>CM077098.1:21408697-21698907 GCA_039513925.1 Platanthera zijinensis
GGCTCTCCCCCAGACTTAATATAACAAAACAACAATGATAATGAAAATATAATCTAAGAGGTGAGGGAAGAGGTTACCCAGTGCTCAGAGATGAGCATACCAGAAGTTTGGCATTCAAACTCGATCAACCAGCCTACGACCAAAGAAATCATCACATGCAAGAACAAACAATCTCCAACCACACAAGAAAATATGCAACACAAGAAAACTGAGAAAATAGCATAGAAACGCAAGCAATAGCCTTGAAATAAGGCTAAAGGCGGCAAACTCGGGTTATCTCTCATAAGCCCTTTTCTTTATCGTCCTTAAGGTAGACCAAATACCTGTATTAACAGTTATATATCATTGTTCAGGTACAAAAGAAACACATGCAATCAGGAAATATTAATTCAAAACCAAAACAACATTTAACAAAAACTTAAATAAAAGCAGCAAGGCAAAGGAGACGGCCCCGGAGATCTGCCACATTTCAGCTGAACGCTGATTTGTGGTAAACCTCACCCGACACGCGAGATGAGGAGGAGAGGAAGGCTTTAGGGCCCAAAGAAGAAAAGCCTCCTTTACCCCTACTCTCCTCCTTCCAACGCCGGAGGGAAAAATAGTGCGCCTTGCGCCAGAGTAACTCCATTCTTCGCAATTCCACCGTAGGAGAGCGCCAGGGTGGCAATTTTACGCCTGGAGTTTTACTGTTCAGATCATCAACCACAGACGGGGCCATCCTTTCTTCACCCGCAAAGGGTGGCATATCAGCTGACGATACCTGTTTAACAATTTTCCAAGATTTATTTGGTTCAATAAGTGTTCTTAAAGCAATATCCTGCATGCTCTCACTAGCCGCGCATAATCAAATGTCTTTCTTATCGTTATTACCTTCTGCTCCTGGTATCTCCGAACTTGATTCATCCACAGAAAGATTCAACGGTTCCTTCCCTAGCATTATCACATAGTGCTCGCTAAGCAACTCATCCACCTTATCATCACTAGATGAATCTTTAGATAACAAAGCATTAACTGCACGTAGATTTTTAGATTTACAAGGGGCTAGAACAGGAAGTGATTGCGGAGATCGTAATTCATCCGTAGAGGTTAAGGTAATCCTAGAAGCATTAAAGCACAGCGTCGCCTCACTGGCTTTCAGAAATGGAACCCCCAAAATGTGTTTGGAGGTTTTTTCCTCCGATCCCAATACCATAAAGTCGGTGACCACAATAGCCCCGTTAAATTTTACCTTAACACTTTAATTTTGCCTTCGGTTTTAACAACTGATCCATTGGCCAGCACAAGCGACTTCTAGTTATTATTCTCGACATTCAAATTCAGCTTCACAACATCTCGTAGGGCAAGAATGTTGCATGTCGATCCAGAATTGCATACGGCCACCATCTCTATTTTATTTATCACACATTCGACGACCAATTCCTCGCTACTTCACTCACCCACCTCAACAACGCTGTTGGAACACCCTATTACTAATTTGGGTAAGGATCACTATGGTTGTCTTAGGAAACCAGGTTGACCTAGTTGTATAGTTGTGAAGGTCAACACTAGAATGAGTCTAGGGCTTAGAACTTAGGTTTGAAGCTGCCCCCAAGACCATTCCCAGATCAAGGTTGAAGAGCTAAGTCTAAGGCAATTTTCGTCGAGCTCAGGTCGACGAAACGTCGAACTCGGTTCGACGCTCTCTGAGCTCAACTTGATAAATCATCGAACTCCGTTCGACGATCTTCGAGCTCAGATCGACGATCTCTCTTCAGTTATTCTTCAGGTCGCTGAGCTCGGTTCGACGATCTTCGAGCTCAGTTCGACGTTTTCTGTCTGCTTGATCTCATTCTATCTCTGAGCTCAGTTCGACGATCGTAGAGCTCAGATCGACGTTTCTTCTGAGAGATCGACGCATTTAAGGATTCAAATGCTGTTATTCTTTGGAATGTTTTTGAATATTATCAGCATTTATGATAAGAAGATCTGCCAGCCGTTTGTCTTTATTCTGGAGCAAGTTTCAAGGTATTATTCAGAGAATGTTTGCTGGACTTTCCTCTAGAAGACAAGACTCTTTATGGAAGACATTTATGACTGCCAACGGCTACTTTGGACAAAGTATTTTTCAGAGAATAAGATCTTCCTTTTTCAATCACAAGAACACACAGAATACAGAACACTGATAGAAAAATAACTACAGAAGAACTGTGACAAAAAAAATTCTTCTTGCTTACTGAAAAGTGTTCACAACTTCATTTCAAGAACTCCAGACACCTCATCCTTCAGCCTTCTTGCTGAAACAATCTTTTGCTGGAGATCAAAATTCTGAAGACCTATCACCATAGAGCAAAGCTTCTTTTCCTGAACCTGTCTAGATCTCAGGGGGAGCTTTGACAACAAAGATCCACTAGTCTTCTCTCATTTGATTTTAGAACAGAGAAGACAACTTCATTTCCTTTTCCTTTTTATTTTCCTTCTGTAAAAGGGTTTTCAAAACTCCCTTCAAAAGCTTTGAGTCTGGTTCTGAGAGCCTTGTCAAAACTCAGTGGTGGCAAGACACCTTATCAAAAAATCCAGTTTTGGTTTTTGAGCACCTTAACAAAAGCTTATTGGTGTCAGGACACCTGATCAACTCATCCTGAGTGGATTCCTACCAAGGGTGGTAGAAGAGTGGATGTACCCAGGTTTTGGGGAACCACTATATTTCCTTGTGTCTTCTGGATTGTTTGTTTGATTGTTGCTGTGTGCTGTGCTCTTAGTTTCTTGCTTCTTTAATTATTTTCTAGCACTCTACACTATAGTGTAAATTTAATTTTATATGTGTTGATATTTTCAAAACTGTGAAACTTATTTGAATAAACTCTATTCACCCCCCTCTAGAGTTGAGATAGATCTTACCCTCACTTTCAATTGGTATCAGAGGGAGGTTGGTTGCTCATACAGGCTAACACCTGAACCAAGTGATCCTTGGTAAAATCTATCTTTTAAGAGGGATATTTCTTCTTATATATATATTACTCTAAGACATGGCACAGAATAAGGATTATGCAAGCACCAGACCTCCAGTGTGCAATCTATCTAAGTTTGCACTTTGGAAGGCAAAGATTAAATTATACATGAACTCTATTGATGAAGATATTTTCAATTCTGTCTTGACAGTTTGTCCAAGTCCACCAGCAAGCTCAAGCACAAATGCTGTTCCACCTCCATCAGGAACAGATGCAGACATAAAGAAATGGAAAACTGCAGATGCAAAGGCCATGAACATCTTAGCTCAGACAATGTCTGATGAGATATTTCAGAAAGTAGCTAACTGCAACTCAGCCAAAGGAATTTGGGACAAGCTCTCTGAAATTGTCTCAGGGTCTGCTGATGAAAGGAAAGATAGGAGATCTCACCTCATAACCCAATATGAGAATTTCAAGAAAGGAGAGACTGAGTCAGTAGCAGATATGTACAACAGATTGAGTCTGATTGTCAATGAGCTAAGGACCTTGGATAAAGAAATCTCATTGACTGAGCTTAATGACAAGATCCTAATGTGCTTCCCCAGTACTTGGGATTCAAGAATCTGGCCAATCAAAGATGCCAGAAGTCTAAATGAAATCACTATTGAAACTCTCCTAGGCAAGCTCAAATCTTATGAGCTGCTTATCAAGAACAGAGAGGAAGAACAGAAGGCTGCTTCACCAGCCTCAAGGAAAGAGAAGTCAATAGCTTTCAAAGCCATTGAAGATTAGCCTGAAGAAAAACTCACAGGCAATGAGGAATTGGTCAGCCTACTGGCCAAAAGATTTTACAAGCTGGCCAGAAAAGACTTCAGAAAAAGGCCATACAAAGGACATGACAAACCAAGGTATGATAAGTCAAATAATAATAACAAAGAAATCATATGCTTTGGTTGTAGGAAACCAGGCCACATTGTGCCTGATTGTCCAGAGAACAAGACCAAGGACAGAAAGGATAGAAGAGAAAGAAGAAAAGAAAAAGATTTTAAAAAGAACAACTCAGACTAAGCCTCCTCTAGCAGGAACAAAAATACAAGGAAGGGCTTTGATGCTGAGACATGGAGTGAGACAGAAGAAGATTCTGAAACTTCATCTAGCTCCAGTGATGATGAAGATGATGCTGATGAGAAAGAATTCTGCATGATGGCTATCAATGCCTCACATCAAAACTCTGATGAAGAATCAGATTCAGATTCAGAAAATCAACCAGAGGAAGATCAGGTAATTAGCTCTTTTGATTTTAACTCTGAGGACTTCAAAAATGAATTTAAGACATTGTGCTTGGATTTACTAAGATCTGAAAAAGAGATAATCTCTCTTAGAAATAAATTATCTGAATACAATGTCCTAAACTCAAATAACCTCAAACTCTCTGAGGAGTTAGAATGCTGTAGGGAGGAGATAGCTTCACTGAAAAGTGAACTGTCAAGAGCTAAAAAGTTTGAAGAATCCCTAAATGGGAGAAGTATCAGACTGATGGACATTACAAGCACAGTGAACTCTAGATTCAACAGTACACTGGGCTTGGGTGCCTCATCCAGCCAACCTATAATATTAACAACTCCAATCAAATTTGTCTCTGACAAAGGAAAGGGAGTAATAGAGATAGCTAGGAAGAATGCAGATCTGTCAGAGAAAAATTCAGTTCAACAGATTGCATCGAGCAGAGCTCGACGATCGTCAAACAGGGCTCGATGATCTAACCACATATCGTCGACCTCAGCTCGACGATATCCAAACTCTGAACTTCAGTATAATCGATCTTCGAACAGAGATCGACGATCTGACCCAAGATTGTCGACCTCAGCTCGACGATCGTCGAACAGAAATCAGGACTGTGAACATTCCTTCAATGGCACATCTAGATTCAATCCTAGAAGTCCCACATCCCAAGGCTTTAACCCCTATACTGAATGGATAGTACCTCCTAGGAGATACCATCCTGAAGGATATAAGAGTCAACCTGGGATGTCTTTTATTTCTGAATTCAAAGGATATCAACCTAGGCCCAAGGTTAACTGGGTCAAAAACTTTTAAGCTGCTCGTGTGCAGGTGAAGACCTATCCAGTATTTAACCAACAATGGTATCTGGATAGTGGGTGCTCAAAGCACATGACAGGGAACAGGGAGAACCTATCATCCTTCATAACCAAACTTGGACCCAAAGTGATTTTTGGTGATTCAAATTTTGGCCAAACCAAAGGATATGGTGCTGCTCAGATAGGCTCAGTAACTTTTAAAAAGGTGGCATATGTAGAAGGACTGAAGCACAATCTGATAAGTATCAGTCAACTATGTGATGAAGGATACAAGGTGACATTCAATAAATCTCTGTGCAAGATCAAATCAGAGGACAACACAACAGTGTTAACAGGTAAAATGACAGGTAACATTTACTTAGTAGATTTTCTTTCTTCTAAAGTAGATATCTGTTTATTTAATTCTATATCTAAGCCTAATATTTTGTGGCATAAGAGACTAGGACATATAAACCTTAGAACTATTGCTAGGCTATCCAAGGACAACCTTGTTAGAGGACTATCTTCTGGCCCCTACAAGAAGGAAGGACTTTGAAAGGCTTGTCAGTTAGGCAAACAAACTAAAAATAGCTTTAAGTCACTTAATAAGAGTGATTCACCCAGGATTTTGTATTTGTTGCACATGGATCTTTTTGGACCCATATCAGTACAAAGCCTAGGAGGGAAGTCCTATACTTTAGTAGTTGTAGATGACTTCTCAAGATTCACTTGGGTATTCTTTCTGAGGAAGAAGTCTGATAACTTCAAGTGTTTGACAGATTTTCTTAAATGCATTTAGATTGAGTTCAACACTCACATTGCCCTGATCAGAAGTGATCATGGGACAGAGTTTGATTCCCTTCTCATGCAAGAGTTCTGTCAAAGTGAAGGGATCAGGCATACTTTCTCAGCTCCTAGAACTCCTCAACAAAATGGGGTAGCTGAAAGGAAAAATAGAACCCTAATTGAATCTGCTACTACATTGTTGATAGATGCTCACTTACCTCTATCCTTTTGGGCTGAGGCAGTGAACACCTCCAACTATGTATAAAATAGAAGCCTGATACATAAACTAAAGGGCAAGACTCCCTATGAATTGCTCAAAGGGAAGAAACCTAAGGTAAATTATTTTAAAATATTTGGCTGTATCTATTATATTCATAATAATGACAAGAAACATTTAGCAAAATTCCAAGCTAAAGCTGATGAAGGAGTGTTTCTGGGATACTCCATGATCAGCAAGGCCTATAGGGTATATAATAAATCATCCTGCAAAATTGAAGAATCTGTTCATATTACCTTTGATGAGACTAACATGTGTTATAAGGAGAAGTCTACTTCTACCAAAGAACCCTTGCAGGTACAATCTATATCAGAAAGTATGGACAGATTACAGGTTAAAGAAGAGGACACAACCTTTCAACCTATTCAGCAAAAGAATGAAAGTAGTGATGATGAAGAAGTGCAACATCTTGAAGAAAATCATCCTGAAGAGCCAGTTGTTGTTCCACTAGAGGAGACAACAACACAGGCTGGTGAACAATCAACACCCCCTGTTGATTTAGTAACAACAAGAGATCATCCAATCACCCAAGTAATTGGAGAGATCTCGGCTGGTGTGCAAACCAGAAATCAGGTCAACCAGAATCTGATGCACACTTGCTTCCTATCTCAAGTTGAGCCTCAATCCATTCAAGATGCAGAGCAAGATCCACACTGGATCATTGCAATGCAAGAGGAGTTGCATCAATTTGAAAGGAACAAAGTTTGGGAACTAGTGCCTAAGCCAAAGGGTCATTCCATTGTTGGAACAAAGTGGGTTTTCAGAAACAAGCTGGATGACCAAGGAATTATTTTCAGAAACAAGGCGAGGCTAGTTGCTCAAGGCTACTCTCAACAAGAAGGAATAGACTATGACCAGTCCTTTGCACCAGTTGCAAGGTTAGAGGCCATCAGAATATTTCTAGCTTATGCTGCTCACAAAGGCTTCAAGGTCTATCAGATGGATGTGAAGAGTGCATTTCTCAATGGGGACATCAAAGAGGAAGTCTATGTTAGACAACCTCCAGGTTTTATCTCTCTAACTCACCCTGATTATGTTTTCAAATTGCATAAAGCATTATATGGTCTCAAGCAAGCTCCTAGAGCATGGTATGAGACCCTAGCATGCTTTCTTCTGAAAAATGATTTTGTTAGGGGGAGAGTAGACCAAACTCTTCTTATTAGAACCCATAAGTCCCATACCCTACTTGTACAAATTTATGTAGATGATATCATATTTGGATCTACTGATTCAAACTTGTGCAGAAAGTTTTCCAACCTAATGCATTTCGAATTTGAAATGAGTAGCATGGGTGAGCTCTCCTTCTTCTTAGGATTGCAAGTAAAACAGCATGCTGAGGGCATATTCATTTCCCAAACCAAGTATGCTAAAGAATTGGTTAAGAGATTTGGTATGTCTGAGGCATCTTGTATGAAAACACCCATGCCTACCAATGCTGTATTGGATGCTGATGAACATGGGAAACCAGTTGATCAGACAACATATAGAGCAATGATTGGCTCTTTATTGTACCTTACAGCTAGTAGGCCAGATATTATGTTTGCTACATGCATATGTGCTAGATTCCAAGTTAGCCCTAGAGAGTCACACCTAACTCTAGTTAAAAGGATTCTTAGGTATGTAAAAAGTTGTCCAAATCTAGGACTCTGGTATCCAAAAGACTCAGGATTTGAATTAACTGGATTCTCAGATGCTGATTATGCTGGATGTAGAATAGACAGGAAAAGCACCAGTGGAACATGTCAGTTTCTTGGTGACAGACTTGTCTCCTGGTTTTGTAAGAAGCAAACATCTGTGTCAACCTCAACTGCTGAAGCTGTGTATATGGCTGCAGGCAGTTGCTGATCACAAATATTGTGGATACAAAATCAGCTCTTAGACTATGGTTACAACTTAGAGAAGTCAAAAATTTTCTGTGATAATACTAGTGCTATCTCTATAGCCCAAAATCCAGTCCTCCATAGTAGGACAAAACACATAGAAATTAGGCATCACTTCCTAAGAGATAATGTAGAGAAAAATAAAATTGAACTTCAATATATACCTACTGATTTGCAAAGGGGAGATATTTTCACCAAACCTTTGGATGAAAAGAAACACAGTTTCTTCCTAAATCAGTTAGGCATGTTAGATGGAGGAAGCCTAAATTAAATTACAAGATTTTGAAAAGCTAAAACAGACCAAGACTAGGCTAAAAATCAATTCTTTTTGTGTCTGTAGAATAAGTTTTTTCTCTGAACTGCGCTCGACGTTTTCCCAGAAATCGTCGAACGAAGATCGACGATTTTCCAAAAAAAGCGTCGACCAGAGATCGACGTTCCCGAAGTCGTCGATCTAAGTTCAGAGCCTTCGCTAGAACTAGGCTTTCTCTCCTTCTGTTCAGAGGCCGTCGAGCGGAGCTCGACGCTTTTCAACATCGTCGAACAGAGGTCGACGATATTGACGTCTCTTCAGATTCCTTCTGCAGCACAAATCCTCGAGCTGAGTTCGACGCTTCTTCGAACTGAGCTCCATAATTTTCCGTTTCGCAGTCGAACCCTAATCTAAAATCATTTCTTCAGCCGTCGTTCTCCTTTTGCGCTTTCATACTCTGCAACTTTCTTCGTTTTCCCTCCAAATACTCTACACTTGGTCGCGTTTGGTTTTCTGTTGCAGGTGCAAATGGCGGAATCCAGTGCTGCTATCTCTAAGATGAAATTTGATACAGGATTCGATATAGACATGAACTCGTTTGATGGAAGCGACCAGCACTTCAAGGACATTCTGAATCTGTTCACAGAACAACAGTTGACTCAAATAATGACTACATGGATGAAGATTGCATCCGAAGAGATAAAAGAGTGGTGGTATTCAGCGACAGACGAGACTGAGAACTCTGTCGTCGGCATCATTAAAGGGACTCAGGTACATCTTTCACCGGATCTCTTAACAGATGTCTTTCAACTTAGTACTGGAGAAGATTCTATTGAATTATCTGGAGAAGATTATGATTCAATGCTTAATCGAATGGGTCACAATGCTGTCAACCCTAACAAACTTTTAAAGAAAAATCTGTCTCTAGAATATTAATTCCTGGCTGATGTAGTTGGGAAAGTGCTGTTGGCCAAGCACTCAGCTCATGACACCATCTCTAGATATCAACTTTGCTTGATGGGAGCTTTAGTCGATAAGAAACACCTTGATTGGGGATCCATCTTCTTCAACTTAATTAAGAAGAAGATCAATAAGACTGCTGTGAGTTTTGGGAGAATCTTAGGGGTCTACCTGCACTACAGATTCCCTGAACTGTTAACCACCTCTGGGATGTTCATCGATGCATCCAAGAGGCTCTCCTGTGCCCTATTCAGCAAATGGGACAGGCAAATCATCAACCCTACAAGAGCTACTGCACCACTTCCTTCAGGCACAAGGACTGCTTCAGTCACTCCACCAGCAGATGTGTTACCTGCCTCTCTTCCTCCTCCAGCTGTATCTACCCCAGCTATTTCCTCCTCACCACCAGTCACATCCATAACCACATCATCCCTAATTACCATCTCCTCACCAGTTTCATCCCCTCCTATATCCACCTCAGAGGAATTCCTCCCTCTCTTCTCTTATTCAACCTTCACCCTACCATCCTTTTCCATTGCAGATGATTCCTTCATGGATGATTCTCCCTCCACTCCTCCTGAGCCTCCCTCTACCTCCTCTTTTCAACAAATGCTTCATGACATTCTTTCCCAACCATCCTTCACACCCTCTCTTTCTTCATCTATCTCCACCTCAACCTTTTCTATCTCCACAATTCCATCCACAGAGCCATCCATTCCTACTCCACCTACCTCCACACCTTCAGCTCCAGCCAACATCCCTCCATCTACCTTTACTCCTACATCTGCTCAAGCCCCACTTGAGCATGTAGATTTTCCAAGATTGGCAGACAGACTTTATGAGTTGTTAGCTCCCAGGCTGACATCTCTATTGGAGACTTCCCTGGCTCCACTCCTGAAACAAGTTCAGGAGCTGTCTACCAAGCTTTCTTCCTTTTCCTCCTCCCAGGCAATCCCTTCTACTGGGTGCCTTGGTTCAGCTCTCCTTGAACCAAGGCAGGGGGAGATGCTTTATGAAGAAGTGGATGTGCCAGTGGATGCTCCTGTTTTTGCTCCAGCTCCAGCTCCTGCTCACTCAGAAAGCAGTGGATGTGCTTTTGCACTAAATCTTCAGAGCCTACTATCTCAATTTGATACAGTCTATTTCAGCTTTCTGCCAGTACCTCTCACTGAAGATCTGTCTAAGGCCATTGTGCCTGTATCTGTTTGTGATCCCAGCCACATTGAATCCTATATCAATTCCTGGAAGGCTGTGGATATTCCTGATGCTGTTACTAAGGCCATTGTGCCTCCTGTTGCTGCTGAAACTGCTAATGAAGAACTTGCTTCCTACCTAGAAGATCCCTCACCTGCTGCTATGCCTGCTCCTGCTCAAGTGTCTGCTGCTGTTGTTGCTCCTGTTCTGACCTCTGATCAGTTAAAGCTACAAGAAAAGTACTTGAAAAGCATTGATGATCTGTATGACAGACCATAAAGCTCAGATAGTGACCAATTCTAGACTGAATCAGATGACTCTGCCCATACCATTGCCAAGAAGAGGAAAGCTAGAAGCAAAGCCATGATGTCAGTTCCTCCAGCCACAGCAAAAGACTCCAATGATATTCCCTACTACATTCTGCATGATTGCCCCATTTCTGAGCCATGGATGCAATACTCCAAGAATCAACAGAAAGCTATGAAGAAGAGAAGGAAGCTTGATAAATATGAAAAAGGATCTTCACAATATCAGCCTCCTCCTCCACCTCCTCCTCCAGATTCTGGATCAGGCTCAGCCCCTCAAGCTCCAGCTTCAAGGCAAAGCTCCTCCCAATCTTATCCAAGATACTATTAAAGGGGACAACATCAAAGAGGATATCAATCCAGAAGGGTCATTATAGAGGAAATCAGAGAGGACAAAGATCTTATCAAAGGGAAGGACAAGGCCACACTGACTCTTCCTCAGGTCCTTTCCCTTACAGGCTGAAAGACACAGTGGTTTCCAGGACTCCTCCTGCTTCTGAATCTCTCAACAGGTATGAACCTCCTGTTCCTTTTGAGGATCCTGAGAACAATCCTCTATCCTGGACAGCAAGAATGAAAGAGCTAGCTGCTCTTGATCAATTAAAGAAAGCCAGAGAGGAAGGCATGGACATCTCCAATATAACAACTTTATCAGATCAAAGGAAGAAAGAATTGGAAAGATATGCTTCAAGAAAGTTTTTCAACCCAGAAGACTAGATGAAGCTTCACCCAGAGGCTGTAGTTCCAAGGCCAAGATCTCAAACTTCTCTAGGTGCAGAGGATGACAGAAGATCAAAGAAAGAAACCCTGAATCCTAACAGAGAAATTTTGTTTAGAAAGGGAACTGAGAAGAAGTAAAATTGTGTAAGCAAAACTTTCATCCTCATCTGGATAATTGCTGCTATGTTATCTGTGATCTGCTTGCTGCTATATCTTTGCTTGGTTAGCTCTTGTTTTTGAATGTATGCTTATTCATTTCCTAATGTTATTTGTAAATAGTAATCCTAACCCAAATAGGGGGAGATTGTTAGAACACCCTATTACTAATTTGGGTAAGGATCACTATGGTTGTCTTAGGAAACCAGGTTGACCTAGTTGTATAGTTGTGAAGGTCAACACTAGAATGAGTCTAGGGCTTAGAACTTAGGTTTGAAGCTGCCCCCAAGACCATTCCCAGATCAAGGTTGAAGAGCTAAGTCTAAGGAAATTTTCGTCGAGCTCAGGTCGACGAAACGTCGAACTCGGTTCGACGCTCTCTGAGCTCAACTTGATAAATCGTCGAACTCCGATCGACGATCTTCGAGCTCAGATCGACGATCTCTCTTCAGTTATTCTTCAGGTCGCTGAGCTCGGTTCGACGATCTTCGAGCTCAGTTCGACGTTTTCTGTCTGCTTGATCTCATTCTATCTCTGAGCTCAGTTCGACGATCGTAGAGCTCAGATCGACGTTTCTTCTGAGAGATCGACGCATTTAAGGATTCAAATGCTGTTATTCTTTGGAATGTTTTTGAATATTATCAGCATTTATGATAAGAAGATCTGCCAGCCGTTTGTCTTTATTCTGGAGCAAGTTTCAAGGTATTATTCAGAGAATGTTTGCTGGACTTTCCTCTAGAAGACAAGACTCTTTATGGAAGACATTTATGACTGCCAACGGCTACTTTGGACAAAGAATTTTTCAGAGAATAAGATCTTCCTTTTTCAATCACAAGAACACACAGAATACAGAACACTGATAGAAAAATAACTACAGAAGAACTATGACAAAAAAAATTCTTCTTGCTTACTGAAAAGTGTTCACAACTTCATTTCAAGAACTCCAGACACCTCATCCTTCAGCCTTCTTGCTGAAACAATCTTTTGCTGGAGATCAAAATTCTGAAGACCTATCACCCTAGAGCAAAGCTTCTTTTCCTGAACCTGTCTAGATCTCAGGGGGAGCTTTGACAACAAAGATCCACTAGTCTTCTCTCATTTGATTTGAGAACAGAGAAGACAACTTCATTTCCTTTTCCTTTTTATTTTCCTTCTGTAAAAGGGTTTTCAAAACTCCCTTCAAAAGCTTTGAGTCTGGTTCTGAGAGCCTTGTCAAAACTCAGTGGTGGCAAGACACCTTATCAAAAAATCCAGTTTTGGTTTTTGAGCACCTTAATAATAGCTCATTGGTGTCAGGACACCTGATCAACTCATCCTGAGTGGATTCCTACCAAGGGTGGTAGAAGAGTGGATGTACCCAGGTTTTGGGGAACCACTATATTTCCTTGTGTCTTCTGGATTGTTTGTTTGATTGTTGCTGTGTGCTGTGCTCTTAGTTTCTTGCTTCTTTAATTATTTTCTAGCACTCTACACTATAGTGTAAATTAAATTTTATATGTGTTGATATTTTCAAAACTGTGAAACTTATTTGAATAAACTCTATTCACCCCCCCTCTAGAGTTGAGATAGATCTTACCCTCACTTTCAAACGCTCTTCTCTTGGTCAGGGGGATTTTTCTCTGTGTCACTAGGGAGTGTTCCACGAGTGCATTCAGAGAGCACATGGGCAAGTTGCCCAAGCTGTTTCTCTAAATTCCTCATGGAGGCGGTTTTGAGTGGCCATGTTTGACAGGGCCATTTCAACGAATTTCTCCATCATTTCTTCTAACGCACTTTTACGCGCCCCTTGCATGTTTTGATTACAACCCGCCTACGGTGGTCGCGGTTGGCTTCCAGAGGCTTGAGCATCAAACTAATGCTTGCCTCCTTGCCATCTTTTACTAGGAGCATTAGGATTCCATGAGAAATTCGGGTGACTTCTCGCATTGGGGTTATAGGTATTATTATTAGGGGCAACTCTATTTTGATTATTAATAAAATTAACACTTTCTTCAAAATCCATGCCTGCCGTATCATTAGTAAACTCCCCCACGGTGCATGCATAAGCGTGGTGCCTAGGGTTTCATCAACCTTGGCACGCAATGTTCAACAAAGGAGCTGGAGGCGGGGTAGACCTTATCATCAACGATTATCCTTCAAAAGAAGGATGGCATTGTTCAGCTTGCTACACCACCGCGTTCACATCGAACAAGTTCCTTGCCCCTCTCGGGGCATTCCTTCCGGCGGTCCAATAGGTACTGTCGTAAGCTGTATCACGTAGAAGCCTCAGCGCTTCCTCGGGAGCCAAATTCATGATTGTCCCTCCTACAGCAGCATTGATCATTGCCCGGAAATTTGGTTCGATGGCGAAATAAAATATCTCGATCAAACTCCAGGGCTCACAGCTGCGTTGCGGACAGTGGCGCTGCAAATCAGTAAACCTCTCCCAAGCCTCGGAGAGGGTCTCTCGGTCTTGCTGGTGGAACATGGCAATATCCCTGCACACATTAACAATTTTATCAACAGGGTGAAATTTTGCCAAAAATAAGGAAGACAAGGCTTCCCAAGTTGTAGCAGATCCTGGAGAAATATTATGCAGCCACGTCTTGGCTCTATCCCACAATGAGAAAGGGAACAATTTTAATTTTACCACTTCATCAGCAATTCCCACATAACAAAAGGTTCCAGAAATTTCAGAAAACTCGGCAAGATGTAGCTGAGGATCCTCAATCGGCAACCCCAAATATTGTGTGTTGTTTCTAATCATGTTTAGGATTGCCGGATTAATTTTGAAATGGTGGTTGGCGATGGCTGTTCCAAACCCGGGGTAAGTACTGCCCGCTGTAGGGGTAGTGAAATCCCTCATTGTCCTAATTCGAGGTTGGACAACCTCATTTGCATCGACCACTCTATCTTCCTGGACAATTCCTCCAAGGACCGGATTGTCCATTCTCACTTCCGCAACAGCAGCACGCAACCGAGCTCTCCTAGCTCTTGCAGTCTCAGCTTCAACTCTTAAATCTTCAACTCTTTCAGCTTGGTTCCGATCTGTCATTAACTCACAAAACAAAACGATAAAAACGCACTAAAGCACCTACAAAATTTTCACCAAAAACAAAACCACAAGCAACGATTGCACTCTCCGGCAACGACGCCAAAAAATTGATGCGCTGACGGCTAGTGTACCGATCGCTGTCAAGTAATAATAATGGAGAGTAGCTTCCCCGAGTATCGATATCTCACGGGGCGCAAGTAGGGAGCAAGGGTTTTAGTACTTTGGAGAAATGAGTGCAAGTGCAAGGTGAGCAAGGGGGGTTTTGATTGGGGTTTCCTAAATTAAACAACCTGAAATTCTTGCGGGTCTCCTTCACTGCTTCGCTTGGGTGAATCACTCCAGAGAGTAATAGCAGAAGTGTGAGAACTGGTGAGGGTCGAAAACACCTCTTCACAATGCACACTTCTAGCAAATGCTAGAATGGCCAAAACACCTTTACTCTCGCAAAAATGATGAGCTTAATAATGCATAGCAAGTTAAGAAAAAACACATAAGCAAAAACATAAAGTATTCTAGAACCTCATATGCTTATCACACTACAATATTCAACAAGAGTTCAGCAAGGAATAAATATAAGAGGATGGAGGAGAGATTACAACCAAGGCAAAGAAGCTGTCCATGGTTCTCAGCCGGAAATTAGGGGTGTCAACCCTTGTCCGTGCTCGGTCTTAGAAAGGAGTCCAGGATCAAAGAGGAGCTGTCACTTCCTCCGTCGAACCCGTCTTCGTATAGCTGAGGTTGCAGAGGTGGAACGAAACTTGTTGGGCTGCAACGAGTAGCTTAAACTGGAACTTAGAACGTGGCAATGTTAATGGCGGTGGAGGATGAAGCTTTTGCAAGATTTATGGAGTGGAATGAGTGGCCGGATCTCCCCACCAAGGAAGAGAGAGAAAAAGGGGGTTGGAGACTTATTTTACCGCTCAAGAGAGCCAAAAAGGCGGGCTGGCCGATCCTCCCCTGGAAATGGCAAAGGCTGCAACTTAAATAGAAATTCATCAGAAAATTAGTCTCGCACGGTTCGACGCATGACCGTGCGCGTACCGTGTGATATTATATTAAAATATGCGCCTGCGAAGAAGAAGCGTTGACCCGTGCATTTCCTTCGCGCACGAGAGATCCGCCCGTGCGTGAAGCAATTCGCATGGGTAACCACAGAATGAAGAATGGAAGGAAAAATCCAGAATGCTACAGGACAACCGTGCGTTTCCTTCGCACACGGTTTTGGTGAAACCGTACGTGAAGGATTCACACGATCTGGTCATTTCACAAGATTGGCCTGAAGAAAACTAACGACTAAAACTAATCGTGCGGTAAGGAAACGCACGACCGTGCTTTTTCCTCAAATAAGAATTCAAAAAGGGAAAACTGACCACCTGTAAGCAAGGAAAATAAGGCAACGGAGGACCCTCCAGTAATACAAAAATGAAGTAAAAACTACTGGAACGAGACCTGGGGAGCACCACGGGATTACCCCTAACCAACAAATGCGCAATTGTGCATGCAAGGGCAGGAAAAGCACACAAAGCATGAACGGCATAAAGGATGAGATAAATAGCGAAAACATCCAATAAATGAAGTGCAAAGGAATGAAAACAAGCCCAGATGAGCCCGCAAAACCGTATATAAATGGGACTCATCAGCACTCACGCACAACATCATCACAAATGTCATACTTCGTGCAAGATGCTCCGTGAACTTAGGGCATGATTACGGTGTACCGAATCATTCCAGGGTCCCACCACCGATTAGAGGTTATTAGCTTTTTGGTTGGGCATTAGTCTACAATAACGCCCATGTTGGAGACATTCTCTCCCATCCCACTCAGAGGCGTTTACCTCATGGAAATAATGAGCATTATAGATCGACCTACGCCCGTAATGTAACAAGTCGGGAAGGTCCGCAACCCCACATTTGTAGTGCTATAAATCGACCGCTCATAATGCAGGTACAGAGTACCTCTAGATCAACTTACAAGCTGGAAAGGCCCGCAACCCCCCATTTGCACATATCGACAAGATGGGAAGGCTCACAGCCCCCCCCCATTTGGACATATCAACAACCATCATAGTGTAACAAGCCGGGAAGGCCTGCAACCCCCCATTTGCAGTGCTACCAATCGATCTCTCAATACAGTGCCTCTTTAGCACACAGCTCACGTAGAGCGTATAATTCCAATACCACAAAGGCTCCACAATCCCAAAGAATGGCTCTCACGACCACATCACATACAGCTCATATAAAGCATATAACACAAGAACCTCACAAGAATCCTCACCCGCTCTGTAACCTACTCGTTACATACACGAAGTCTTCTCCTGTTCGCAATTTAAACATTACAAATCCAGACTAACCATCCAGATGGGCTTCACACAGCAGGCCTATTCCTTATTACTTATTTTTGGATCTAGATGCAGACTCAACCGGGGATATCAACCATCAATCCGCTGGAATCGCTTACGCTTTCCACCTCTTGGTTGACGATCCCATGCACATGCATAAAGAAGGACTTCACTTTTCCAAGAAGGAGATCGTTACCCTTGACGATCGCTTTGGAGTGATGGAAAAACTAGCCGGATGGTAATCACCGGGACGGCTTTGCCTCCACAACGCTTAACTCGGTTCTCGAATCGGATCGCTGAAGCTCCACCGACGGCCAGAATCCTTCTCCTTCTTCCTTCATTGCACTCCCCTCTCTCTAGCTCTTTTAGAAAGAGAATGACGAAAAGAAATGAGAATTAATTCTCAATCCTTAGCCTTATAATAGTAGGAAGGAGCTTGGACCACAGGATCCAAATAGAAGGAAATGAACGGCCATAATTTGCTCTGAAAAGCATCTTTCCATAGCTTACACGGCATGTGACACACCCATGTCACAGTCCGTGTCCCTTAAGAGTAACACAACCGACTCAAGCTAGACTAGGACAGGGCTTAGACACACCCATATCAAGCACCTGACACACCCGTGTCAATCAGTACACGCTCGTGTTGAGGGGCGTGTCCCTCAATCGACACAGGACCAACAATCCCGAAAGGGACACGGGTTCCCAACATGCCTGTGTCAACATTGACACGACCGTGTCAACTTTGACTCCCCCGTGTCACCCAAAACATGCCTGGGATCTAGGCCATGTTCCTCCCCCGACACAGCACAGCTACCAACCCGTGTAGGACATGCCCTGGGATACACCCGTGTCCCAGGCAGTGTCATCTCTAAAAGATCATCAACTGTATTTTCATCGAGGACATGCGACACACAGTGAAGGACACACCCTAGGACACACCCATGCGCCAGGCCGTGTGCATCACTTGAGATACACTAGAGGCCCACTCGAGTCCTACTCGAGGGCCACTCGAGTCCTACTCGAGGCCCACTTGAGTCCTACTCGAGACCCACTCGAGTACACAAGGCTTGACACGCCCTGGGACACGCCCGTGTCCCAGGCCGTGGCAACCAGCCTGAACTCCAAATTGGGATTTGGGTTATTACACCCCTCCCCTCCTTACAGAAGTTTCGTCCCAAAATTTAGCGCAACATATACACAAACACAACCACTCTGTTGCAATGTAAACAACAATGATCCGGGTTTAGAGCTAAGAGACGGCAACTTGTCTCGCCCCACGGCATCGCACGAACACAAGTTTTTTACAAACAAATATACACCATCCTGCTAAAACCCTCGCATACAAGCACACTTAGTCTCTTGTTCGGTGTTCTTTGCCAGTATACTTTCTGTGAAGGTGTAACCTACACCGGTACGCTGCTCTAAGGGCTAGTCCATAACTATGACCACGACAACCACAACTTTTGTCACGTTATACCCATAATCACTCTTTTTACCATGACCATGTCATTCCACTCTTTTCTGTGATACCAAGAAAAGTTCACAAGGCATAAAAAAATCTTAAACCAACAACTTCTTGATTCTCGATCACAACATGTTTATATGAGCAAAATTAAGATCGTACACTTTATTACTGACTAGGAAATATACTGTACATAATTATAGAGAGTTTTCCCTTCTTTCTTAGTGTCGTTTAAGGGCCACTTTTGCAGACTCGGGCTTTATGTCCTTCTTTGCCACACGAGTAGCAAATGGTTAGAGTTCGCCCTGCAACTGCTCCAGTCTTAGCTTTCTTTTCCCTTGGTGTAGTACCATTATAGCATTGTTGGGCACGATGTCCTACCTTACCACAAGAAAAACAAATATGTGGACCACACCTTTTCTTTGTTCCCATGATGGTGGAAGAGGTTGACAAATTTGCAAAGGTTGGCACATTGACACCGTGCCTCGCTCGGAACTTATTTAAGTCCATTTACAAAGACCTAGCTGCCATTACCAAGGCACAAAATCCAAGCAACTTTGGACCCACCAATAAACATCGTAGTTCATCGCGCAGACCATTGTAAGATCTTTTTGCCTTAGTCTCCTCGGTTTCAAACACAAACCCTGCATGTTGTCTCAACTCAACAAATGTATGAAAGTACTCCTCAACCGTATATGGTCCTTGGATCAGAACCATATTCATCGGCGGGATCGATGATCCTTCCCTTGCCCCCTGCTCACACACACCAACCGGCATGGGACACACCATTGGAACCGAGAGTTGTACATGTCCCTCATGGTGGGCCTTGATCATCGCAAAATCCACATCCGCGATCAACCAGACCGTCTCTACCTAAGGAGGAGGTATGGGCACCTCCGCTGGTGTCGCACTCTTATCCGAATGTTGGAGCTCAAATTGCACAGCTCTACTCCTCGTCACCTATACGTGCACAAGACATCATTAACGTCCATTCCAAAATGGCAAACATACCGAATATACACGCTCACGCTCCTCAAACACATGTATTGCATTCCTAGTGGACATTCATGAGTTCAATTATGTTATCCTTACCAAACCCTAACCTCTAATACCACTTTGTAACGCCTCCATCCGTCATTTGGAATATAACAGAGGGTCTGGTCGGGGCCCCATGCTATATTTCACTGACAAACGACAGAATCACGCGTGAATATCAAAATACTTTCTACTTGCATCTTAACTCAGAGCATTCTAGCGGAAGTTTATTACTTGCAAGAACTCATCCAATGAATGTCCACTAAACATATAAATAACATATTTATATATAACGCTAGGAATGTATACATATATACAAACACTCACGGACTAAAGGACTTACATGATTCTCTTTACAAGAGGTGGTTTCATACATCGGCACGCAGGCCAGCCACACATGAAATCAAATTCTTCGCAAGACCTTCAAGGGCCTACAAGCAGCAGCAACAAGGGATTCAGCCCGCTCAATCCAAGTCAGCCCGCAACACCTGCATATGGATGTCCACCCCAAGGATGTAAACAAAGCAACGGACTGCATTTAGTTGACAAATTATAATGACCCTACCCCTTACCCGGGGAAGTGGTTCCTTCCCTGCATGCATTGCAATCACAATATATATATATATATATATATATATATATATATCACAACAAGTGCACTCACACACAACATCATCACAAACGCCGGCCTTTGTGCCAGACACTCCGTGCACCCAGGGCATGATTATGGTGCACCGAATCATTCAAAGGTCCCACCACCGATTAGAGGTTATTAGCTTGTTGGTCGGGCACAATTCTACTACAACGCGCAGTTTGGAGACATCCTCTCCCATCCCACTCAGAGGCGTTAACCTCACGACAATAATGAGCACTATAGATCGGCCTACACCCGCATTGTAACATGTCGGGAAGGCCCGGAACCCCCCATTTGCAGTGCTATAAATCGACCGCTCATAATGCAGGTACATAGTACCTCTATATCAACTTACAAGCCGGGAAGGCCCGCAGCCCCCCATTTGCACATATCGACTAGCCGAAAAGGCCCGTAACCCCCCATTTGCACAGATCGATAACCACCATAGTGTAATAAGCCGGGAAGGCTTGCATCCCCCCATTTGCAGTTCTACCAATCGATCTCTCAATACAGCGCCTCTTCAGCGCACAGCTCATATAGATCGTATAATTTTAATTCCATAGAGGCACAACAATCCCAAAGAATTGCTCTCATGACCACATCACATACAGCTCATACAAAGCATACAACACAAGAAGCTCACAAGCATTCTCACACGCTCCGTAACCTACTCGCTACATATACGGAGTCTTCTCCGATTCACAATATAAACATCACCAATACAGACTAAGAGTAAGGATAGGCTTCACACAGTATGCCTATTTCGTACTACTTATTTCTGGATCTAGATGCAGACTAAACCGGGGATATCAACCATCAACCCGCTGGAATCGCTTACACTTTCCATCTCTTGGTGGAGGATCCCATGCATATGCATAAAGTACGACATCACTTGTCCAAGAAGTAGATAGTTACCCTTGACGATCGCTTTGGAGCCATGGAAAAACTAGCTGGTTGGTAATCAACGCGATGGCTTTGCCTCCACAACGCTGAACTCGGTTCTTAATTCGGATCGCTGAAGCTCCACTAGCAGCCGGAATCCTTCTCATTCTTCCTTACATTCTCTCCCCTCTCTCTAGCTATTTTAGAAAGAGAATGGCAAAAAGAAATTAGAATTAATTCTCAATCCTTAGCCTTATAATAGCAGGAAGGAGCTTGGACCATAAGATCCAAATAGAAGGAAATGAACGGCCACGATTTGCTCTTAAAAGCATCATTTCAGGGCTGACACGTCTTGGGACACGCCGGTGTCATAGGCCGTGTCCCTTAAGTGGCACACAACTGACTCAAGCCAGACAAGGACACGGGTTTAGACACGCCCGTGTCAAGCACCTGACACGCCTGTGTCAATCAGTACACGCCCTTGTTGAGGTGCGTGTCCCTCAATCGACAGAGGACCAACAATCCCGAAAGGGACACGGGTTCCCAACACGACCGTGTCAACTTTGACACACCTATATCACCCAGAACATGTCTGGGATCCAGGCCGTGTTCCTCCCCCGACAAAGCACGACTACCAACCCCAGCAGGACATGCCTTAGGACACGCCCGTGTCCTATGCCTTGTCGTCTCTCGAAGATCATCGACTGCATTTTTGTCGAGGACTCGCGACACACAGTGATAAACATGCCCTAGGACATTCCTGTGTCCCAGTCCGTATGCCTCACTCGAGACACACTCGAGGCCCACTCGATTCCTACTCGAGACCCACTCAAGTACACAAAGTTGGACACGCACTGGGACATGCCCGTGTCCCAGGTCGTGTCAACCAGCCTGAACTCTAAATTGGGATTTGGGTGTTACTTAATGCCTTAAGGAACATCCAACCAAAAATTTTTAGTCATTATGGTTATTTATAACACAATTATTTCATTAATATTGAAAACCACATTTTTTTCTAAAACCATAGAAACATTTTGTCCAAAGTTTAACATTTTTGGGCAGGAGGTGCATATAAGGTACATGCATATATGTCCCAAATGAAAAGTTTATAGACCTAAACATTTGAAGGATATTAACAAAAAATGGTCTATCCTTTCCTAAGGAGAAGTCCCTATAAATCTTGCTTACAGAACACTACACTGCACCAAATGGGTTGATTCAAGTTCCTAATTAAAGAAGACACTCAAATCTACAAAAGTTGTCTTAGGAAACTTTTCATAAAATGTCTTCTAAGGGCCTCAAATTTCAGCATACATATATCGTTTTAAGTGTGACATAATTATCAAAATACTGATAGTTTTATCATGATCAGATCGGACGGCTATTGTTCATCTTCATCCTTGAGCCGACGACCCAGATCAACACAACCTGTAACATTTCTACAAGGATTTCCCGACCACTGGGCCACCACCACTGCCGACCACTATCACCACCACCTCTATTGAGGTGGTTGACGTTAATTGCAGGCGATATGGATGTTAGAGGTGGCTCCTCCGGCGATCCCAAGAAAGAAGTAAATCTTGGCAAAATCTCACCTTGCTCAAATAGAATCGCTCTCAATTGAGCCCGATTTCTCTCCTAATTGATCTAGAATATTGGCACAGAGGGTGGGAAGAGAAACGGACTTGGAGACGTGCTTGGCATTGGGTGTTGTGTCCTTGGGCCATGGTGGAAGCTGTAGACTGCGAGCTTTCTCAATTCAACCATTCTCCAGCAAAACTATTGCTCCAAAGATCAGACTCGAATGCTCGTGAGGTGGTGAAGGTGGTGAAAGTTTTGAATGGGGATGAGATGGGGGTATAAGTAAATGCCAAGGAAAGGGGAAGCCAGCCATGGCTTGAATGCCATTTTCTTTCTCTCTCCATGATGTCAGCCAGCTAGAATTGATGAGAAGGTAAACCCCATGCATGGGAACTCACTTAGCAGCCCTTTCGAAGATGAGGAGAGTGTCAAGTGGAAAGATATCCATTTATTCCTCCTCTTTATCCTCCAAATAGGGGAAATTCTTATTATGCCCTTAATGAAATTCCTCCATTCAAATTCAGAGGGGCTTATGGGGACATTTGGTTTGTCGTCTTGCTGGATGGGCTTTGGATTAGGGCTTAGCCCAATTGATTTTAATTTGGGCTTATAATTTCATAATTAGGGCTTACTTTGACCATGGTTGACTTGATGGTTTGACTTGGTCAACTAAGGGGGTTGACTGGTCAAATGTGTGTGTCTTGAGTCCTTTGACACCACCCAATGTATGTTGGGTCATGGTGATGCTCTAATTGGGCCAATTTAGCCAATAGATGTGATTTTGACCAATTTTGGGCTAAGTTTGACTTCGGTGAATTTGATGACCCTATGGTGAGGCTTTTGAGTCAATTGTGTCCCTTATGATGTCCTAAGACCTGAGTTGAGGTCAATTTCATGTTTTATGGGCTAATTGGACCTGGTGGTGAAGGATTGACCCCTATTGACCTAAATGGTACTTTAGTCAATCAGCTCAATTTGGTGACCCTATGATGGGGCTTTGTGGTCAATTGGGTTTATCTTAGGGTTATTAATCTATTGGTATGGTTAATTTGAGTTTTTGAGTCACATTTGGAGTGAATAGGTCTAGGTTGTACTTGTGCACCTTTAGGGTACTTATAGCAATTCCCTAGGATCAAGCTAACCTGGGGTCATCTCATGATATCTACTCACAACTCAAGCCCTAAACCTAACCCAAGTGGGTCTAGAAGTGAGGGGGATGTTATAAGTATGAACAGACGTTGCAGTCATTTATGCCATGAAGCAGTTCTCACAACTGCCTTCTTCTTTTTTAGATTCAGCTCCTGCTTTATCATCAGTGTAACCTAGCTGAAGATTTACTTTATAGTCTTTTCTTAATTGACAGGCTTGTTGCATTTGTAACATTTGGGTCCTCACTCTTCCCTCCATCCTACTTAGGAGCCTTACTCCTCTCCCGTTGTGATGAAGGTTAGGGACCATATTCTATATATTACTTCTTCTTCATGTCCCAACTCTTCTTCTTTCTTGAATAGAGAACCTCCTTATCTCCTCCTGAGATTGAACACCTAGCCATCTCCCTTGCCAAGCTCTCCTACAAAGCTAGTAGATTATCTAGCTCTAGCAAAGATGGTTGATTGGTCCAGCCCTATATAGTAGTAACAAAGGCCACATACTCCTTCCACAAGTCGTGGATGATGTGCCTTTTTCAGCTTCTCCTCTGAGATGGACTCATTCAGGTTCAATGCTAAAATCTCAGCACACGGGTTCTTCATATTTAAGAAGAATGATGATATCGACAGTTACCCTTGAGTTGATCTCGTCAACTCATTCTCAAGAAACTGTAGCTGAGCTACGTTAAACTTATTAAACAAGTCATCCCAGGCTGTCCAAATCTTAGTAGCCGACCTACAACAAATGATGTAGTCGAACAACTCTGATAAGATTGCCTGCTTGAGTGTTAACTCTACCCTTGCAATTTTTCTCCTCTAAGAACCCACCGACAGATCATTTCTTCAAACAACAATAACCTCTTTTCTCTCATCTCCACCGATAGCCTCCTAGAGATCCTTTGCTAGAAGATAACTCTCCATGTAATATTTCCACTTCCTGTAGTTAGTCTGTATCATGAGCTCAATTCTAATGCCTCTTGTGCAAACATCTTTCATTCCAAGATTCTTGGTTCACTTAAACTTCAAAAAGTACTTAGCAAACCTCTGTGGTTGATCAATACTAATGTAACACCCCATTTTTCTGGAACTTGAGGTTCTGGGGGCTACTGCGTAGCGGTAGGTAGCTACCGCCTGGGGATAGTCTTGATTTGTCAATATTGGAGCGTCGAGACGAAACGTTGAGTAATTAACGCGTGAAATTAGGTAGCTACCGCCCAACGATAGCCCCTTTTCGTCGAGGACGTCGATATGAAAGAGTCGAGACGAATGCATTTAGAAGCTACCGCGCGACGGTATCACTACCGCTGGCAATAGTCTGGCATTCTGTAGAGATTGGTGGCTATGGGAACTATCGCAACGCGGTATGTAACTACTGTCCGACGGTAGTGGACGAAAAAAGTTTCATAACTGTTGATTTTTGGTTGTACTATCTTCTTAGAATTCGATCCTATAGCCCAGAATCCTCCATCCATAAGCCTTAAGTAGGGTTGAAGGACTCTTTCCCCTCATTTTTCTCATCTTGGAGTGAGAGTTAGGGTTTGTGAGTGGGAGAGTTTGGAGGAGGAATAAAAGGCTTTTTCTGATATTGACGAACTTTCAGAGTTCCGTTCATCGATCTGAGGCCTGATTCGTGGAGAGGGATTGAAGGCGCACACTTTTATCCATGTAAATCAAGATCTCCATGGCTAAGAAGACGAGTCGTAAGGCAACGACATTTCTTCTCTCTATTTTTGGATGCGAGCATTACATCCATTTTGTTTATGCTTTTATTCAAGAATTTAGGCACCGGATTTCTCAAATAAGAGGTGTTCGGGTCGCCATTGTTCAAGAGTAACCATCGGGTCGATTGAGTCCATCTCTGACATATTGTTGCACTAGAAATCTGCTCTGTTAGTGGATTAGGCATTATGGGTGAAGCTGTATTTGCGACCGGTGGTCCAATTAGGTGTTGTTGTATGACCTGCACTATAGGGATTTTCCTAGAAATCTTATTGCGGCGAAGAAGCCATTTGTGATGCCCTCTATTTCGTGCGAGAACGAATGGTGATTTAGGGTGGAAAAATTGTGGTTGTTGAATGATATGCTAAGGCGTGGCTTTGTCTTTTTGGTTGAAAGGATAGCCCTTCATGTTGCAAGTCATGTGTAGAGAGTGTCCTGGCAAGATAAGTCCCCTTCTATGGAAACTGACGAGAACACCAAGAATTTTGACATGCCCGGGCGTTGAAGCCAACGAGCAGGAAGGGTCAATCATGATTTCTTAACATCGGTTTATTTGTGTGACGGAGCTAACGTGAGAGTCAGAGCTTGCAGGCAAGCCCGAGTATTGAGACCCATGCGCGGGAAGGGATTATACAAGAGTTCCGTATTGCGGTTGGAACACCGATGGGAGGGGGGAGGAATTGGAAGTACCCGTGTGGATGAATTGATGTGCTGATGTGTGATGATGTGTTAGAATCATACGTGTTATGAAGTGCCTTATGTGAATCCCAGGTTTGCATACATACTGTATTGTAGGCCCTTTTTTATTTAAATACTCAACATAGAAAAATGTTTGATGTATGAGACATCCAAACCTTTTGTTTTTTATGTTCAATTATGTTTATTTATATATACATACGAAGTGCTGACCTGCAGGTTGATGGAGTGCCCCAGGGTCCGCTTGGGATGGTCGGCAGGAGATGTGTTGGTTATATAGTTGAGGTCAGACTTTCCTCATCCACATTACAACAAATTTTTACAGGGCAATGATAGCAAGCTGGAGCAAGCTCGCTGGCCAAAAAGGCCTATGCCTTATAAAGTGTACGCTTTTCTATTTGTTTGTGAATTGATGAATGTTATGTTTTATGTACTGTAATCCGGATAGCATGTCGAGGTAGCCTAGGAGTGCTATGGAACTTTGTTTTGTTTGGTGTTGATGTAGTTAAGACATCTTAATGTTGTAAGGCCTTAAGGCCATGTTGGACTCCAATGGTTGTGGATAACTTTTGGTCTTGTTGTGTGTTTTCGCAATCTTGTATTCTGAGTTTTGATATGGGTAGTTCTTTTATATAACTTTGTAATGCTAAAGGTGTGGAATCTATATGTTGTGGGACCCTGGTTGGACCCATATTATATGGTCATTATAGGTGAGGTGTTACTATTTGGTATCATAGCCATGTTAGTGTCCAAGGTAAGGTTTAGTGGTCGATTTGACATAATCGGATCACGTAAAGAAGTTATCCACATATGATTATTGCGGGACCGTGAGTGTCCTTGTGTTCGAGTTTTGCAAATGGAACCTGATTCCTGTTTTATTGTGCTTTTGTTAAGGGTGCAAATGACGAGACGAGGACATCGAGGCTACGAGATGAGCCTTCGACGAGCAGTGTTATTGCTCCGGGTATTATGGGCATGGGTGTATCCCCAGCCGATTTTTGTCGCATATTAGCAGAGGCAATGGTATCGACTGAAGCAGCGGAGGCAACACAACTTGTGACACTTATTGCTCAAGTATCGACTCTCATTACCTCGGATGCAACACCGGTCATACATGGTGGATGTTCCAGGTAGATAGAGCCATTGGCTGAGAGATTTGTCATTGGGCAAGGAGACTGGCAGATGAAGTATTTTCTAAGTTTTTATCCTCCAACATTCATGGGAATCGACACACTAACTGATGCCGAGGACTAGTTGGCAAGGATTCAGGAACTCTTGAGGGTGGTAGAAACACCAGAAGATATGTAGTCCCAATTGATGACCTTCTTGTTAGAAGGCAATGCAAAGCTGTGGTGGGTGAGCCAAAGTGGCTGCTAGTTTCCTGGACACACCCCGTCCATGGATGAGTTTGCGAATGCCTTATTAAGGAAGTATATTCCATCGTCGACAAGGCTAGCTCTTTAGAGGATGTTTTGGCAATTACTACAGTGATACAAAACCGTGAATGATTACGTGCAGGAATTTACACATCTAGGTCATTAAGCGGGAACGACAATGGATGATGATGAGGAGAGGGACAACCTCTTCTATCATGGTTTGAAAGAGAATTTGTGAAAACCCCTTATAGCTCTCAAGAATAAGGGCTTCAATGAGTTGGTTGAGCCCGCTAGGATGTTGGAAAGTGACATAGAGCGAACCCAATGTCACAAGGGACATGAAGTGAAACAGGGAGATGGAAATCCTTCTCAGTCATAGTGGAAGACAAAAGGGAATCGGTGGAGGAAGAAGCCCCATCCTTTGAAGTAAGGAAAGAAGAACAGTATTATATTGGGAGAGTCTTGTTTCAAGGGACAACCAACATGCTACAAGTGTGACAAGTCAGGCCATATAGCTCGATATTGTACCGAGGGTGGTGCTGAGCCAGAGCCAAGGTAGGAGCAGTCAGTGCGTTTTGGCCACAGTATTGTGGAAAAAGTGAAAGTGGTGGAGTTGAGCGCTTCTTATTTCCAACTATTGCAACCAAAAGCCTACGATCATGGGCAGCAGAAAGCGATTCGATAGTCCGATTTGGTGTCATGTATGAAAAGTTTAAGTTGTTGAAAATCATGAAGTGAAAATGTTGGACTGGGCGACTTATCCATGTGGCCTGTGTGGATAGAACTGGCGGCTAGCCAGGTCGGCAATGGTGTTGCATTTGGCTTGTACTCTGGCAGCCTGGGCGGTCTGTTTGTGTAGTCTGTGTGGATAGAAGAGGCGGCTTACAAGGACGGGTTGTGTTCAGCCGTCAATTGGTTCCCAGAAGGTAAGCAGGCGGATAGGATTGCTATCCGTGGAGCTCGCCAAGACTAGCGAGGTACAGACTCAGTTTAAGTTTGCGGAGTCCGGGTTGCGGACTGGACCAGAGTTTGGGAGATCGGCATGGCGTGTGCCTTGGTCTAGCTCTAGTGGCATGGTTCGTGGTAACCATGGAGTTCGTTGGTTAGAGCAGTCATGTTTCAGAGGACGTTGGGTTGTGCGGTTTGGCTTAGTCTAGGAGGTCGCGCGGTTTGCGCGGCCTGATATCAATGTCTGCCATATTTTGTAGTTAGCCTTGTGTAACTTGGTTGCGAGCTCAGGAGATACGGACTGGAGTGGTGTCCGCAGGCACGAGCAGATTGGAGCTGTGTTCGCAAGTGGGCGGACTTGGGCGTAACTCACAGAGTTCTCCTGTATGGCGATCAAGTCTGGCTGGACCTTAGCGACAAGGAGGATTGGATTGGTATCAAGCCTTAGTGGTGTAACCTTGGTGGACTATTTATCGTTCCTAGTTACGGCGGTCTGGTTGTGTATCCGCGGCTTGGCAAAATATATTTGGTGCTCCCCGTAAGATGGGGTGGTGATCCTATCAGCTAGGGCGGTGATCACAATCCTCTCTGTGCCTATAAATAGGACCCCTGTCACATAAATTAATAACCGAGTGAACAGTAAGTGAACTCGTGGGAGGTTGCTGCGGTAAGGGTTTTCTTTCCGCACGGTTTGAGGAGGTTAACCGGTTTGTGCTGTGCACGTTGTGCGGATAACACTGGAAAGCAAGGGACTTGGTTCTGATTGCGGTCAGGGATTGTACGGATTCTGCAAATAGCAACCAGCGGTTAGCAGTAGGTCGTGGCTTGATACAAGGCGGTCTTTTCTTCTGTAACTTGTTTCCCAGTTCAATAAGTTGTCCGCCTCTAGGCGGCTTATTAAGTTCGGTGCCAGCACACTGTGTAACACCCCAAAAATCTCAAACTTGGATTTGAGGTGCAGGCTGCTTGACACTGCCTGGGACACGGGCGTGTCCCAGGGCGTGTCGGGGGTACACGGCCTGGGACACGGGCGTGTCCCAGGGCGTGTCATTCAATAAATTGCCGGATCGAGTCAGAAATGTACACGACCCGGAACCAAGCCTTGAACACGGCCGTGTCAGATTTGACACGGGCGTGTCCAATGGCGTGTGCCTACCCGTGTACTGCTCTGACTGGTTTTAGCGCTCGTTGAGTATCGTGTAATAGGGGTGACACGGGCGTGTCACATGACTGACACGGGCGTGTCAGGTTCGACACGGGCATGTCGATGCCCGTGTTCTGGTAGTGTTCAGTCGGTACGTGTGCCGCTTAAGGGTACACGGCCTGTGACACGGGCGTGTCACAGGCCGTGTCGGCCAAAAAGTCTAGTTTTCAGGCAGATCGTGGCCGTTCATTTTTCCTTAAAGAGGATCTTGTGGCTGGGGCTTATTCCTGGGCTGATAAGGCCGGGAAAGAAGGAGGAAAAGCTCATTTTGAGTTTCATCTTCTCTTTCTAGCTTTAAGAGAGAGGTGAGAGCAAGGTGAGGAAGAAGAAGTGGAATCCGGCTGCCGGTGGTGCTACGGTGGTCCAAATCGCGAGCCGAGTTCGGATTTGCGAAGGCAATGCTGCTGCAAAGGCTTTCATCCGTCTCAAATTCTCTTCATGGCTCCGAAGCGAATTCCTAGGGTAACGATTTCCTGCTTGGACATGTGAAGTCCTTAATTCCTGCATTGCATAGGGAAAATCCTTCCCCGCGAGTGTGCGGTGGGTTGTGGAGTCCCTTGGGGTAGATATGTGAAGTCCCCCTTGTTAGAGTCCGGAATTGGAGTACGGATCTAGGCATGCTGTGTGAAGCCCATCTGGACATGGTCTGGATTGATGATGCTTGTTTGCATATCGGAGAAGACTCCGTGATTATTGCTTGTAGGCATGATGGATAATGTACTGGAGGAAGTCCAAGAAACTATGAGAGTTGGACTCTCTTGTGGCCGTGAGTTGCTACTTTGTGTGAGGTTGAGCCATTGGGCTGCAACTAGGCAAATGCCTTGGTGGTGGAACGGGCCAGGTGAAGCTGTACCCGCGTCAGTCCAGGCTTGAGTCTGACGATTTGAGCAACGGGCAAGGTGGATCTGTACCCGCATTATGGTTGTCTAACCTAGGGTGCTTAAGACCCTGTTAGGATCACATAGCGAGAGTCGACGGCCTGTGTGCCGATCAGACTAGAATGCTCATATTAGACCGTTATGTCTGGGACCTCTGAACCGTGGTGTGGCCGTGGAACTACGGAACACCGATAATGTGCCCTGAGTGCACGGAGCGTCGGGCCGTCGTGCCGACGTTTGTGATATGTATTGACGGTGCGTTCGTGCACGTCTTGGGTGGCTTATTATACATACACTGAATTGCTATGCAGGGAAGGAATTCCGCTGCCCCGTGCCAGTGGCAGGGTCGTTATAATTGGTCAGCTGAATGCTGACCGTTGCCCTGTTTACCACCGTTTGGTGGATTGGTGCTTACAGGTACTGGAGGTGCTGGCCCGAGCGGGACTTAGATGGCTGAAGCCCAAGCTGCGTTGCTGCCCTCGAAGGCATTGTTGTTTCTTTTTGTTCATGTGTGGCCGGCCTGCGTGCCGATGTCTGTAATCCACACTCTTGTTCAGAGAAATAATGTAAGGCCTTAGGGCCAGACTCTTTTGATATTTGTGTACATTCCTATGTTATAGTGGACAATTATTGTTATCTTGAGTTCAATGATTCAACCGTGAAACTTCCGCTAGAATGCTCTGTGTTAGGATACGTGGTTATGATATTAGTTCGTAGCGTCTCCGCCAGTTTGTGGAATATGGTGTGGGGCCCCGGCCGGACCCTCTATTATATTCTTCTTGACGGGTAGAGGTGTTACAATTTGGTATCAGCTTGTTGGTCGATCTCTTCCGAATTCGCGGACAAATTCTTTTGAGGGGTGGCGAGCACGTGTCAGTGCCGTCGTTATAACACTTCACTTGAACTCAAGATTGTCCTCTTAGGAATGCAAATACACTTGTTTGTTGAACTTGTGTATTCTTTTTGTATGGTTGCTGTTTTCATTGGTCGTTAACCTGTGTATTTTACACATATAGGTGACCAGAAGTGTTGCGGGTCAATCCGAACCACAATGTTCTGTTGAGAGTGCGGCACCAGCCGAGGTGCCCACAACTCCTCCATCCGCTGAAACAGTCCGTCTCATCACGGAAACGGTACTTGCTGTGATGAATGCTCAGCAAGCTGGGCAGGCACGTCCTGCAGTAGTGCCAACGCAAGCTGGGGTACGGCAAGAACCGGTAGAAGCCGATATTGATCTGTGGGTAGCAGATCAACAATGGAAGCAATTCTTGAGCTTTAACCCTCCGCAGTTTCATGGGGCGGGGACACCGGCCCAAGCAGAGGATTTGCTTGCAAGGATCAAGAGGATTATGAGAGCTATCAAGGTTGAGGAGGAACAGAAAGTCATGTTAGCCACTTTCCTACTGGAAGGAGAGGCGCGATTGTGGTGGGATGAGATTGAACTGCATCACTTGGCCGGCAGGCAATTGGCAAAGATTACAATGGAAAAATTTTCTCGACTGTTCTTAGCACAACATCTGCCGATGCAGCAAAGGATATCGATGGAAATGGAATTTCAACGGTTAGCACAGGGAGATCGAAGTGTGGATGACTACCTGCATGAGTTCACCCGTTTGGGAAGATATGCGGGCACGATCTTCGCCGAGGAAGAGCGTAAGACTAGTCGGTTTTATGCGGGACTGCGAGATGAGCTGCGGTATTTGCTCTCGAGTTCTGTGAGTCAGGGATTCCAAGCCTTACTCTGTACGGCTCGTTCTTTGGAGACGGACATGAAACGGGGGCAAGCAATGGGAAACTTGGCGGTTGCGAAGCCAGAGTTTAAGCCGACGCCTCCGGAAAAGTTTGGCTACCGAAAGAGATGGAATAAGAAGTCTAAGTCTTCTGGACAAGCTCCTTCTGCGACTATGACAGATACATCTGGGTATGGATCTCGTGCTTGTTATACGTGCGGGAAGGTTGGACACTTCGCACGTGAATGCCGATTTGGTCCTCCAAAGGGTGATAAGAAGACAGGAGCGTCTTATGCGGAGAAGGGGAAGGCTGTGGTGGAGTCTTCTGCCTCGCACGCGCAGCCCAGGGTCTTCAACCTTGGACAACAGGAGGCCATTAAGCAGGCGGATGTCGTCACAGGTGCGCGTAGGTTTTAATGTTCTTGTTTTTTTGATATGTTGTGCTTGTTTTGAATGTAATGTTATAGGGTTTGTCCTTATACGAGAGTATCCAGCGCGAGCACTGTTCGACACAGGTGCTTCACATTCGTTTCTGTCTGAGGACTTTGTCTTTCGTGTCGGGGTGCCTATCCGGACCACGACAGACAGTGTAAAGGTGTTGTTGCCTAACGGATGTTTGATGTGCGCGGATCGATCTTGCGGTCTTGAGGTCAAGATAGGAAGTCAGGAGTTCAAGGTGGAACATTAGTATTGTCGATCAAAGAGTTTGATATAATCTTTGGTATGGACTGGCTTTTAGAGCAGCGTGCCTGTATTGATTGCACTTCAAAAGAGGTCACACTTGGGCAAAATACCGAACAAGAGACCAAGTTCATTGGTATGCAAGGGATGAGTGGGATGTTGTTATCCGGTCTCCAAGTTGTTAAGGCAGTTCGGAAGGGTGCGGAGTTGTTCTTCACACTCATAGAGGCGGTGGCGCCGAAGGCCAGTGTGAGTGAAGTGCCGATTGTGTCGGAATATGTTGATGTGTTTCCAAAGGACCTTCCGGGGTTACCTCCCCAAAGGGAAATCGACTTCGCTATCGAGCTAGTGCCGGGTGCGAAAACTATGGCCCGTTCGCCGTATCGGGTAGCGCCAAAAGAAATGGCCGAACTGAAAGTTCAGTTGCAAGAATTGTTGGAGCAGGGATACATACGCCCAAGTATGTCACCTTGGAGCGCGCCTGTTCTTTTTGTGAAAAAGAAAGACGGTGGTTTGCGACTCTGTATTGATTACCGCGAACTGAACAAGCTGACGGAGAAAAACAAGTATCCAATTCCACGGATCGATGACTTGTTCGATCAGCTAGCAGGCTCAACCGTCTATTCAAAGTTGGATTTGAAGTCCGGGTATTACCAGTTGCGGATTAGGGAAGGTGACATTCCCAAGACAGCGTTTGGCATACGCTATGGTCATTATGAGTTCACAGTGATGCCGTTTGGCTTATGTAATGCGCCTTCGGTCTTCATGGATCTCATGCATCGAACGTTCCGCGAATACCTGGATCTGTTTGTGATTGTGTTTATTGATGATATCCTTGTATATTCACAATCGGAGGAAGATCATGCAAACCACTTGCGGTTGGTATTGCATACCTTGCGAAGGAATAAGCTGTATGCCAAGTTCTCTAAGTGTGAGTTCTGGCTCTCGTCGGTGGCTTTTCTAGGCCATGTGGTAAGTGGAGAGGTCATAACGGTGGATCCGGCTAAGATAAGTGCCATTCGTGATTGGCCAGTGTTGTCTTTAGTGGCCGAGGTCAGGAGTTTCCTTGGACTGGCGGGCTACTATAGACGGTTCGTGGAGAACTTCTCCCGGATTGCTTTGCCTCTGACTACGTTGACGAGAAAGGATCAGAAGTTTGTTTGGACGCCAGAGTGTGCACGAGCTTTTGATGAGCTGAAGAGTCGTTTGACCACGACGCCTGTTTTGACGTCGCCATGTGGTACAGATAGATTTGAAATATACAGCGATGCGTCAGGAAGCGGCTTAGGCTGCGTTCTCCTGCAGTTTGGCTAGGTGATCGCCTATGGCTCACGTCAATTGAAAGTGCATGAGCGTAATTACCCCGTCCATGACTTAGAGTTGGCGGCGGTGATCTTTGCGCTAAAGTTGTGGCGGCATTATCTTTATGGCGTGAAGGTGGATATTTATACAGATCATAAAAGCTTAAAGTATCTGCTCGATCAAAAGGAATTGAATATGCGACAAAGGAGGTGGATGGAATTCCTTGGGGATTATACCTTCGACATTCACTATGTTCCCGGAAAGGGAAATGTGGTCGCTGATGCCTTGAGTCGTCGGACTCCGGTGCGGGCAAATTGGTTGCGGATACATGATGAGCGGTTAATCCAGGAGTTGGAAGCTTTGGAGATATCTTGTGTGGAAAGAGATTCTTTGACTGTTGCATGCGTGAACTGGTTGGAGGTTCAATATGACCTTGCTGACAGGGTTCGGCGGGCAACAGAGTTGGATGAAAGTCTCCAATGCTATGCAAAGGAGGGGTCTGGTGATCAATTCTCCTGGGATGACGGTTTATTACGGAAAGATGGCCGATTGTGCGTCCCTAGTGCGGGTAAATTGCGAGAAGGATTGCTATATGAAGCTCACTTTACAAAGTATTCAATTCACCCTGGGAGCACAAAAATGTATAAGGACATGAAGAAACTATTCTGTTGGCCTGGTTTAAAGAAGGACATAGCCGCGTATGTGGCTAAATAACGTACTTGTGGTTTGGTAAAGGCAGAATGTCAACGGCCGAGTGGTTTCCTGAAGTCGTTGCCGGTTCCGCAATGGAAGTTTGAGGATATTTCTATGGATTTCGTGCACGGATTGCCGAGATCTCAGCATGGCCATGACTCAATCTGGGTGATTGTAGACTGGTTGACAAAGGTGGCTCACTTTATACCGAACAAGCGGGACGATTCAGTGGAAACGTTGGCAAAGCTCTATGTGGAGCAGATTGTTAGAGTGCACGGTGTTCCCCGAAGCATCGTAAGCGACCGAGATGGGCGCTTTACCTCGAAGGATTGGAGATTAGTTCATCAGATGTTGGGCACGAAGTTAGCATTCAGTACGGCCTTTCACCCGCAAACGGATGGCCAAACTGAACGAACCAACAGAACGATGGAGGATATGCTACGTATGTGCGCCCTGGACTTCGGTAAGAATTGGGAAGAGCATCTTGTTATGGTGGAGTTTGCCTATAATAATAGCCATCAAGCGAGTATAGGCATGGCCCCATTTGAAGCGTTGTATGGTCGTAAGTGTCGTACACCGCTAGCTTGGGCAGAAATTGGCGAGACCAAACTTTTAGGCAAAAAGGAAGTCGAGGATGCTACCTCAACAATACGCTCTATTCGAGAGAGGCTCCTAATAGCCCAGGATCGGCAAGCCAAGTATTACAATGCTAAGCACCGGAACGTGGAGTTCGCGGTGGGTGACTGGGTCTATTTAAAGATTAAGCCCTTCAAAGGCGTATCTCGGATTCGGCGGTTGAAAAAGCTAAGTCCGCGATACCTTGGTCCGTTTGAAGTGGTGGAGCGAATTGGGGAAGCTGCCTATCGGCTAGCTCTTTCATCGGAATTGAGTGGATTGCATGACGTGTTTCACATCTCGGTGCTACGCAAAGCAGTCAAGGATCCAGCTCAAGTAATTGACAATGATCGAGTGCCGGTTGAGTATGGGCTAACGACAAAGGTGAAGCCTATACAGATCGAGGATCGAGCCGAGAAACAGTTGCGGAACAAAGTGATCGGGATGGTCAAAGTCCGATGGGACAATTGTGGCCGAGAAGAGCTAACATGGGAGCGCGAGCAACCCATGCGAGCCGAGTTTCCCGAGTTATTTTCGTAACTTGTTCGCTCGTTGTATATGTAATAGAAACATATATATGTGTTGTTATTTTCTCCCTACTGTCTTCAAATTTCGGGATGAAATTGTATTAAGGAGGGGAGGATTGTAACACCCCAAAAATCTCAAACTTGGATTTGAGGTGCAGGCTGCTTGACACGGCCTGGGACACGGGCGTGTCCCAGGGCGTGTCGGGGGTACACGGCCTGGGACACGGGTGTGTCCCAGGGCGTGTCATTCAAAAAATTGCCGGATCGAGTCAGAAATGTACACGGCCCGGAACCAAGCCTTGATCACGGCCGTGTCAGATTTGACACGGGCGTGTCTAATGGCGTGTGCCTACCCGTGTACTGCTCTGACTGGTTTTAGCGCTTGTTGAGTACCGTGTAACAGGGGTGACACGGGCGTGTCACATGACTGACACGGGCGTGTCAGGTTCGACACGGGTGTGTCGATGCCCGTGTTCTGGTAGTGTTCAGTCGGTACGTGTGCCGCTTAAGGGTACACGGCCTGTGACACGGGCGTGTCACAGGCCGTGTCGGCCAAAAAGTCTAGTTTTCAGGCAGATCGTGGTCGTTCATTTTTCCTTAAAGTGGATCTTGTGGCTGGGGCTTATTCCTGGGCTGATAAGGTCGGGAAAGAAGGAGGAAAAGCTCATTTTGAGTTTCATCTTCTCTTTCTAGCTTTAAGAGAGAGGTGAGAGCAAGGTGAGGAAGAAGAAGTGGAATCCGGCTGCCGGTGGTGCTACGGTGGTCCAAATCGCGAGCCGAGTTCAGATTTGCGAAGGCAACGCTGCTGCAAAGTCTTTCATCCGTCTCAAATTCTCTCCATGGCTCCGAAGCAAATTCCTAGGGTAACGATTTCCTGCTTGGACATGTGAAGTCCTTAATTCCTGCATTGCATAGGGAAAACCCTTCCCCGCGAGTGTGCAGTGGGTTGTGGCGTCCCTTGGGGTAGATATGTGAAGTCCCCCTTGTTAGAGTTCAGAATTGGAGTACGGATCTAGGCATGCTGTGTGAAGCCCATCTGGACATGGTCTAGATTGGTGATGCTTGTTTGCATATCGGAGAAGACTCCGTGATTATTGCTTGTAGGCATGATGGATAAAGTACTGGAGGAAGTCCAGGAAACTATGAGAGTTGGACTCTCTTGTGGCCGTGAGTTGCTACTTTGTGTGAGGTTGAGCTGTTGGGCTGCAACTAGGCAAATGCCTTGGTGGTGGAACGGGCAAGGTGAAGCTGTACCCGCGTCAGTCCAGGCTTGAGTCTGACGATTTGAGCAACGGGCAAGGTGGATCTGTAGCCGCGTTATGGTTGTCTAACCTTGGGTGCTTAAGACCCTGTTAGGATCACATAGCGAGAGTCGACGGCCTGTGTGCCGATCTGACTAGAATGCTCATATTGGACCGTTATGTCTGGGACCTCTGAACAGTAGTGTGGCCGTGGAACTACGGAACACCGATAATGTGCCCTGAGTGCACGGAGCGTCGGGCCGTCGTGCCGACGTTTGTGATACGTATTGACGGTGCGTTCGTGCACGTCTTGGGTAGCTTATTATACATACACTGAATTGCTATGCAGGGAAGGAATTCCGCTGCCCCGTGCCAGGGGCAGGGTCATTATAATTGGTCAGCTGAATGCTGACCGTTGCCCTGTTAACCACCGTTTGGTGGATTGGTGCTTACAGGTACTGGAGGTGCTGGCCCGAGCGGGACTTAGCTGGCTGAAGCCCAAGCTGCGTTGCTGCCCTCGAAGGCATTGTTGTTTCTTTTTGTTCATGTGTGGCCGGCCTGCGTGCCGATGTCTGTAATCCACACTCTTGTTCAGAGAAATAATGTAAGGCCTTAAGGCCAGACTCTTTTGATATTTGTGTACATTCCTATGTTATAGTGGACAATTATTGTTATCTTGAGTTCAATGATTCAACTGTGAAACTTCCGCTAGAATGCTCTGTGTTAGGATACGTGGTTATGATATTAGTTCGTAGCGTCTCCGCCTGTTTGTGGAATATGGTGTGGGGCCCCGGCCGGACCCTCTATTATATTCTTCTTGACGGGTAGAGGTGTTACACACTGCGTGATCTGTCGGCTAAGCGACCTCGCGGTTTGTAACACCCCAAAACTTGGAAGGAGAATCGGCGGCGTCATTTTAGCCAAGTTTGGGTTTTGGAGCAGGTGACACGGGCGTGTCAGGGCGTGACACGGGCGTGTCATGGCGTGGTCGACCGCGAAGCTTGTGGTCGACGTTCGTCGAGCTCAGGAACACGGCCTGGGACACGGGCGTGTCCCTGGCCGAGTCCTTCTCGGGCTGTTTGCATGATTTATTCTGCTAGGCGTGACACGGGTCACGACAGGGCCGTGTCGGGTCTGACACGGGCGTGTATTTGGCCGTGTCTTTGGCCGTGTACTTCTTTGACTGGGAAAGTTGGTCGGTGGGGGGCGTGACACGGGTCTCGATACGGGCGTGTCAAAGGCGAGACGGCCGTGTCGGAGGCCGTGTCAGCGACCGTGTGCTGGTTTTCGAATCGGTCGAGACGGCGAATGGTTGACACGGCCCTGCACACGGCCGTGTGCCAACCCGTGTTCGGCCCAGATTTTGTTATTTTGGGTTCCGATCGTGGCCGTCCGTTTCTTTGGTATGAGATCCAACGGCTGGGGGCTAGATCTGAGGGATTAATCTCGGGAATAGGGTTTGAAACCCTCACTTTTGTCCTATCTTTATCTCTCTTGATCCTAGAGAAAAGGGAGAGCAAGGAGGAGGAAGAAGGCCAAGTTCCGGCCGCCGGCAAAGCTTCGGAGCTCCGTTTCGCGAGCGGAGTTCAGATCCGCGAAGGTGGGAGCGTTGCGGTGGTTTTCAACCGAGCAATTCTTCTCCATGGCTAGGAAGAGGGGACGGAAGGTAACGACACTTCTCCTCTCGGTTTTTAGGATTTACGATGCAAGAATAGCATCCCCTTCATTTCGTATTTTGAGCACCGAATCTCTCAAATGAGAGGGATTCGTGTAGCCTAGGTTCAAGAGGAACCTCCGAGTTGAGTATGTTCATCCCGGCATGCTTTGCATTAGAGATCCGCTCCGTTAGCGGATTAGGCATTGTGGGTGAAGCCGTGGTCGCGACCGTTAGTCCGACCCGGTGATGTTGCATAGCGAGATGTGAGGATTCAGTAGAAATCCATTGTGGCAATACGCTGTTGTGTGTATGCGTTTCCCCCCTTTTTAATTGAGTGGGTACTCGTAGTCAGAACCGGACAAGATTAGCTCCGCTTCTTGCGGTAGATGGTTTCCTTGGAGCACGAGAAAGATACGGTGCGAATGGTGTTTGCGGTGGGGAATCATTTGTTTGTGCTGTGCAAAGGCGCGGCTATGTCTCCGTGGTCGGCTGGCTATCCCGTGACGCGCGAGTCGTGTGGGGAATGTGTCCCGGCGAGACTAGCCCCTTGTGTGGGACTGACGAGAATGTCGAGCAGAGGGCAAGCCCGGGCAATGTGGCCATGAGCGGGTGGGGTCCAGCAAGGCTTCTTAGAATCGGTCAGTGTGAGACGGAACCCTGACGTGCGAAGTCAGAATGTGCGGGCAAGCCCGGGGTATATGACCCTTGTGCGGGTGGGACTTTGCGAGGTTCCGTGTGACGGCGTGTGTGCCGTTAGGGACATGGTGGTTCCCTTGTGTTTGCGGCTTTAAGCCAATGGGGAAACGGAAGTACCCAGTGTTTGATGTTGTGCTAGATGCATACGAGCTAGGGTGCCTTGGGTGAAGCCCGGGTTGCATTCATGTTGCATAATAGGCCCCTTTCACTTTGTACAAAACATAGAGAACATATATGCTGTATGAGACATCCAAGCCTGTTTTACCGCTTTATTATATATACTCTTTTGGTATACGAAGTGCTAACTTGCAGGTGGAGTGGTACCCCGGGGTCCGTTAGGGACGGCCGGGAGGAGATATGTTTGTTACACAGTAGAGGTCAGCCTTTGCTGACCCACGTTACTTCAAATCCTTACAGGGCAAGGATCGCATGCAGGAGCTAGCATGCCGGGCGAAAAGCCCTAAGCCTCATGAAGTGTTGCTGAGCTTGACTATTTTCTTTTCCTTGCTTTGCTGCTGTTGTTTGACTATGTCCAGCTTGCATGCCGAGGTAGCCTAGGGGTGCTTGGCACTTTTTATATTTGGACTTATATTGTGTAAGGCCTTAAGGCCATTTGATACTCTTCTGTTAGTGGATAACTTCTGCCTATTAGTGTTCTGTTTCCGCTGTGTTTGTCTGGAGTTTTGAGATTGGGTAGTTTTATATCATCTTTTAATACCAAAGCTGTGGCGTCCGTATGTTGTGGGGCCCCGGCTGGACCCATATTATATGGTCTTTACAGGGGAGGTGTTACAATTTGGTATCAGAGGGAGGTTGGGCGTTCCAATGGGAAGTTTCGCGGTCGAAAGTATAAGTCGAGTCGAGTTTAAGAAGTTATCCACATAGGAGAATCGCGGGACCATGGGTGTCCTTGGGTGAGAGTCTTGCGATTAGAGACTCATTTGCGTTTTCCTTCTTGTGTTTAGAGTGCAAGCAACGAGGCTGGGACCTCGAGGCCAAGAGAAGAGCTCTCGGCAAGTAGTGCGACTGCGCAAGGTCCGCTAGGGATGGGGGTCACACTGGCTGACTTCTGCCGTATGCTTGCAGAAGCGATGGTGGCGGCCCAAGCTGCAGCGACAGCTCAAGTAGCAACTCCTGCTACCCCAGATACGGCAGCGACCGTGCCGGTTGAGGAAGCCAGGCGGGCAGAGCCGCAGGCCGAGAGAGTGTTTGTCGGGCATGGGGACCGGCAAATGAAGTACTTTCTGAGTTTCCACCCTCCAACCTTCAAGGGAATCGGCACGCCCACAGATGCAGAGGATTGGTGGGCTAGAATTCAGGAGCTTCTGAGGGCGGTAGAGGCACCAGATGAGAAAAAGGCAGAGTTCGCAGCCTTTATGTTGGAGGGAGATGCCAAGTTATGGTGGGTGAGCCACAGTGGCCGGCAGTTTCTAGGACGCACACCGTCCATCGAGGAGTTTGGGAATGCCTTCCTGAAGAAGTACATTCCCGCCTCAACGAGGTTAGCCCTCCAGAGGAAGTTTCTACATCTGGTGCAGCGAGACAAGTCAGTGGATGAGTATGTTCAGGAATTTACTCGCTTGGGTCGTTATGCAGGGACGACCATGGCAGACGATGAAGAGAGGGACAATCTCTTCTATCATGGATTGAGGGAGAATCTAAGACAACCCCTCATATCGATGAAACGTGCGGGTTTCAACGAATTGGTGGAGACGGCCCGAATTTTGGAGAGTGACATGGAGCGATCCCAGCGTCGCAAGGGTTTAACACCCAAACAGGGGAGGATAAGAAGCCTGCTCAGTCCCATGGGAAGGCGGAAGGGAGCCGATGGAAGAAGAAGCCTTCCCCATATAAGTCGGGCGAGAAAAGTAATTGGACATCCGGAGGGTCACGCTCTAAGGGACCGCAGACGTGTTACAGTTGTGGCAAGCCAGACCATATAGCAAGATTTTGTACCCAAGGGGGCGCTGAGCAAGAGCCAAGATAGGAGCAGACCGTACGCTCCGGACCCAGTGCAGCAGAGAAGGGGAAGATGGCGGAGTCGAGTGCTTCCCGGTTTCAACCAGTGCAGCGAAGGGCCTATAACCTTGGGCAGCAGGAAGCAATCCGCCAAATCGATGTGGTGACAGGTATGAGAGTTCAACCTGCACCGTAGATTTCTTCCTTTCAAGCCCTTTTTATGTTTGTTGCATGTGTGTAGGCTTTGTAGTGGTATCTGGGTACCCCGCTAGAGTACTTTTTGATACGGGAGCGTCGCACTCCTTCCTTGCGGAAAGTTTCACCCGGAGGATTGGAGTTAAGTCCTTCGCAACGGAATCAGAGTTGAAAGTGCGCATGCCCAATGGGTCGTCTATAACAACCAAGGCTAAAGGGCGGATTTGTTGGAGTCTTGAGGGAGTCGACTTCATATTAGTAGCGGCGATCTTGCCGTTGTCCGATTTCGATGTGATTTTGGGGATGGATTGGGTAGCGGAGCAGCGTGCCAGTATCGACTGTTTGTCCAAGGTGGTAACCCTGAGGGGTGTGGGGCAAGCGGAAGTCAAGTTTGAGGGCCTGCATGGAGTGGCATGTTCCCTAGTTTCGGCACTTCGTCTAGTGCGAGCTATTAACAAAGGGGGTGTAGCTTTAGTAGCGTTGTTGGAGGTTAGCCTTTCCGGGCTATCTCCTGGAGAAGTACCCATGGTGGCAGAGTTTGGAGATGTTTTTCCTGAGGAACTACCGGGAGCACCTCCTCGGCGGGAGATTGATTTCTCCATCGAGTTAGTGCCCGAGGCTAGACCAGTGTCACGTCCACCCTTTAGGATGGCACCAAAGGAGTTGGCCGAGCTCAAGGTTCAGTTGCAGGAGCTTTTGGAGCAAGGGTATATCAGACCCAGCTCTTCACCGTGGAGTGCGCTGGTGTTATTTGTAAAGAAGAAGGACGGTAGTATGCGTCTGTGCATAGACTACCGAGAGTTGAACAAATTGACTGTCAAGAATAAGTATCCGATTCCTCGGATAGACGATCTCTTCGACCAGTTGGTGGGGTCGGTGGTGTACTCCAAGTTGGACTTGAAGTCCAGATATTATCAGTTGCGGATTCGTGACGAAGACATACCCAAGACCGCGTTTGGTACGAGGTATGGTCATTTTGAGTTCTCGGTGATGCCGTTCGGGCTGACGAACGCGCCGTCCGTGTTCATGGACTTGATGAACCGAGTGTTTCGCGAATATTTGGACTGGTTCGTAGTCGTCTTTATCGATGACATATTGGTGTATTCTAAGTCGGAAGCGGAGCACGAGTCGCACTTGCGGACAGTGTTGCAAGTATTGAGAGAGAACCAGCTTTATGCGAAGTTCTCCAAGTGTGAGTTTTGGTTGGAAAAAGTGGCATTTCTAGGCCATGTGATTAGTGGGGATGGGGTGGCGGTAGATCTAACGAAAGTAGAAGCCATAAGAGAGTGGCCAGTTTTGAGGACCGTGGCGGAAGTCCGAAGTTTTCTTGGACTAGCCGGGTACTACGGAAGGTTTGTGGAAAACTTTTCGCGGATAGCTCTACCCCTCACTTCACTAACTCGCAAGGATCAGAAGTTTGTATGGACTCAAGAGTGCAATCAGGCGTTTGAAACCCTGAAGGAAAGGCTAATGACGGCGCCGATCCTAAGTCTACCAAAGGGGACCGAAGGGTTCCAGATTTTCAGCGATGCATCCGGATGCGGTTTAGGGTGCGTGTTGGTGCAGCATGGTAGTGTGATAGCTTTTGGGTCGAGGCAGCTGAAGCCTCATGAGAAAATTACCCCGTCCATGATTTGGAGTTGGCGGCGGTAATTTTTGCTTTGAAGTTGTGGAGGCACTACGTTTATGGTGCAAAGGTGGTGATCTTCATGGACCGCAAGAGTCTGAAGTATCTCCTAGATCAGAAGGACCTAAATATGCGGCAGCGAAGGTGGGTCGAGTTCCTTGGGGACTACGAGGTGGCGATTCAGTACACGCCAGGGAAAGCCAATGTGGTGGCAGATTCCTTGAGTAGGAAATACTCGGGGCAAGGAAATTGGATTGAAGCTCACGATGAACGGTTAAGGCGGGACTGGGAGTCCCTTGGTTTGGAATGTGTGGCAAGAGGCGAGTCTAGCGTGGCTCGACTAAATTGGGTTGAGATGCAGAGTGACTTATGCGATCGTATTCAGGAAGTGACCCGTGTAGATGCGGAGTTCCAACCTTTCGTGGAGGAAGCTCTAAAGGGCGAGGGTAGTGCCTGGGAGATGGTTGATGGGATTCTGAGGAAGGGCGGAAGGATTTGTGTACCGCAGTTCGGCAAGCTCCGCGAGGAGTTGATGTTTGAGGCCCACTTCACTAAGTACTCCATTCACCCGGGTAGTACAAAGATGTACTTGGATTTGAAGAAGTCCTATTGGTGGCCTGGGATGAAGCGGGACATAGCTTTGTGTGTGAGTCGGTGCCAAACATGTGCCTTGGTGAAGGCCGAGTGTCAGAAGCCGGGCGGGTTCTTGAAGCCTCTTCCAATCCCCGAATGGAAATTTGATGACATCTCTATGGATTTTGTGCATGGGTTGCCTAGATCGCAGCAGGGTAATGATGCCATTTGGGTGATTGTGGACCGCTTGACCAAAGTGGCACATTTCATCCCAAACCGGAAGGAGGACGATGTGGAAAAGTTGGTGGAGTTGTACGTTCGCAATATTGTACGATTTCATGGGATTCCGAAGAGTATAGTCAGCGACCGGGATGGACATTTCACGTCTAAGGATTGGCGGTTGGTGCAGAAGAGCTTGGGCACAAAACTCAAGTTCAGTACGGCCTTTCATCCTCAAACCGATGGGCAAACTGAGAGAACGAACCGTACTTTGGAAGATATGCTAAGGATGTGTACTCTCGACTTCGGCAAGAAGTGGGAGGATCACCTCTTCATGGTGGAGTTTGCTTATAATAATAGTTACCAAGCTAGTATCAAGATGGCGCCATACGAAACTCTATATGGGAGGCGGTGTCGAACACCGATGTCTTGGACGGAGGCGGGAGACACCAAGCTTTTGGGGAAAGAAGTAGTAGCCGATGCTAGTGAGATAGTGCGGACCATCCAAGAGCGCATGAAGGTAGCTCTAGATCGGCAGTCGAAGTATTTCAATGCTCGCCACAGGCATGTGGAATTCACTATGGGCGACTCGGTGTATCTTAAGATCAAGCCGTTCAAAGGCGTTTCACGAATTCGCCGACTCAAGAAGCTGAGTCCGAGATTTTTGGGACCATTCAAGGTCATCGAGCGAGTGGGAGAGGCAGCGTACCGGTTGGCGTTGTCCACAGAGCTAAGTGGATTGCATGACGTTTTTCACGTCTCCGTCCTGAGGAAAGCTTTGTTAGAAGCCAGCGTGGTGATTGAGCCGACGGCGGTGCCGGTAGAGGAAGACTTGAGGACGCGAGTTCGTCCAATCGGGATAGAAGACTGAGAGGTTCGGCAATTGCAGAACAAGGAGGTCAGACTCGTAAAGGTCCGTTGGGACAACTTTGGCTGCGAGGAGCTCTCATGGGAGCGAGAGCAGGCCATGCTGGAGGAGTACCCCAAGCTTTTCTCCTCAGGTACCGTTTAGTTTTGTTTACCTTCCATGTTTTAAATTTCGGGACGAAATTCTTGTAAGGGGGGGGGGGGGAGAATTATAACACCCCAAAACATGGAAGGGGAATCGACGACGTCGTTTTAGCCAAGTTTGGGTTTTGGAGCAGGTGACACGGGCGTGTCAGGGCGTGACACGGGCGTGTCAGGGCGTGGTCGACCGCGAAGCTTGTGGTCGACGTTTTGAGGGTCGACGTTCGTCGAGCTCAGGAATACTGCATGGGACACGGGCGTGTCCGTGGCCGTGTCCTTCTCGGGCTGTTTGCAGGATTTATTCTGCTAGGCGTGACACGGGTCACGACACGGCCGTGTCGGGTCTGACACGGGCGTGTCTTTGGCCGTGTCTTTGGCCGTGTCCTTCTCTGACTGGGAAAGTTGGTCGGTGGGGGGCGTGACACGGGTCTCGATACGGGCGTGTCAAAGGCGACACGGCCGTGTCGGAGGCCGTATCAGCGGCCGTGTGCTGGTTTTCGAATCGGTCGAGATGGAGAATGGTTGACACGGCCCTGCACACGGCCGTGTGCCAACCCGTGTTCGGCCCAGATTTTGTTATTTTGGGTTCCGATCGTGGCCGTCCGTTTCTTTGGTATGAGATCCAACGGCTGGGGGCTAGATCTGAGGGATTAAACTCGGGAATAGGGTTTGAAACCCTCACTTTTCTCCTATCTTTATCTCTCTTGATCCTAGAGAGAAGGGAGAGCAAGGAGGAGGAAGAAGGCCAAGTTCCGGCCGCCGGCGAAGCTTCGGAGGTCCGTTTCGCGAGCGGAGTTCAGATCCGCGAAGGTGGGAGCATTGCGGTGGTTTTCAACCGAGCAAATCTTCTCCATGGCTCGGAAGAGGGGACGGAAGGTAATGACACTTCTCCTCTCGGTTTTTAGGATTTAGGATGCATGAATAGTATCCCCTTCCTTTCGTATTTTGAGCACCGAATCTCTCAAATGAGAGGGATTCGTGTAGCCTAGGTTCAAGAGGAACCTCCGGGTTGAGTATGTTCATCCCGGCATGCTTTGTATTGGAGATCCACTCTGTTAGCAGATTAGGCATTGTAGGTGAAGCCGTGGTCACGACCGTTAGTCCGACCTGGTGATGTTGCATAGCGAGATGTGAGGATTCGGTAGAAATCCGTTGCGGCAATACGCCATTGTGTGTATGCGTTTCCCCCCTTTTTAATTAAGTGAGTACTCGTAGTCAGAACCGGACAAGGTTAGCTCCGCTTCTTGCGGTAGATGGTTTCCTTGGAGAACGGGAAAGATACGGTGCGAATGGTGTTTTGGGTGGGGAAACCTTTGTTTGTGTTGTGCAAAGGCGCGACTATGTCTCCGTGGTTGGCTGGCTATCCCGTGAAGCGCGAGTCGTGTGGGGAAAGTGTCCCGGCGAGACTACCCCCTTGTGTGGGACTGACGAGAATGTCGAGCGGAGGGCAAGCCCGGGCAATGTGGCCATGAGCGGGTGGGGTCTAGCAAGGCTTCTTAGAATCGGTCAGTGTGAGACGGAACCCTGACGTGCGAAGTAAGAATGTGCGGGCATGCCCGGGGTATATGACCCTTGTGCGGGTGGGGCCTTTGCGAGGTTCCGTGTGACGGCGTGTGTGCCGTTAGGGACATGGTGGTTCCCTTGTGTTTGCGGCTTTAAGCCAATGGGGAAACGGAAGTACCCAGTGTTTGATGTTGTGCTAGATGCATACGAGCTAGGATGCCTTGGGTGAAACCCGGGTTGCATTCATGTTGCATAGTAGGCCCCTTTCACTTTGTACAAAACATAGAGAACATGTATGCTGTATGAGACATCCAAGCCTGTTTTACCGCTTTATTATATATACTCTTTTGGTATACGAAGTGCTAACTTGCAGGTGGAGTGGTACCCCGGGGTCCGTTAGGGACGGCCGGGAGGAGATGTGTTTGTTACACAGTAGAGGTCAGCCTTTGCTGACCCACGTTACTTCAAATCCTTACAGGGCAAGGATCACATTCAGGAGCTAGCGCGCCGGGCGAAAAGCCCTAAGCCTCATGAAGTGTTGCTGAGCTTGACTATTTTCTTTTCCTTGCTTTGCTGTTGTTGTTTGACTATGTCCGGCTTGCATGCCGAGTTAGCCTAGGGGTGCTTGACACTTTTTATATTTGGACTTATATTGTGTAAGGCCTTAAGGCCATTTGATACTCTTCTGTTAGTGGATAACTTCTGCCTGTTAGTGTTCTGTTTCCGCTGTGTTTGTCTAGAGTTTTGAGATTGGGTAGTTTTATATCATCTTTTAATACTAAAGCTGTTGCGTCCGTATGTTGTGGGGCCCCGGCCGGACCCATATTATATGGTCTTTACAGGGGAGGTGTTACACGGTTAGACAGCTTGCAGTTTAGTGGACAGAGTTCCTTTTAGTACTGGAATAATGGGCAGTCCGCATGGCTTATTGCGGTCTTGCTACTAGGCAGATTCAGCAGACTTCATAGCGGTTAACAGTAGGACTGACGGTTACTCCTTGAGTCCGTGCATTTTGTTTTCTTTCCTCGTAATTTTTCTTTCCATCGGGTAGATTGGTGAATCATGTCTCGCCATGTACGCCTCACCTTGTAAAGATTTTTTTGTAGTACAAGATTCTTGCTCTTCTATTTGCATCTAGCTTACTTGGGCTCAGATAGATTGAGTGTTCCTGCGCCTAGTTTCCCATTTTCTGCTATCACAAATTATTATATGGAATCAGAGGGATTAGAGGCTGAGTAGTGATCAATGATAAGTTTGCTTTATTGCTTCTAGGAGTCGCAGTAACTAGGGATAGTGCAATGAAAGGTGAAATGGCAAGAGGTCTTGGAATTGAGCTTCTTACATCGACCCACTTTAAAAAGTGGAAGTCTTGTATGGAAAGCTATCTTTTAGGTAAGGACCTTTGAGAGGTCTTTTGTGGTGATGAAAGGCAAGAGGTGTCTGCTGCTGCTGGTGCTGATATGGTTAGAGCTTGGGGGTAGACAAACGCGAAGGCGGAGTTTACTCTCAAGCGGGCTATCTCATAGGAACTCTTCGACCACATCATAGGATGTCGGTCTGCTGTGGAGATGTGGACTTCCCTTAATGGGTTGTACAATAGGAAGAATGTTGCTTAGCTATAATTCCTAGAGAATGAGTTGGCGAGAGCCACTCAAGAAGATTTGTCCATCTCAACATTCTTCCTGAAGATGAAGAATTTGTGCGCTGCGATTTTAGCATTGGACCCCGATGAGCCTTTTTTTGAGGCAAAGTTAAAGAAGAACATAATTCGTTGTTTGCAGAAGGAATATGTGGTCTTTGTCACTTCAATTAAGGCTGTGCCAATTAGCTATCTTTGTTGGAGCTGGAGAACCTACTGGCTTCGCAGGAGAGCTTAGCAAGTCAGATGGCTTAAGTTACTATCTCGGGAGGAGATGATGAGGCGCTCTTCTCATGGAAGAAAAGGAGATGGTACAAAAAGAAGAAGTCGACTGCTGGTGATGGACCTTCTACTTCATATCAACAAGAGGAGAGGTATGCTCCTAGGATATATCGGAAGAGGAATGAAGGGTAGATGCTCTATAGATGCAACCAGCCTGGAAAATTCAAGAAATACGATAAGGTTATCTTTTAGTCTGCGAACGTTGCTCATATAGAGATAAATGATGATAACTTGGTTGTGGCTTCAACAAGTTCTTATATTGATCGGATGAGGGCCAATGATAGTGTAGCTATCTGGAATGGAATACTGAGACATGTCGGGATGGAAAAGTTGAAAGTGATGGCGTTGAGGGGACTTGTGAAAGGCTTGCCTAGGTTGTAATCCTTCGGTGACATTCATGTTTGCGTAGGATGTCAATATGGTGAGGCATATTGCCTCATGTTTTATAAGTCGCATACCTGGTGTTCATAACTATTGGAGTGCATCTACGGTGAGCTGTTGGGACCAACCGTCACCTCCAGTCTTGAAGGCAGAAGGTATATGCTGGAGTTGATTGATGACTATTCGAGGTACACTTAGGTGTACTTCATGAAGGAGAAGTTGGACACATTCCGTTTGTTCGTGGAGTTCAAGAAGCTTGTGGAGGGCCGGCTTGGCCTGCGGATCAAGAAGTTTAGAATGGGCAATGAAGGTGAATTTGATTCAATCATATTATCTAATTTTTGCTGGAAGCATGGAATCCGGAGAGAGCTTTCTTATGGGCATACACGACAACATAGTGGACTAGCAGTTCGGAAGATACATCATTTGACGGAGACTTGCAAGTGTTGGCTTCATGGCAAAGACATTCCTAAGGCCTTATGGGTGGAAGGGATAGCCTGCGCGATATATGTCATCAATCGGATGCCTCTGAGTCCAATCAACATGAAGTCTCCGGTTGAGCTGAAGTTCAAGGAGAAGTCCAACATGAAACACATTCGGGTGTTAGGATCGACCTATTATGTACACGTCCTAGGGACTCTCAGGACAAAGATGGATGCGAAAATAAGAAAGCTTGTCTTCATGGGCTATGATGAGCAAAAGAAGGGATGGAAGTGTATGGATCCTGCTACGGGGAAGTTCGTCGTGTCCAGAAATGTTTTCTTCGATGAGTCGACATCATACGAAGGTAGCTTATATATGGAGCTATAGGGGAGCAGGTCGGATGTCGGGAAAGAGGCTACTACTAAGGGACTTCTAATGGAGCTGCATGTGTAAGCAAGAGCTCCAGGATATTCTAGCTCCAGGGCGGAGGCTTCTGGTTCAAGAAGTAGGTGGAGCAATACTCTAGGTGCTTTTAGTTCTACGGTAGTGACTTCTAGTTTAGGAAGCAGGGGGAGCGATGCTCCAGGTGCTTCTAGTTCCAGGGTGGTGGCTTCTTGTTCAGGAAGCAAGGGGAGCGATGCAAAAGGTTTGCTCGGAAACGGAGCTGGTTTATAAGAAGCAGCGGAGATAGTTTTCCGTTATCAAGCTCTTCGGTGATCGGAGAGGATCACCAACCCACCGACTCGATTTTGCAAAGGAAACATGGTGAGCTCGGTCTCTTGTTTCTTTGCAGGCCATCAGATTGAGTGAGTGCCTTATAAATTTGAAGGCACCACTAAAGTCAAGGAGGGGGAAAGCGCAAAGGATGAGGACATGACGGCCCTCAGGGGTGACGAGGCTTGTGACCTTGTGCCCAATGTTGGTGTTACTCATGTGACATACAAGTGGGTGTTGAAGCTGGAGAAGAAGGCGGAGGGAAGAATGACTCAATTTCAGGAGGTGTTATGAGGATTGATGAGTTGTAAATATACCTATATTTTTGTATTTTAATTATGTCATTTTACTTTATTTTTGTCTTTTTTAGTTTATTTTCTTTAATAAAATGCTTCTTTTTGTAAATTTTATACTAACTTAATTTATTTTTGTTTTCTGAAATTTTTCAGAAAAACTGAATTTTTGGCATGTCACGCCCGTGACCATGCCCGACACGGGCATGTCAGGCACTCAACGCCATCAGCCAGTCGAAACTCAATGATTTCACTGTTCCTCGCTCAACGCCATCAGTCACGCCCGTGTCCAAGACCGGTCACGCCCGTGTCGATGCCGACACTCAACGATTAGTCAAACAGTCAACGCTGCCGACATCAGGATGCCAACTGTCCAAGTTACGCCCCCCTTACACGCCCGTGACATTTGTGTCACGCCCGTGTCCGCCACATGGACCGCCTCGAAGTCAAAGCTCGCGTCAAATCCCCAGATCCAGCTCCCCGTCATGCCCGTGACTGACACATGTCATGCCCATGACCTAGGGCGTGACCGCCACGTTTTCAGCCGAAGTCAACTTCACAGTCAAATCGCCCGATCAGCTCATGTATAGTAGTGACACGCCCCCTGTCACGCCCTAGTCACGGGCGTATCACACCCGAAAATTTGCCTATAAATAAGAGCTTCCAGGAAGCTTTCTGGTCCACCTTTTTGGTCCATTTTGCTAAGGGGTTATGCTGCCCAAATATATTCTAAATGCTATGTAAGGGAAATTTCTCCCCCTCTCCTTCGCTTTTGCTATTTTTTGTGTCTTGTAACTTGTTCTTTTAATTAATGAAACATGTTTTTCTTCTCTTTATACATGTTTGGAATGGATCTAAGCAACTCTCCCTTTAGCAATCTTATTTCTTATCTTATCTTTTTCATCTTATATTTTCATCTTTAAAGCTTTTTAACTCGTTTAGTTTAGGATTTTATCGCACTTTCTAGCCGTTGTAATGCCCGTTTTATTTTCATATTCTGCACTTGTTAGCTTTAGCTTTCCTTTTTTTTATCCTATTTTCATTCTTAAAGCTTTATAAAATCACCTAAAAATGTGTTGTTTTTATTTTTCTTTAACTTAGGCTCTTAGGATTGTAAAACTTTTCGTTCCTTTTTTATTATTATTCTCATTTTTGGAGGTTTTATAAAAACATAAGAATGAAAATATTGTCGCTATAATTTTTCGCTCACTTTGTTTTTAACTTTAATTTCAAAACTTTTTAGTCCCTTTAATTTTTATTTTCTCTTTTTATGCATTTCTACCGCATTCTAGCGGTAGAAATGCAGTTGTTTTAATTTTTCGAGCACTTCACTTTCGCGTTTATTTGCAAAACTTTTTGTCCGGTTAATTTTTATTTTTACTTTTTATGCATTTCTACCGCATTCTAGCGGTAGAAATGCAGTTGTTTTAGTTTTTCAGCAACTTTGTTTTTCTCATTTTTGCAAGTGTGCGTGCGTGTATGAGTTAGTTTTACAGCTTTATTTCAATTTCTGTAGAGTGTGTGCGTATGCATTTATTTCCGCCTACTCATTAAGAGTTAAATGGCGCATTGCTTTCATCTCCCACCCACTCGTTTGAGTGGGACTTGTCATTTTATTGCTTTCTTTTCCCGCTTGCTCGTTTGAGTAGGACTTGTCATTTTATCGCTTTAATTTTCTTCCTACTCATTTGAGTAGGAAAACTTTGTGTGTGTGTGTGTGTTTACTTTTATGTAGAGTGTGTCTGTGTGTTTTACTTTCAAGTAGAGTGCTTGCGTGTATGAGATTAATTTACCCCCGCCCACTCGCTCGAGCTGGGATTCGCATTTACTGCTTTCTTCAGTCCTACTCGTTTGGGTAGGACTTGCAATTTACTGCTTTCTTCCTGCTCTCTTACTGCTTTCATTTACCTCTTTCTTTATTGCTTTCTAGTGTAAGTGTCCCCATTCCGATGAGTGGCTAACCTCCCTTAGCCCTCAATATCGAAGAGCATTGGGACAGATAAAGTAGCTTTAAATAATTAAAGGTCCTGTTTTTTATTTAATTAAATTTCTTAAGGTTTTCCCCGAATTAACTACGCGTAGGACCGCATATCGATGTGCGGGCTCTATTTCCGTTATCCATACGCAAGGCCGAGAGGCCGCACGTATGGATCGATCACCCTTGGGTAAAGAGAGCTCCGCGCTAACCCTCAAGAGAGGAGGCGCGCGACTCTACCGGATTGGGCTCCCCACCCAATAGCGGGGTTCTCAGCGTAATGCGGGCGTTAAGGGGAATCCTTCGTCGGACTAACGTTCGGTCGAATAGCCTTAGCGTTCAGGTGAGCGATATCCCTAGACCAAGGTGAGCTCATATCTAAGGAACCTCCACGGCCGAGTCTCCGCCTTAATTAATTTGAAAATTAGGATCACTTTTTATTAAAAGTTATTTTAGTTCAATTCTCTTTTTGATAGCGTCGCGCTAAGTTGGTCATCGGCCTTCTGCACTTTATTATTATTATGCATTTTTTTTATATGTTTATGCCATTTCCTTTTTTATCAAACCTAAAATATTATCGGTAAAATAATAGGTATTTTAGGGAAAGAGTAGAAATAGCTAAGCCGGCCCCGAGAACAATACGACCCCGATTTTCCTCCACACGGGAATATCCTGTACTACACGCGATAGGTGCACTTGCCTCCCTTTCGTTAAAACTCGGTTTCTAACAAAATAAAAACGCTTTTCTTTTTCTTTATAAAATAAAATCCCACGCATCTTAAAATAAAATAAAAAGAAACCTGCGCGTTTTAAGCATCAAGTTTTTGGCGCCGTTGCCGGGGAAAATTTCGCCTTACTATTTTGAATTCCTGAAGCCTATTAATTTTACCCTTTATTTCTACTAATATATATATATATATAAATTTGATCAACCAAAAAAATTTATATTAATAATAATAATAATATCAATATTAATATTAATAATAAATACTTAAAAAAAAATAATAAAAAAAATATTTAAAAACTTTAAAACAAAAAAATCAGAAAAATTTAAAACTCAAAAAAAAAAATCAAAAACTTAAAAAATAAAAAATTTAAAAACATTAAAACAAAAAAATCAGAAAAATTTAAAACTTAAAAAAAAAAATCAAAAACTTTAAAACTTTAAAACTAAAAAAAATAAAAAACTTAAAAAACTTAAAAAAATGATGAAATTTTTTTTATCTTTCTTTTCTTCCAAAAATTTAAAATTCAAAAAAATATATATCTTTCATTTTTATTTTGCCTTTAACTTATTTTCTTTTTTCTTTTTATTTTTATTTTCAAAAAATCAAAAAAAAATCTCTAAAAATTAAAAAAAAAAAACTAAGAAAAAATATATAAAACAAAAAATTATTAATTATGTATTTATTTTGTTGTTTCGGCGCGCTTCACAATCGTGAGCGCTAGGGGATCACATATCGGTCGCGCTCACTTAGCTAAGACGTTAGCTCACGTGTCACACCCACTTGCCCCTATCACCCGCACTATTTTCGCCGAATTTTTCTTTTTCGTTTTTTATATTATATTTTTGCTTTTACTTTTAACTTTTGCAGGACAATACTTAACGGGCTTCCCCGAACGCGATTTAGGGAAGATTTCTAAACCCCTGTTTTTTAATTTTTTGTACATAACTGCTTAGTCCTTTTTATATATATATCTTGTTCCTCCTACTTAGTGCAACATTGGGGACAATGTTGGACTTAAGTATGGGGGTGTTTCCTATTTTCTGTCATTTTATTTCCCACACTTAATAAAAAATTCCAAAAATTTTGCAAAAATTAAAAATTTCAAAAAAATATTTTCATGCTTTAAATAATAATAATAAAAATAAAATTTCAAAAAAAATAAAAACATCGCTCCGCGACGTTCGACTCATCGAACCAACCACAAATAAGAGTCTATTCGCGGGCGATCCTTTTTCTACTTTGTAAATATTTTGTAAATATTCTTGTCTATTTCCACTTCTCTTTCCTATCTTGTAAAAATTCTCTCTCTTTTCTTGTAAATATTTCTGTAAATCCAAAAATTCAAAAAAAATCTGTATAACTCAAAAAACTAAAAAAAATTTGCATAACCTTTAAAAAATTCCAAAAAAATGATAATAACCCCAAAATATCAAAAAAAAATTAGAAAAACTCATAAAAATAAAAAAATTATTTTGTAATAAATAATTCGAAAACCTCATTTCTTAACCTCTTTGCTCTCCAAAATGATCGTTTCGAGTTTATTTATAAGCGAATTTTAATTAATTCTTTATTTACTATTCGTTTTTTAATTGTAGCTCGATAGACTTAAATTTCTGGGGTTAAGATTTTAAAGAATTTTTTATGTCTTTTTCTTATTATAGGGAACTTATTTTTCTCATTTTCACTTCTGATTTTTTGAATAAGAGCACATTTTTATGTTAGAAAATAACATTTATGGATTTCATATTATTTCTACTTACGCTTTTAGAAACGTAGGAACGTTCAAATTAAAGAGGTTGGTCTCAAAATTTTTTATTAAACTCTAGCTTTCTTTTAGAAACTAAACCATCCACCTTTTTTTTCATGCCTTAATCAGTATGATTCCCCACTCACCCTTAAAAGATCTTATGTCAATGGGGATAAGATTTCGTCCCGCAAACATAGGCACTCAATAATTAAAAAGATTATATGCTACGGAGTAAGAGGATAAAATTCATTACTCCTATACATATGCATTGGGTTTATTTATATTTATGAAGAAAGAAAAAAAATGTTAGGAAAATAAGATTTCATTTTCCTAATAATCCCAAAAGAAAAAATGTGGAGGTTCGAGAAAAAATTACCTCGCCTCAAAAATCAAAGCCCTCTTCATAACCGTAAATCCACTTAGCCAATTTTCATGATTCTAGAATTAATTTAAATCTTTTTGAGAGCATAATTTTTAAATTTAATTATTTCCTATTAATTTCTTTTTAGCGAAAGTTTTTTCGATAATTCCAATCCATTTTTGTTAGACTAACAAAAATAATTTTCGCTTTCTTTTTTCCATTTAGAAGTATTTTTTTTTGAAACAGTTCCTCTATTTTAACATTTTCATAAGTTAAGATTTAATTCCGAGACCCCGGAAATTCATTTCGATCTTTCTTACAAATAACTTAAGCGTTAGTTGAATTTAGGATTCTTTTTTATTCCTTATAGGTTCATCTCCAACTTTTGCTCTGGAATAGCAAAAGCTTAAGTATGGGGGTATTTGTTGAGTTGTAAATATACCTATATTTTTGTATTTTAATTATGTCATTTTACTTTATTTTTGCCTTTTTTAGTTTATTTTCTTTAATAAAATGCTTCTTTTTGTAAATTTTATACTAACTTAATTTATTTTTGTTTTCTGAAATTTTTCAGAAAAACTGAATTTTTGGCATGTCACGCCCGTGACCATGCCCGACACGGGCGTGTCAGGCACTCAACGCCATCAGCTAGTCGAAACTCAATGATTTCACTGTTCCTCGCTCAACGCCATCAGTCACGCCCGTGTCCAAGACCGGTCACGCCCGTGTCGATGCCGACACTCAACGATTAGTCAAACAGTCAACGCTGCCGACATCAGGATGCCAGCTGTCCAAGTCATGCCCCCCTTACACGGCCGTGACATTTGTGTCACACCCGTGTCCGCCACGTGGACCGCCTCGAAGTCAAAGCTCGCGTCAAATCCCCAGATCCAGCTCCCCGTCACGCCCGTGACTGACACATGTCACGCCCGTGACCTAGGGCGTGACCGCCACGTTTTCAGCCGAAGTCAACTTCACAGTCAAATCGCCCGATCAGCTCATGTATAGTAGTGACACGCCCCCTGTCACGCCCTAGTCACGGGCGTGTCACACCCGAAAATTTGCCAATAAATAAGAGCTTCCAGGAAGCTTTTCTGGTCCACCTTTTTGGTCCATTTTGCTAAGGGGTTATGCTGCCCAAATATATTCTAAATGCTATGTAAGGGAAATTTCTCCCCCTCTCCTTCGCTTTTGCTATTTTTTGTGTCTTGTAACTTGTTCTTTTAATTAATGAAACATGTTTTTCTTCTCTTTATACATGTTTGGAATGGATCTAAGCAACTCTCCCTTTAGCAATCTTATTTCTTATCTTATCTTTTTCATCTTATATTTTCATCTTTAAAGCTTTTTAACTCGTTTAGTTTAGGATTTTATCGCACTTTCTAGCCGTTGTAATGCCCGTTTTATTTTCATATTCTGCACTTGTTAGCTTTAGCTTTCCTTTTTTTATCCTATTTTCATTCTTAAAGCTTTATAAAATCACCTAAAAATGTGTTGTTTTTATTTTTCTTTAACTTAGGCTCTTAGGATTGTAAAACTTTTCGTTCCTTTTTTAGTATTATTCTCATTTTTTGGAGGTTTTATAAAAACATAAGAATGAAAATATTGTCGCTATAATTTTTCGCTCACTTTGTTTTTAACTTTAATTTCAAAACTTTTTAGTCCCTTTAATTTTTATTTTCTCTTTTTATGCATTTCTACCGCATTCTAGCGGTAGAAATGCAGTTGTTTTAATTTTTCGAGCACTTCACTTTCGCGTTTATTTGCAAAACTTTTTGTCCGGTTAATTTTTATTTTCACTTTTTATGCATTTCTACCGCATTCTAGCGGTAGAAATGCAGTTGTTTTAGTTTTTCAGCAACTTTGTTTTTCTCATTTTTCCAAGTGTGCGTGCGTGTATGAGTTAGTTTTACAGCTTTATTTCAATTTCTGTAGAGTGTGTGCGTATGCATTTATTTCCGCCTACTCGTTAAGAGTTAAATGGAGCATTGCTTTCATCTCCCGCCCACTCATTTGAGTGGGACTTGTCATTTTATTACTTTCTTTTCCCGCCTACTCGTTTGAGTAGGACTTGTCATTTTATCGCTTTAATTTTCTTCCTACTCATTTGAGTAGGAAAACTTTGTGTGTGTGTGTGTGTGTGTTTACTTTTATGTAGAGTGTGTGTGTGTGTGTTTTACTTTCAAGTAGTGTGTGTGTATGAGATTAATTTACCCCCGCCCACTCGCTCGAGCCGGGATTTGCATTTACCGCTTTCTTCAGTCCTACTCGTTTGTGTAGGACTTGCAATTTACTGCTTTCTTCCTGCTTTCTTACTGCTTTCATTTACCGCTTTCTTTATTGCTTTCTAGTGTAAGTGTCCCCATTCCGATGAGTGGCTAACCGCCCTTAGCCCTCAATATCGAAGAGCATTGGGACAGATAAAGTAGCTTTAAATAATTAAAGGTCTTGTTTTCTATTTAATTAAATTTCTTAAGGTTTGCCCCGGGTTAACGACGCGTAGGTCCGCATATCGATGTGCGGGCTCTATTTCCGTTATCCATACGCAACTCCGAGAGGCCGCACGTATGGATCGATCACCCTTGGGTAAAGAGAGCTCCGCGCTAACCCTCGAGAGAGGAGGCACGCGACTCTACCGGATTGGGTTTCCCACCCAATAGCAGGGTTCTCAGCGTAATGCGGGCGTTAAGGGGAATCCTTCGTCGGACTAACGTTCGGTCGAATAGCCTTAGCGTTCAGGTGAGCGATATCCCTAGACCAAGGTGAGCTCATATCTAAGGAACCTCCACGGCCGAGTCTCCGCCTTAATTAATTTGAAAATTAGGATCTCTTTTTATTAAAAGTTATTTTAGTTCAATTCTCTTTTTGATAGCGTCGCGCTAAGTTGGTCATCGGCCTTCTGCACTTTATTATTATTTTGCATTTTTTTATATGTTTATGCCATTTCCTTTTTTATCAAACCTAAAATATTATAGGTAGAATAATAGGTATTTCAGGGAAAGAGTAGAAATAGCTAAGCCGGCCCCGAGAACAATACGACCCCGATATTCCTTTACACGGGAATATCCTATACTACACACGATAGGTGCACTTGCCTCCCTTTCGTTAAAACTCGGTTTCTAACAAAATAAAAACGCTCTTCTTTTTCTTTATAAAATAAAATCCCACTCATCTTAAAATAAAATAAAAAGAAACCTGCGCGTTTTAACCACCAAGGATCCCTTATGGTCTTGTATATGCGGAGCGAGGACTATATCACGGACATCTTCTCGATACCGCTATCAGAGATACCATGTTCATGGTTACGGGGACTGCTAGGGATGGTCACCACTTCTCTCTTCAAGTGGAGTGTTGAAAATCATGAAGTGAAAGTGGTAGACAAGGCGACAGGGGTGACCTGTCTTTGCGTCCTATGCGGATAGGACTGGCGGCTAGCCAGGTATACAATAGTGTCCGCGTAGTATGTGTGGACAGAGGAGGTGGATTGCCAGGTCGAGTTATGTCCAGCCGGCAGTTGGTTCCCAGAATGAAACTGGGAGGATAGGATTGCTATCCTCAGAGCTCTCCAGGACTGGCTGGGTGCGGACTCGGTTGAAGTTCGCGGAGTCTGGGTTGTGGACTGGACTAGAGCTCGGGAGATTATCATGGTGTGTGACTTGGTCTAGCTCTAGTAGCGCGGTTGGTGGTAAGTGTGGAGTTCGCCGATTAGAGTGGACTTATGTCAGAGTTTGCCAGGTTGGGTAGTTTGGCTCAGTCCGGGAGGTTGTACGGTCTTCCCGGACTGATATCTCTATCCGCCGTGTTTGACAATTAGCCTTATGTGCCTTGGCTGCGAGCTCGGGATATGCGGACTGGAGTGGTGTCCGCTGGCGCGAACGGACTGGAGATATGTCCGTAAGTGGGTGGACTTGGGTGAAACTCGCAGAGTTCTCCTGTATGGCAATCGAGCCTGGCTGGGCCTTAGCAACAAGGCGAATTGGCTTGGTATCTGATCTTATTGGTGCAACCTCGGCAGACTGGCTGTCGTGCGTAGTTGTGGCGGTCTGGTTGTGTATCCGTATCTTGGCGGATACACCTGGTGCTCGCCGCAAGATAGAGTTGTGATCCTATCAGCTAGGGTGGTGATCAAACTCCTCTCCACACCTAAAAATAGGACACCATGTCAAATTAATAAATAACCGAGTGAACAGTAAGTGAATTCACGGGTGGTTGCTGCAGTTAGTGTTTTCTATCCGTGGTGGATGGAATATTCGCAAAGAGAATAAAACCGAACTAGCAATACAACTAGGCAAGTATACCTATCGAAGTGTAGTAAGGGGACCATGGTGTCGTATTGAAATCCGTGAACCGTTTAGTAATCTTACTCACACGAAGACTATTATCTTATCGAAGGATTGTTTTAAGGTTTGTTAAAAGAAAACTAATTGCGATTAAGAAAAGATATATTGCGCTAAAAATAGAACTACTTGTATTTAAAAAAAGTGCTACTAAGAACGATTACAATGAGGGGTTTAAACGATGAAAACGAGAAGCACTCGATCGAGAATCACCTCAGCAAAAGTTGATTAAGAATTCTGAAAGTACACCTAGTGCCAACTAGCTTCATCTATAGGGCGGGATAGGTGACTTGCAGGGTATTTGAGGAATTAAGATTGTACATGCAGAATCAAAACAAACCACACAGCACAGAAAATAACACAGGTAATTTATAGTGGTTCCCCGATTTGGGTACGCCCACTTTCCCCCTTCGACCTATCTCCCAATCCAGGCACGACTCAGTCACTTCACCAACAGGATTGAAATCCAATCCTTGCACTATCGGAAGGAACCCTTCCACACGTAGGAGTCAACACTCCCACAACACGGGTTGCACCCAACCCTACAACTAGGAACCAACTGTTCCTTTACAATGAAAAAGAAATAGGAGTGTATAAGAAATACAAACAACTTGAAGATCTAGGTGTCCCTTTTCGTTAGACTACTTGTTCTTATAGGCAACGAAAAGTCCACAACCCTTGATCGTTCTTGAAGAGAATCTCCCCGAGACCGGCGGCGGCAACGGGCGGCGGCAAGGCTCTCGGTGTTGGCGGCGGCAACTGGAAACCGCAGCTTTGCACTGGAGATTCAATCTTCTTAGCGAAGTCGGCAAGGTCTTCCAACGGTCACACTAGGATCGATCGTCTCGATCGATTCGGACGGGGATGGATTTCCCTATCTCAAATCAAGAGACAAAAGATCTCTAGTTAGACGCGTGAGACGCTGTGCAAGACTTGGCTTCTATCACCGTGGATCTGGAGGAGATCGAGATCAGCAACGGTGACCACTGCACGAGCGGCGACGACGGAGGCGGAGCTGGTTCGCGAAATTAGGGTTTGACGGCCGCTCGGCTTTCGTATTCTGTATCCGTTATTTACTGTACACCAATACTTGTGTATTTATACAATAGGTCATGGAGATGACCGTTGTGGGCCCCACCAAAGCAAAGACCAATGTCTGGTTCAAATAGCTGCAGGTAACATGGACCGGTCCAGGAATTCGGAAAAATTGCCCAAGGCAAAATCAGCAAGAATTGTAGGTGATTCTCGACGAATCGGCGAGAATCACGTATGATTCTCGTCGAATTCTACTTGGCGAATTCTGGCTGCACAGGTTATAGAGGCCGGGGAGAATCGGCGGGAATCACATTTGATTCTCGCCGAATCGTCGAGAATGCAAAGTCATTCTCGACGAATCGGCGAGAATCACTTAGTGATTCTCGACGATTCTGCCTTAGAGGATTTTCTGACTGCGTCGAGATAGCCGGCCCAACCTGGCGAGAATCATCTAGTGATTCTCGACGACTCGTCGAGAATCACAAGTGATTCTCGACAAATCGGCGAGAATCACGTAGTGAATCTCGACGATTTACACTTAGACGATTCTCGTCTTTCAACCCGTGAGCTGGTCTTTGGCCCATCCTTGCTCCTGGTCTGCTCTTGCCATATCATAGCCCTATACTTGAAATTAAGTACACCCCAATAGAGAGAGTACACGTAGGCCAACACACTGATCTGCTCAACGAGGGATTACGTCGCGCAGACCCGTGTATATTGACCCACTGTACCCTGACATTGGTGTGTACTTAGCATGGAATAACTGCAAGCTCAACTTAAAAGATTTCATCAAACACACTGTCTATTTACCTTAGCTTGCTCAGGGGCTTCTTCAAATCAGGTACATTATGGATACAATACCCAACAATCTCCCCCTATTTGAAGAAGCCAAAACCCTACAAGCTAAGGTGAATAGAGCATATAGGAATGAAAATCATAAACTTAAAATTGAGTTGAGAGAGATATTCATTACCAATTACTTGAGAGCAAACTTGGAGCCACCTTAGCCTTAGCCGAGAGGGTAATCTCCCCCTTTTCGGCTTCTGCAAATCTGGGTCTGGTGCATTTGACACCATGCTCCCCCTCAGTTCTTGCACTTATGCTTACACTTGAGTTCCTGGCAGATGCACCCCCTAGATGCACGAGCCAGGAGCTTCTGGTGTCTTCATTCCTCATAGTTGAGCATCCCCAATTCAGTTTTGAAGAGACTGAACTTGGCCTCGTCTAAGGGCTTTGTTAAAATATCTGCAATCTGCTTGTCCGTGGGGACATAGCAGAGAGAGATGTCCTTGTTCTCCATGTGCTCCCAAATGAAGTGGTAGTGCACTTCAATATGCTTCGTTCTGTTGTGCGATACCGAATTGTTGGCAATAGCAATTGCACTTGAGGAGTCGCAGTACATTGGTACTTCCTTGAACTGGAGGTCATAGTCGGCTAACTGGTTTCTCATCCATAGGAGTTGTGCGCAACAGCTGCCAGCCGAGATGTACTCAGACTCTGCAGTGGAGGTTGCTACACAATTCTGCTTTTTGCTGTTCCATGAAATAAGCCTTCTTCCGAGGAATTGACACGTCCCGGAGGTGCTTTTCCTGTCATCCCTACTTCCTGTAAAATCAACATCTGAAAAACCTATTAGCTCGACATCATTGCTTCTCGGGTACCAGAAGCCAAGATTAGGGGTACCTTTAAGGTATCTAAGAATTCGCTTTGCAGCGACATAATGAGATTCCTTAGTGTTCACCTGATATCTGGCACAAACACATGTGGAGAACATGATATCCGGTTTACTCGCAGTAAGATAGAGCAGAGATCCAATGATGCTTCTGTATTTGGTTTCATCAAAAGGTTTCCCTTTCTCATCCTTATCCAGAGACATGGTGGATCCCATTGGAGTCCTCATAGAGGTTGCATTCTCCATTCCGAATTTCTTGAGGAGTTCATTTGTGAACTTCGTCTGAGAAATGAAGATTCCTTCCTCAGACTGTTTCACTTGAAGTCCCAAGAAATACTTCAGCTCTCCCATACTGCTCATTTCAAACTTTCCTTGCATAAGTTTGGAAAACTTTTTGCAAAGATTGTTGTCCGTTGAGCTGAATATGATGTCATCAACATAGATTTGCACCAGCAAAATCTTGCCTTTGACTTCCCTGAGAAACAATGTTTTGTCTATTTTTCCTCTAGAGAACTTGTTCTCAAGAAGAAAACTAGACAATGTCTCATACCAAGCTCGAGGAGCTTGTTTTAAGCCATATAGCGCTTTATTAAGAAAATATACATGATTAGGATAAGTAGGATTGACAAAACCTGGAGGTTGAGCGACATATACTTCCTCTTTCAAATCTCCATTCAAGAAAGCCGATTTCACGTCCATCTGATAGACTGTGAATCCTTTGTGAGAGGCATAGTCTAGGAATAGCCGGATTGCTTTGAGCCGTGCAACTGGTGCAAACGTCTGGTCAAAGTCAATCCCCTCCTCCTGTCTGTATCCTTGAGCCACCAGTCTGGCTTTGTTCTTGATGATGACTCCATGTTCATCCAACTTGTTTCTGAAGATCCACTTGGTGCCAATCACATTTTGCATCTTCGGTCTGGGAACCAGCGTCCAGACTTTTCATCTTTCGAATTGATGCAGCTCATCTTGCATGGCCAAAATCCATGACGCTTCTTTGTTCGCTTCGTCGAACTTCTTTGGCTCAACCTGCGACAGAAAGCTAAGATGCAAAATCTCGTTAAGAGTACCTCGGCGAGTTCTGACACCGTCTCGGGGATCTCCAATGATTTGATTTCTGGGATGATCCCTCACGTGTCTGAGCTCTAGAAGTCTTGCATCAGGAGCTTCGACAACTTCTTGGGCATCTCCCTCTTCTAAAGGATGTGCTTCATTTTGATCTTCAACTTCTCCGATCGGCATTGATGTGGAGACCTTGACGTATTTTGGAGTTGCATCTTTCTCGGGATCATCCAGTTGTAACTTTTCGAGTCTGACACCTGCATCTTCAGGAAGACAACTAGAAGTCTTGCAATTAAGCAAACTTCCTTCATCAAATACAACATTTATTGATTCCTCTACCACTAGGGTTTTCTTGTTGAAAACTCTATAAGCCCGGCTATGGCTACTATACCCCATGAATATGCCTTCAAAACATTTTTCACCAAACATAGTACGAGGGTACTTCCCATTATTCAGTACATAACATTTGCAGCCAAAGATCCTCAGATAGGACATGGTTGGTTTCTTGCCTTTCAGTAGCTCATAAGGAGTCTTACGATGGCTCTTGTTGATCAACGCCCGGTTTTGTACATGACAAGCCGTATTGACAGCCTCGGCCCAGAAGTATTCTGGGAGAGAAGCATCATTCAACATTGTCGTGCACGTCTCAATGAGTGTTCTATTCCTCCTCTCTGCCACTCCATTTTGTTGAGGAGTGCGAGGGGAGGAGAACTCATGAAAGATACCAAGTTCTTCACAGAACTCTGTCATAGCCCCAGACTCAAACTCTGTTCCGTGGTCACTTCTGATTTTGACCATTGAGCAGTGAAGTTCGTTCTGTATCTGCTTGATAAAACTGGTGAAGATGTCAAACGTATCAGACTTGCGCTTTAAAAAGAACACCCACGTAAACCGAGAGTGATCATCTACAATCACTAGCGTATACGACTTCCCTCCTAAGCTATGAACTTGCATTGGACCAAATAGGTCCATATGCAGAAGATAAAGACATTTGGAGGAGTCTTTGTCTGGGATGCCCTTAAAGGTAGCCCGAGTCTGCTTGCCCATCTGACAAGCAGGACATGGACTATCTTTAATGCACTTAATAATGGGAGCATCCCTTACTAAGTCTTTGGAAAACAGCATATTAATTGTCTTGTAATTAATGTGTGCCAATCTCTTGTGCCATTGTTCAAAAAGAGATGCACTGCCTTTTGCAATGAGGCATACTGGGGTAGAAGAATCTAAACTAAGAAAATCTAAACAGAAAATATTTCTGCTCCTAATGCCAGTTAATACCGTCTCCGAAGAATCACATGATATTATCAGGCATTTATCCTTGCAGAACTTAACGTCATACCCTTTATCACATAACTAGCTTACGCTGATCAGGTTATGATTTAACCCTTCAACATAAGCTACGTTAGTTATAGAGAGTATACCGTTGGAAATCGTACCGTAACCTCTGGTGACTCCCCGATCAGATCCCCCAAATATGACTTTGGGTCCATCCTCGACAGGAGAGTACTCCCGCAGCAGGCTTCTTGTCCCGGTCATGTGACGGGAGCATCCACTGTCCAAATACCAAATAGGAGTTTTGTTGGCCTTTGGACATTCCTGCAAAACAAAATTAATTTGCTTTAGGAACCCAATCGTACTTGGGTCCTAGATTTTTCGTTAGCATACTCCCCCTCGGTTGGTTAGCCCTACGAGAGGTCGGCCTCGCATTGCCAACATGAGGAGTCTCGATATTCCTCGGATTAAACCAACAATCCATGGCAAAGTGACCAATTTTGCCACAGCACCAGCAGTCAAACCTGTTATACCTCCTCTTGGGCGCCTGCTTCACCCTTGAGACGTGGGGTTCAGCCGGGGCCGAATACCTGGAGGTGAAGGCATCATGATGACCACAGTCACATGACTTCTTCACCTCTTGGCTTTTCAGTGTAACAGGCTTGGCCTTAGGTGCCTGCTTCCTATTATGGCCGCTAGAGAATTGACCATAATTTCCCAAGTGGATTTCCTCATAAGGTGCCTTGAAGACACTCTCACTGAAGTTACAGGGAAAGGTCCACCCATCATACTGGCTCTTCGGCTTTGCAAGCGAGGGCCTGAAGTGATGGCCATATGTTGACTCAAAGTCATGTTGGTTACAGGGATAGCTAGGCTTTCTGAACTGAACAGGGCTGAGTGGGGCCTTTCCTTTCTCAGCAGCAGAGGCTTTCTTGGCAGCCTTATTCTTCCTCTTGTTCCTGTTTCTCCTGGATGAGGAGCTAGATACCCAAACATGCCCCAAGCCAGCTCCTTAAGCCTGAGCAGAGAAGGTATCAACTAATGGAAGAACAGTTTTTGGCATAGAGAAGCTCTTGACGATCTTCCTTTCTGCCGCAAGTAGTTCTTCCAACTTGTCGACTTCCTCCTGCTTAAGATCAAGGAGCTTAAGAGACTCTGAATGCTTTGAAGTCAGGTCCAAGTGCTCCTGTCGGAGGGAGATCAAACTGGTGATCTCTTCCCTCAGGGATACACTTTCACCTTTAAGGAATTTAACTTCCTTTTTCTCATCCTTCAGTCTCTTTCGACATTCCAGGAAAGTATTGAGCAGAAGCTCATACTTATCGAGGAGCTCAGCTTCACGGGCAGAAGGGCTTTCCTCAGGGTCATCATCCTGAGACTCAGGATCGGAGTCAGAGTCGGAGAGAGGGGTGTGAGCTTTTACCTTCCTAGTAAATGGGGGGCATTCTCCTTCTGAGTCAGAGCGACCCATTAGCCCAAAGTAGGCTTCCTCATCATCGCTGGTGTCTGACGTGTCAGACTCACTCAGCGTATTTGGCTTCTTTGCGATGTAACTCCTCTCCTTCTTCTTGTCTTTTGAGGACCTGTGCTCCTCTCCCTTTCCCTTTTCCCTCTTTCCTTGATGGCAGTCGGCCACGACGTGTCCTGGCTTGTTGCAACCAAAGCATATAATGTCAGATGAGCGGTGTTTGCTCGGTTTGGAAACATACCTGTCAGAAGAATAGTTCTTCTTCTGATCCCTTGAGGAGGAGCCGTTTCTCTTTCTCTGATTCCTCAGCTTGAGGAACTTCTTGAATTCCCGTGTGATAAGGGATAAATCTTCCTCTGACAATTCTGAGCCGGAGGAGCTTGGCTCAGAGTCTTCCTCTTCATCCCTCTTCCACGCACGGGAAGAAGCGGCACCCTTGCCCTTTTTGGAGTGAATGGCTTTCAGGGCCACCGTCTTTTCCTTGGCCGCGGCTTTCTCTGCTTCCTCTTCAGCCTTCCTTGTGTTCAACTGAAGCTCATAGGACATGAGCTTCCCGAACAGAATCTGTGGGTCAGTTTCCGCAAGTCTGCCAAACTCGCGGATGGCGCAGATCTTTGTGTCCCATTCCTTAGTGAGGGACCTAAGGAACTTATCATTGAGTTCACCGTTAGTGAACACTCTTCCATATCCTTTGAGTGCATTGACGATCTTGAGGAAGTTTTCGAAGGTAACTCCGATCTCCTCCTTTGGCCCTTGCTTGAAGGCCTCATATTTCTGATTGAGGAGGGATCTCTGATCGTCCCTCACTTCATCTGTGCCCTCCATTAGGACAATCAGACACCTCCAGAGATCCTAGGCTGTCCTGCAGTTGCTGAAGTTCTGCATCATAGAGTCGTCAACTGCGCTTACCAGGATGTTCTGAGCTTTCTTGTCGAGTCTGAACAGCACCATTTCGTCCTTGTCCATTTCCGAAAGTTTCTTGGGCACTTTCTTGGTTGGATCAATGGTGGAGGCCTTAGTGGGAATGTAAGGTCCCTCCTCCACTATCATGAAGAGCCGGGGGTCGACTGCTTCCATGTAGAATCTGATTCTTTCCTTCTAGATAGGAAAGTTCAGTCTGGTGCATACTGGGATTTTGCCGGAGTGCTTGAGTCTATCCATGGAAGATATCGGTCTTCTTCTTGACACTGGTGGCAGGATTCTACTCAAGGTGTGAACCTTTTTGATGAGGAACCTCCCTCTGATACCACTTGAAAGTCCACCTAGTGCCATCTAGCTTCACCTATAGGGGGGGATAGGTGACTTGCAGCGTATTTGCGGAATTAAGATTGTACCTGCAGAATCAAAACAAACCACACATCACAGAAAATAACACAGGCAATTTATAGTGGTTCCCCGATTTGGGTACGTCCACTTTCCCCCTTCGACCTATCTCCCAATCCAGGGATGACTCAGTCACTTCACCAACAGGATTGAAATCCAATCCTTGCACTATCGGAAGGAACCCTTCCACACGTAGGAGTCAACACTCCCACAACACGGGTTGCACCCAACCCTACAACTAGGAACCAACTGTTCCTTTACAATGAAAAAGAAATAGGAGTGTATAAGAAATACAAACAACTTGAAGATCTAGGTGTCCCTTTTCGTTAGACTACTTGTTCTTGTAGGCAACGAAAAGACCACAACCCTTGATCGTTCTTGGAGAGAATCTCCCCGAGACCGGCGGCGACAACGTGCGGCGGCAAGGCTCTCGGTGTTGGCGGTGGCAACTGGAAACCGTAGCTTTGCACTGGAGATTCAATCTTCTTAGCGAAGTTGGCAAGGTCTTCCAACGGTCACACATCGTCTCGATCGATTCGGACGGGGATGGATTTCCCTATCTCAAATCAAGAGACAAAAGATCTCTGGTTAGACGCGTGAGACGCTGTGCAAGACTTGGCTTCTATCACCGTGGATCTGGAGGAGATCGAGATCAGCAACGGTGACCACTGCACGAGCGGCGGCGACGGAGGCGGAGCTGGTTCGCGAAATTAGGGTTTGACGGCCGCTCGGGTTTCATATTCTGTATCCGTTATTTACTGTACACCAATACTTGTGTATTTATACAATAGGTCATGGAGATGACCGTTGTGGGCCCCACCAAAGCAAAGACCAATGTCCGGTTCAAATAGCTGCAGGTAACATGGACCGGTCCAGGAATTCGGAAAAATCGCCCAAGGCAAAATCGGCGAGAATCGTAGGTGATTCTCGACGAATCAGCGAGAATCACTTACGATTCTCGCCGAATTATACTTGGCGAATTCTGGCTGCACAGGTTATAGAGGACGGGGAGAATCGGCGGGAATCACATTTGATTCTCGCCGAATCGTCGAGAATGCAAAGTCATTCTTGACGGATCGGCGAGAATCACTTAGTGATTCTCGACGATTCTGCCTTAGAGGATTTTCTGACTGCGTCGAGACAGCCGGCCCAACCTGGCGAGAATCATCTAGTGATTCTCGACGACTCGTCGAGAATCACAAGTGATTCTCGACGAATCGGCGAGAATCACTTAGTGAATCTCGACGATTTACACTTAGACGATCCTCGTCTTTCAACCCGTGAGCTGGTCTTTGGCCCATCCTTGCTCCTTGTCTGCTCTTGCCTTATCATATCCCTGTACTTGAAATTAAGTACACCCCAATAGTGAGAGTACACATAGGCCAACACACTGATCTGCTCAACGAGGGATTACGTCGCGCAGACCCGTGTATATTGACCCACTGCACCCTGACATTGGTGTGTACTTAGCGTGGAATAACTGCAAGCACAACTTAAAAGATTTCATCAAACACACTGTCTATTTACCTTGGCTTGCTCAGGGGCTTCTTCAAATCAGGTACATTGTGGATACAATACCCAACAAATTCCATAATAAACTCTAACTTCATATGGAAAAGGACCTTGACCGTGGAGGTTCCTAAAGCATGAACACGCTTCTCTCAAAGTCGTGCCCACCTGAGTTTAGGAAGGTCCGACCAAACTCTCATCCCAATCAGAGGCCTAAAGCTCACTTTACGCTGTGAACCCCGCTATTGGATTTCAGTCCAATCCGGGAGATTTAATGTCTGCCTCTCTCGAGGGGTACGCGGAACTCTCTTTACTCTTCAGCATTCACTCCAAAATACGAGCCTCTTGGCTATCTAAAAGTGGAAACAAACATGAAAAATATATATCGATGATATATCAACAAACGTAATTTTTTCAAGAGTAAATCAAGGTCTAAACCATAAAAAAATTAAACTAGAGCATCATAACTTAATCAACTCGAACCTCGGATCATCAAGATTGAGTACAAGGAGGATTAGTTACTCATAGTGAAGTGGAGGAAGAGAGATGATGAGGAGTGCATGGAAGCAAAACAGAGAAAAAAATAGTACACAAAATTTATATTAAATTAAATAGAGCTTACAACTTAGAATAAATGAAATAACACTTGCTGGTAAAGAAACTAAGCTAGCACTAAAGCTAAAACTGAAACCAAACTAAACTAAACTATTACAGAAAACTGAAACTAAAACTAAACAAAAAAATTAAAATAAAAATAGGAGAGAGGAAGAACACTAAGGGAGAAATGAAAATGGCAGCACTCCTCCCCTTCCAAAATTCTATATTTTTTTCTCAAGGGTCGGGGCACTATTTAAATATTTTGAAGGAGCTGGAAATGCCTTTAGCCATGCATGGGAGTTGACTTTAGTACGGGTTCTAGCGGGAAATGATGATTGCCTAAGTATGGGTGACGTGCATTAATGGCAACAGCAGGCTTTTGTTAAAAAGATAAACTTGTCCTCTGGCAGTAGGTATGCTCGACGAACTGGAGGAGAGAAGAGAAGGCGAGGTCGACAAAATCAGAGGAGAAGGAGGGAGAGTTCGACAAAATAAGAAAAATGAAGGTGGAGTGGAGGTCAACGAACGTCTAACGCAGAAAGATGAGGTCGACAAAATGGCGGAAAGAACCATTCGTCGAATGTAGAAAATGAGTTCGATGAACGTCGAACTAAGAAGGGGGAAGAGCTTGACGAAAAGGCTGAGCTTGACAAATTCTGGCTAGCTCGATGAAATTGGAGACATTAGTCGAACGCAGAATGTGGAGGGGAGGTCAACAAAATTGCTGAGGTCGATGAACTTTGCTGAAGGCGAGTTTGACGAACTTTGCTGAAGACGAGGTTGACGAATTCTGGACTGAAGGCGAGTTTGACGACTTTAGGTCGACGAAAAGCTTAGGTCGACGAAATTGGTAGAGCTTGACAAATGTTGAGCTCGACGAACTGGGGCTGAAGGCGAAGCTTGACGAATGCTGAGGACGTTCGTCGACCGCAGAATAGAAGGCTAAGCTCGACGAACTAAATGAGCTCGATGAAATGAGCTCAACAAAATGAGCTCGATGAACTGGATGTGGTCGACGAATTTGCTGAGGTCGATAAATTTTGCTGAGGTCGACGAATTTGCTGAAAACCATAAAAAGAGAAGAAAACATTAGTGGTATTAAAATATATACAAAACGAGGTCAATATAAAACTTTAAAAACTTGATTTCTATAATAAAAACTTGTAATTACCCTAGTAGTTTAAACTACAAAATGTATTATCAAACTCCCCCAAACTTAAGCTTTGCTTGTCCTCAAGCAAAAATATAAAAACTAGTTAACATAAATGTGACTAATCAGGAAAATTCTAATTATGCAAACACAAGTACATTGCGAAATTCTAAGTATGGAGAAGGTGAAACGTAAACCAAAAAAATTACTTAAACATGTTTAACAATTTATAAACTTTACTAACGAAAATAAATCATCCAAAATTTTTACAAAATTCTTTAAATAAATTTTAGCAAAGCAACAAAATGAAAAATCGCATTGAGTTGTTACTAGATCCAAGGGACATATTATAAATAAATCAATCAAATAACAAAAATCTAAATTTAAATCCAAAACTATACTATTTTACTTTTCTTCTTTACTTAGCTAATAAATAAAATTCAAAAGCACGAATCAAAAGGACTTATTAGAACTGAAACATTTGGTTTAGGCATATAATTAGGAATGGAATTCAAAGATAAACATGAAGGCTTAAAATCACTCTAAACCAAAATAAAGAGTTTCAAAAAATTTCATCATAAATAAAATATTTTTCTTTCTTTTTCTTTTTCATTTGTTTTCATTTTTTTCTTTCTTTCTTCTTTTCAAAACAGAGGCCTTAAATATTTTGTCTTGTCACTTTGAAATTGGCCAATCAAAAGTAAACACTTCTTTTGAACATACATTTTTCAAAAAGTTCTCCAAACATATCACAAAAATTACCCTATCATAATCATGAAAATTTTGAATGAAACACAAAAGGTTCGTGTGATTAGATAGGTTGGAACATTTTACCTTTGGTGAAAAATGATGAGTGGAGTTATCAAATGGAATAGGAAAACAGTTTAAAAGCGGCTAACTAGGGATAAAAAATTTTAGGGTGGCAAGAAGGCTCAAATAAAAACAAAAATGGCCTAAATCATTTTCATGCTTCTAAATTTATCTAAAACATTAGTTCTGTAAAATTATAAAAAGCAAGTCCTACATAATAAAAGAAGACTAATGAAATTATCTTCAAAATAGAAATAATTGGCGCCTTGGAACGTTCACATCTACTACGCTAATCAAAAGTTTACATTACAAAAATTATCCAAAAACGAAAAAAAATAGTGGATGATATATTTTTAAGAAAGTAAAGAAAATAAAGAACGAAAAACCAAAATAGAAATGCGACTTTTAGAAAAATGCTTCACATTAACATGCTACCGCGAATTAGAAACACAGCACGACCAATATTTTACTTGTGAAACATAATTAAAAAGAACGATTAGAAAGATTATAATTAGCTAATTGTTATATGGAATTTTTGAGAAAAACAAAATAAAAGCAAGGGGTACTATTGAAATACCAAAATTAGTTTAAACTAAACCAATAACATATATTTTTTTGATTTTGAAATATTCTCTCTTTTTTTTTAATTTTTAAAGATATTATCTTTTTTTCGATTTTTAACGATTTTTCTTTTTTTTTTATTTGAATTTTTCTTTAAGAAGAAAAAGGAGAAAGCACTAAAATTGTTTGATTTTGATTTTTTTTAGGGAAACAAAATAAAGAAAAGAGAAGGAGGAAATCCTCCCCGAAGCTTAATATGGACATTGTCCTCAATGGAGAAAGAGGGGAAGGAGAGAGAAAAATAAAAACATAAATATAAAAGTACAGAATTGAAAACATGTACTTCCCCGGATTTGCGAGTCACGGAAGGTTGATTGATGCCGCTCCCCCATGCTTGCGCTTTGGATCTTCATGAAATGTCTTCTTTGGACTTGGTGATGGATTTAGCAGTGTTGGAGCAGGAAATCGTAGAACCTTCAGCTTGTCGGACCATCCACGGCAAAAAAAGTGTAAAATAAAGGAAATTGAAAAATAACTTGGGTTGTCTCCCAAGAGCTCCCTTTATTTAAAACATCGTTTGAGCTCTACGCACCAAAATAATATTGTCCAAAAATAATTTGTCAATAATAAAACAAAAATAATATTCAAAGTTTTTCACAAAAATAAAGTCTTAAACTAGTTAAAGTTCATGTAGAATAAAATTTACATTGTATCGACTGACATCATCACCACAAAAATAAAGCCTTAGACGTCGACCATTCAATTTGAACTCACCCTTATCAGGATGCTAAATTAAAACACTGCCAAACGAAAAAAACTTCTTTAACAGTAAATGGCCCAGACCATCGTGATTTTAGTTTGCCAGGAAATAAACGTAAACGTGAATTATATAAAAGAACTTGGTCGCCTGGCTTGAAGGTTTTTGGGTGCCTTTAGTGTTTGTCGTGAAAATGTTTTGTCCGCTCTTTATAATTTTTTTTATTTTCGTATGCGTAAGAGCGTCACTCGTCGAGTTCATTAAGTTGAAATTTTCTAAGGTCGCCGACAGAGTGGGGATCAATATTTAAAAATCTTAAGGCCCAAAAAGCACGGTTTTCTAATTCTACAAGTAAATGGCATGATTTTCCATAGACCAGTCGATACGGTGTACATCCAATGACAGTTTTGCACGATGTTTGGTAGGCCATATAGCATCATCTAATTTGGTCGACCAGTCTTTTCTAGAGGTGGAAATAGTCTGTTCTAAAATTCTTTTTTTCTCTCTGTTCACTACTTCGACTTGCCCGTTAATTTGGGGGTGGTAGGTAGTTGAAAGCTTATGTATAATGCTTTATTTAATAAGAATTTTTGAAAACTGCGTGTTACAAAAGTATTAACCCCTATCGCTAACGATGGCTCGGGGCATACCGAATCGAGAAATTTTTTTTTTCAAAAACATAATTACTACTCAGGCGTCGTCAGAAGGAAGAGCTTGGGCATAATCCCATCGTGAAACATAATCAACATCAACTAAAATGTATTTATTCCCGAAGATAGAAGGAAGAGGGCCAATAAAATCAATTCCCCAGAGGTCAATAACTTCGCACTCAAGGAAATAATTTTGCGACATTTCATTTTTATTGGAAATATTTCCCGACCATTGGCAACTATTACACCTACTCATAAAGGCTTGCACGTCTATAAACAGGCAAAGCAGATAAAAACCCGCACAAACACTTTGTGGGCGTTGCGAGCAGCTTGATATTGACCACCAGCCGGTCCTTCATGTAAGTAATTTAGAATATCTAATCTTTCTTCAAAGGAGACACATCTCCTTATCACTTGGTCCGCATAGAATCGGAAAAGATGCGGTTCCTCCCAAGAATCACTACTAGAAAAGTGAGTATTGGCTAAATTTTTTTTGCCATGGACTAAAAATCGTGGCTAATACACTGATATTAGCCACGATTGCAAAAACTATGGTTAATAGTTTTTTTAGTGCCAGGGTTATAGATAGTGTGGCTAATATAGATGAATTAGCCATGAAAAATAATTTTCATGGCCAAAAATAGATTATTGACCTAAATCAGGTCCGATTATTCAGCTTTATTGAATAGAAACCGCAAGATTCATTTGGAATCTCCATTAAAAACAGCGATAGCACCTTCTCCCTCCCATATCTCTCAACCCTACACTGCAAGCCCTCCCCATACGACGCACACCTCACTCACCTACATCTCTCCTTTGGATAGAAGCTAGGGCAAAAGCTCGCAATCATCGCCTTCAACTGACATGGTCGATAACGGGAAATGCCCGCAACTCGCAATCATTGCCTCCAACCTATTTTTCCTTCATAACCTCTATCGATTCTGTGTTCTACAGGTATTCTATTTTCCTCTTGATTCTGCTAATGGTTTTAGGTCATTGTCACACTGATTAATCGACGTGTCAGGTAACTATCATAGATTGTATCTCCGGCGGCGACGAGTTCAATTTTGCATTTGAGTCAGCAGGTAGAATCCTGGATACCTCCGTCTACATCAACTACGAAGCGCTGAAGAGATGTAGTGTGTTGTGCTCTCGCCGCGGTGCCTCTTATTATAACTGTCGTCCCGGCAGCGAGGCCTATCCCTAATCTTGTGGAGTATAATCATAGCAGAGTTTTCTGCAAGGATGTCCCTCTCCTGGGATTGGAGTTTGATCATCCTCTGGCAAATGCTCCTGGTGGTTTTGCTGGTATTTCTTACTTCCTACTATCAAATGCTTTGTTGTTGAAAATGGGAAATGATACCTCATTATTGTCTGGAGGGATTTCTATAGAGATATTTTAATATAGATAGATAGAAACTATGATTCTGTTTTCAAACTCATTTTGTACATGCACAATGGTGCCTGATGCAAATTTTAGTGAATGTTCTGCTGAAATTTAGGAAGAACATTGACACTGGTTGTATGGTTAGATAAACTTGCAACTATTACTTTTTAGTTGTATTACAATAAAGTTCAACCTTGGCATTATCTTATTTTGCAATAATTGATGAATATTATTTCTAGGTTACATTAAAACAAAGTCCCCCTTAACATTTCCTGTTGAAATAGTTAATACATTCTCTTATTTAGCATCTTTCATTAGCATTTTTTTATTTTCTCGTTCTATTATTTTCATTTTCGTTCTCGTAAATTACTTAAATTTGGTACATATTTCTATTAAAACAATAGGATCTTATTGATATTTGACCTGATGAAGTTTAGTTAATGCATAACAATGGTAAAATTAATTTTGACCTTTGTGTGGGTTCTGCTGATAGTAGTGTGGGGTTCCTTATGAAGAATGTTCCTGAAAAAAGCATGGCAAGGGAAAAGCTCAGATGATAGTTTAGCTTGCATGCCAGTCCTCCAATGGGAAGTTTCCAAGAGGACTCAAATACATTGATGAAAAGTTAACTGCTTTCCCTACATGTCATCAGTGAAAGCACAAATATAGGTTCAAAAGAGTTCCATCATCAAAAAAATTAGTGCTTTGCTTATTTGGGAGTAGAAGTTCTTGGATGTTAATTTCATCATATTTCTTTTATTTTGTGTACAAAAACAAGGCAAGTCGGAGAAAAAAGTGCCCAAGAAACCTCCGAGAAGAAGAAAGAAAAATTTACAATAGTCGAGATAAGTGTTTGTGAATGATAACAGATCATTTAAAGTAACAACAGAGCATCTGAATAGGATGCCTAAATTTGATATTTGATTTGAAATTAAAACATACATGCTACTTATACATATATCAGCTAACTTTAATAATGGATTTTATATTCATGGTATATAGGTACTCAGAAACATGGATGATGAAAATTTTGTGGAGCCTTGTCATCCAGAGTGCAAGCTTATGATTGATGAAACACAGGTCATGTATCAGTCAAAATCATTTACACCATTGATAGAGGATGAGGAGCTTGAACTCTTGGAGTCAAAGGAAGCTTCAACATCATTAAGTTGTTGTGCTCATTATATTTCAAGTGGAGAGGAAGCTTGCCCACTTTGCAAAGGTTTGTGATTTGATTCCTTAAAGCTGATTAATTCTTTTTACGAGATACTGACTGAACATATTTGCATCCTTTAGATGTTTTAGCAAGGTTTTCCCCTAAAATAATAAAAATTCATCAGCCAATTACTACAATACCCTAGGATTCTTCTCCGAAACTTATGAAGAAATTGTTCAAGGTAACTTAGGTTTTCATGGCATGCACAGTTTGGTTCAACCACTAATGAAACATGTAGTACCAGGATTAGCAAATAATGTCTCAATTATTTTAGTCTTAAAATTGGCTAACTTTTATATTCTTACAATACCAATGACATCAGTATTTCCTCTCGTGTGATTCTTAAACCTTTTAGAAAGAAAGACTGTATGTGAATGTATCACAGCTATTTTATGTTACTTGAATAAGTAGTTTAAAGGTTTATCATAAACTTTGTTTTGAGTTCTCCCTCTTACTTTTGGGAGCTCTATCTATATATTTAATTTATCTTTAAAGTTTTAATTATTTTATCTTTTTAGCAAAGATTTTTTTTAAATAACTGGACCTGCTGCTTTATAACTAGAAAATTTTATGCTTTGCTTGTGGTGAAATATTTTTAACTGTATTCTTATACATGATGAAATTTTATTAAATTTTTTTGACAATGTAAAAGGGACAATGATATAGGTTAGGCACATGTCTAGCATTACAGTATTTTGAATGTGTTTTAAAAAAAACATAAATTAGTATTTTCCACGGCTTGTAACTATGACAAATAGTTTTTAAAAAATGATGAGTTCACTTTTAGAAAAGGTTTCATGCCGTGGCTAATAGTTGGCTTATTTGCCACAACAATTTTTCCCCATGGCTAATACTATTTGCTACGGCCAATCCGTGGCTTAAAATATTTAGCAACGCTGACTTTAGCCATGAAATTTTCCCATGGCTAGACCGTGGCTAAAGCTTTTTAGCAACAGTTTTGGACTTTTTGCCAGGGAAATTTGTCCTGGCCAAAAGTCTGTTTTCTGATAGTGAATAGTACTTCAACTCATAAAAGAATTTCTTCTTTTGCTGAGAAGAGAACTCTTTCGGGAGGACACGAGCCACTAAATAGTTGGATATGTGTGGAAACCAAGGAGAAGGGGATGTGTTAATTAAAAGCAGCTTCTCATCCAGGAAGAAATCATTAAAAGATTTTTCATCTAATTTTTCTATATAAGGATTATCTAATCGAGAGAGATGGTTGGCGGCCAAATTCTCGGCTCCTTACTTATCACGGATTTCCAAGTTAAACTCTTAGAGGAGTAAGACCCAACGAATCAGGCATGACTTGGCATCCGTCTTAGCAAGAAGATACTTGAGGGCCGAGTGGTCCGTAAAAACTATAATTTTTGAAAGCGTAATATAAGGACGCAATTTATCAAAATCGAAAACAATAGCTAGGAGCTCCTTCTCGGTTGTGGTATAATTCTATTTTGCCGATGTAAGTTTTTTACTTGCATAATAGATGGGGTGGAAGTTTTTAGATATTCGTTGTCCTAGTACGGCTCCCACCGCGAAACTACTCGCATCGCACATAATTTCAAAGGGAAGGTCCCACACCGGAGAAATCATCATAGGGGAATTAATTAACTTTGCTTTTATTGTTTCAAAAGAAGATAGACAAAGGACATCAAAAATAAACGGAGTGTCTTTTTCCAGAAGATGAGTAAGGGGTTTGGTGATTTTGGAGAAGTATTTTATGAAGCGTCTGTAGAAGCCAGCATGTCCTAGGAAACTTTTATAGCTTTGACGTTTATAGGCGGCGGTAGCTTCTCGATAACTTCTATCTTTGCTATGTCTACTTCAATTCCTCTCACAGAAATCTTATGACCCAAAACTAACCCTTCCCTCTCCATAAATTGGCATTTTTAAAAAATTTGGGCAAGGTTAGTTTCTTAGCATCTTTCTAAGACATTTCGAGGTTTTCTAAGCAACTATCAAAGGCATCGCCGAACACGGAGAAATCATCCATAAACACCTCCATAATGCTTTCTATGTACTTGTCAAAGATAGCAAGCATACATCACTGAAATATAGTTGGCGCATTGCATAACCCAAATGACATTCTTTGAAAGTGAGGGGATAAGTTGTAAACTACTCTAGAGGGGTGGTGAATAGAGTATTCAAATTTTATGAACAACTAGTCAGCTCCCTTCGAGTTTATTTACGGAATAAATAATCTGATACTTGAACCCTAAGAGCCTAACACAGTGAAATGCACAAGTGAGAGAGTTAACTGAAATTTCAGTTTAACTATAAGCATATCACAGCAACTAGCAATCCTAGGTGGTTCTATCACAGCCACAGAATAAACAATTAAACAAGATAGCCAGAGACATAGGATATATAGTGGTTCCCTCTAAATAGGTACTCCACTCTTCTACCACCCTGGTAGGAATCCACTACAGGTTTTTGCTAAGGTGCCCTGCCACTAATGATCTGATTCAGGTAGATCAAACAGACCCTTTGAGCTTTTGATAAGGATGCTCAACCACAGGTTGTTGATAAGGTGCCCTGTCACCAATGTTCATTTTTGATGAGGTGTGAACAAACTCTTTTACAAAGGGGTTGAGAGGGTTATATTATCTTCTCTGTTGTAAATACAGATTAGAGAAGACTTGTCGATTCTCTAAAGAATCAAAGTCTCCCCCTGGCTCAGTGAAAGTCCAGGGAAAGCCTTTGCTTCAGGATGAAGGAGTTTCAGATATACTGAAACTAAATCCTCAGAGATCTGTAGACTGATTTTTATCAGGTCTTCAGATTCTTGAATAATTGAAGCAGAAACGGAGCTCTTTCTGAAGTCTTGAAAACTCTAAGCAGATGCTCAGGAGACTTGAGAATGAAAGTAATTGCTCTGGGCTTTTTTCTTCAGGGGAGCTTTTCTTCTTCTTTTTGTGAAATGGTGAAGAGTTGGTCTGAAGATGCTTGAGAGAATGCAACACACGAAAAATTCTCTCTGTATCTGTTTCTTCTTATTTTTCTGAGAAAAAAATCTCTCTTAAATATGTCTTCTCATTTTTCCTTTGGAACGACTCTATTGATTTGAATTCTCGAGCCCTGCAATAGATTATCTCAAAATAGAATATAGCAATAGGAATAGAATGACCTATTAGCTTACTGTCAGTCCCAATGAGGAATTAAATAAGTGGGAAAATATCTCAGTATAAAGACTTACCATTCTTGGAAATAGCAAACAGTGCCAACGGCTAGAATACAGCCTGGCAATATATTTTGTATAATAGGACAAAAATGCTTTATCAAAATACTGAATCCCGTGATTTAAGCTTGACATATTTGGTAATTAATTTTTTTTTTGAATTTAAGCCATAAATCTGCAAAAACAACTTCAGAAAATTCTCTAACCACAAGCTAAAACACTTGGAAATAAACCAAGGAATAGAATGAATATAAAAAGATAAAGGCAGACAATAATCGTCGAACAGGGATTCGATGATCGTCGACCTAGCTAACAGATCGTCGACTAAGAGCAGAAATCTGTCGAGATAGAAATCGTGAAGCAAGAACACGATCGTTGAACTGCTGATGGCAGATCGTCGACCAACCTTCTGAGCGTAATAAACTTGCTCTGAGATCGTCGACCAGCGGTCGACGATAATTGTCTTGACTTCAACGATTCTATAGCCCTGCTATCGTCGACCAATGATCGATGATCGCGAGGTCTCGTTCGACGATGGTCGAACGGAAAATGCCTTAACCAAAAATACATCTAGAACTTCTAGCCTAAGCTCTAGGTCAGTTATAAACTGTCCTAGGGAAACTGAACAAGGCCTAATCATGATCATATATAGTTATATGGATCAAGAGGGGCTGGAAAGGGATTACATAAGCCAAATCACATCTAGGGTACCAACAATCTCCCCCTATTTGGGTTATGTTATCCAATCCGATCTAAAAAACTAATGCGCACAATAACAAAAGCAGAGATTAACCAAAAATTTAAATCACAGGCAATCCACAAAAAAACATAAAAACATAAATCAGCAGAACTATAAAGCATCAAGCAGATTTATCAGAGGTTTTAGCATCAGATGAGTTCTTAGGGATTACAACTGGTTTGAAAATAATTTCTCTGTTTGGATTTGCTGCTTGTCTTTTGGATAGCATTAGGTCATGTTCACCAATAATTTTCTTTTCAGCATAGCTTGGAAGAACTGCAGCAGGGTGCAACTTCATGTATTCTTCAGTATTAAAAATTTCAGAGTTGACTTGAATTTTGCTGAGTTCCTTTTTTCTGAATTCAGACATAGTTGTATATGCTGTAGGGTCTAGTCCTTAAGCTTTGGCTCTCTCCATCTTGCTTAGTGCAATAGATTCCTTAAATCTTGCCATAGAGGCAATTCTTTCAGCTTCAGTCATATCTGATGGAGAGGGTGGTCTGTCAGTATCAACTGGAGCTGCAATCTCCATGTTCCTTTGAAGAGCTGTGGCTAATTTGCTTGAGTCAAGAGGAATCTGTGCAGCCTTCTTAGGATCAGTTTCAGCATATAGAGACCTTGGAGGTGCAAGTTCAATGAACTTCTTGTGGGATTTCTCTGAATAGACCACTCTTTTTCCTTTTGTTTCAACTGTCTTAGAAGCAGCAGGTTTCCTTGATGTGGAGGATGGACCTTTCCTGGGAGGAGAAGGTTTCCATTCTGGAACTTTCTTTTTAGGAGAAGGAGGAGGAGAGAAAGTAGGTTGCTGACATGTCATCTCCTTTATTTGTTCCATGGGAACATTTTCATTTCTTTTCCTTCCTTGTCCTGATACATCTTGGCCTCCCTGGCTTTGGTTACTCCTTCTTTGGTAGGACTGAAAGGTGTTAGAACTGGCTGATTTTGCAGATGGGGCAGAAGAGAGACTTCCAGAGGCTCCAGCACCAGGAGGTGGAGGAGGACCTCTGGGGGGGAATTTCTGAATTGGAGTGTCATATCTTTTTGTTCTCTTCTTCTCTCTTGTCTGATTCTTTGAGAGTCTCATCCATGGTTGAAATTCATTGCTCTTGGGATCAATTCCCTTCAGAATGAAATAGGGAACATCCTTGTCTGGATTAGCAGTAGGAGGATCAGATGCTTTTCTTTTCTTGGATACAGCCTTTTTCTTCTTCTGGGTGCTATCAGAATCCTCAGAATCATCATCATCAGAGGAGTGGGATGAGGTTCTGCCAGCATAATCATCAAAGTCTTGTTCTAAGAAATCCTTGGCAACTATAGCCTGTTCAGCCTTTTCTTTCTCCTGCTTCTCTTTGTCTTCTTTTTCTCTTGCTTCCTCAATGGCATCTTGCACAAGGAGGGCATCAAGATCAACATTTGGAGATCTCTTCCAGAGTTCTGATTCAGGATACAAGTCAGGAACTATCCTGGGGACCAGTTCTGAGCTTGATTCCTTTTCAGTCATCTTGGAGGCATTCTCTGGTAAGTCTTGCACAGCCTCAACTTCTTCAGCAGCAGCAGCAGTAGGGATGTTGATTGTGCCTGCATACAAAGAAAGATAAATTAACAACCAAGTGGGAATAGAGTATTCCCCCCAAGGTGAACAACAACAGGTAATTGATAGAGTTACCTGTAGATCTACACAGGATACCACTTTGCATCTAGGAAGGAGGTTATAATTCCTTCTAGATGTTCAGTGACATCAGGGATAGACACCTCTGCAAGGCACAAGAGGAGTGTCATACAGGAAAAGAAGAGAGAGTCCTTGACCAAGGGGTCATCAAGGTACTCAGGTCTATAAGGGACTGTTTTCTCTTGAGAAGGAGGAACATAAGGAGTAGATGTGAGTGTGAACTCACAGTCTGAGTTAAGAAAAGATTCCAAAGCATTATCAGAATCAATGGAATCTGCAGCATCAACTTGCAACACTGATGCAAGATCATCAGCAGCTGTGATGGGAGGAAAGGAATAAGAGATTAACTCAAAGTTGGAGTTTGAATTAATTAGAATCTTAAATAAAACTATACCATCTGGTTGAGCAGCATCATTCTTTGATTTTTGAACCACTACTTTTGAGTCAGTAGTGTCCATTGGAACTTTTTCACACAAGTCCATGAGGACTTCCTCATTATCTCTCTCAGAGACTTCTTCATCAGCAGCTATATTCACTAGGGAGTGAATGTCTTTGTTAGATAAAGATATCAATTTAAAGTCCTGATTATAACCTTTAGAGGAAGTGTTTTACCTTCTGATTGCTCTGGATCTTTCATCAGAGACTCTTTCTCTGGAAACTCTTGATGTTCTTCTACAATTGCTGTAAGGGGAAGGGAAGAATTGTCCTGAAGGGCCAAGGCATCACCTGAGACCACTTCAACAGACATCTCCCCCTACATGACTTCAGTGGGGACTGGAGTCATGCATCTTACTGAATAGGGCTCAGCAGAGGGTGGAAGTGATTTGATGGCTTTAGTAAGGGCTTTGATGGATGCAATGAGAGGGCATTGGCAGCCTCAATCATTTTTTGTATGGATGGAGTGATGAGCTCTACAATTTGTGCAAGCAATTCAGGAGTTATCTGAAATGCTGAGGGTGTGGAGGTGGATGGATGACTATGGGATGCAACTTGAGGTGGTGACGGAATGGAAGCAGTATGATCTGCCACATGATCAAATGAATCATGTGGAGATGGGTGATCATCACCATGTGTGTGGGATTCATGTTGAGAGAGGTGTGTGAGGATGGTAGCAGCATGTAGGGATTCATGTTGTGGTGGCACTGCAGATTGTGTGGAGGGTAATGCAGGAGATGAGGATGCAGGGGTAAAAATGGAGGATGGAGGGATTGCTGAGCCTTCCCCAACAAGCTGGAGAGTGGCTGAATCAACCCTTGTGTCTGATGGAGGGTTAGGATCAACCCTGGCTGACTTCTTGATGACTCTCTGGGATTTCTTGAACAGAGAGGGGTCCAACCTCTTGCTGGCGTTGACTGCGGATGGTGCAGAAACAAGCAGCAGGGGTGCTTTCACATACAGAAACACACCCAACACCCTGGCAAGGGTTACTTCTTTCTTGTTGTTCTTTCTCCTTATCAGTTCAAACAGAACTTTTCCCCAGGCTATCTGCGTCTTATTCACCAAAGCTGATATTAAGGCAAATTGTTGCCTGTTGATGTTGTCGTGAGCAGAGTGTTTTCCCAACACGACCTTGCCCACCAGGTCTGCCAGAAACTTATACTCTGGAGACAGATTAATCTTCAGCAGCTTAGCTGGAATACCCTCAGCATGGCCCATCACAGTTAGCATGCGGCCATATTCCTCTGTATTTTGCTCATAGTCCTCAGTACCGGTTGGTAGTCCAAACAGCTCAGTCAGAACTTCAGGAGTCAGAATGACCTCCTCTCCATTTATCTTTCCAGTCATGGCTTCGTCGCTGGAGGACGAAGTATATACCCATTCTCGAATCTCTGGTATATGAATCTTCGATGAGAAAGACATAAATCTCTTTAGCCCTTGATCTTCACACAGCTGCAGAATGTCTTGGATGGGTTGATCACATCGACTGAAGGAATCGAAGTCGACACAAAATCCAGTGTCGAACTTCATTCCGAAGAGAACTGCTGAAGGAATCGCCATTGGATTGAAGAGAGAATGACGAATCGAGATGCAAGGCAGGGGAGAAGAGAATCGCGCGGGATTAGAGTTCGAGAGCGAATTCTAAGCCAGAAGATGGAATATGAAAAGACGGAGCGGAAGAACGACGATCTCCAGACCTAAATCGACTATCAGATATAAATCTGCGATCGTCGAACTCGGAACAAAATCGGTCGTCGAACAATGACCGACGATAGTCAATATTTGACTAATCGTTAAACATCGACCGACTACAAGCAATTACCACGATCGTCGATCAGTATATGTTGGTCGACGATATACCAAACAGCACAACAAATCTGTCGTCGACCATTGGTCGACGATAGATACCTAAGGAGAGATCGTTGACCAGTTGGTCGACGATTTCTGCCTTACTACCGAACGAGCTGTCGTCGACCGTTGGTCGACGATAGTTCTAACCTGGTCGAAGATCGTCGAGCAGTCGTTCGACGATTTTAGACAGAAAACAAATCTATCCAAATTTTCACTACTCTGAACCATTAATCATACCAAGCTGGTTCAGGAAGAACAAATGCCTTTGTTCATCAAGGGGCTTAGTGAAAATATCTCCTCTCTGCAGGTCTGTGGATATAAATTCCATTGCTATCTTGTTCTTTTCCACATTATCTCTCAGAAAATGATGTCTAATCTCAATGTGCTTGGTCCTGGAATGGTGCACAGGATTTTGAGCAATTGATATTGCACTGGTACTGTCACACAGAATTTTTGTTTTTGAGTGTGTGTACCCATAATCCACTAGCTTATTTTGAATCCATAGGATCTGTGAACAACAACTAGCTGCTGCTATATACTCAGCCTCAGCAGTTGAAGTAGATACAGATGCCTGTTTCTTACAAAACCAAGAGACAAGTCTCTCTCCCAGGAACTGACAGGTCCCTGAGGTGCTTTTCCTGTCAACTCTACAACCAGCATAGTCAGCAACTGAATATCCAATTAATTCAAATCCTGACTCAGCTGGGTACCACAGTCCTAAGTTAGGGCATCCCTTAAGGTATCTCAAGATCCTCTTGAGAAGAGTTAAGTGAGATTCCTTTGGGTTGACCTGAAACCTAGCACATAGGCATGTAGCAAACATTATATCAGGCCTACTTGCAGTCAAATACAGCAGGGAACCAACAATGGCTCTATAGTTCTTTTGATCAACAGACTTGCCATTGACATCAGAATCAATAACTGCATTTGAGGCCATAGGTGTGCTCATTGATGAAGCATCAGACATTCCAAATCTTTTAACCAGCTCTCTGGCATATTTTGATTGAGAAATGAAGATACCATCAACACACTGTTTCACTTGGAGACCAAGGAAATAGGATAACTCACCCATGTTGCTCATCTCAAACTTGGAGTGCATTAGTTCAGAGAACCTCTTGCATAGTTTGGGATCAGTGGAGCCAAATATAATGTCATCTACATAGATTTGAACTAACAGTTGTGAGTCCTTATGATGTCTAATAAATAGGGTTCTATCTACTACACCTCTCACAAACTTGTGTTCTAGAAGGAAATTTGCTAAGGTCTCATACCAAGCTCTAGGAGCTTGCTTAAGTCCATATAGAGCCTTTTGGAGTTTGAACACATGAGTGGGTAAGGTTGATGAAACAAACCCTGGTGGTTGTTCAACAAACACTTCTTCCTTTAAATCTCCATTGAGGAAGGCACTCTTCACATCCATTTGGAAGACCTTAAATTTCTTATAGGCAGCATAGGCTAGGAAAATCCTAATGGCTTCTAGTCTAGCTACAGGGGCAAAAGTCTGATCATAATCTATGCCTTCCTCCTGTCTATAGCCTTGAGCTACTAGCCTAGCCTTATTCCTAACTACTATGCCTTGGGCATCAAGCTTGTTTCTAAACACCCACTTGGTGCCTATGATCAGTTGGCCTCTTGGTCTTGGAACCAAAGTCCAAACTTTACATCTTTCAAACTGGTTAAGTTCCTCTTGCATGGCTATAATCCAGTGTGGATCAAGCTCAGCATCTTTAATGGTTAGGGGCTCAACCTGAGAAAGGAAACAAGCAAACATCACATCTTTGTTGAGTTGATGTCTTGTCTGGACTCCTACTGAAATGTCTCCAATCACTTGAGATACAGGGTGATCTCTAAGTGTCACAAGATTAGTAGGTTCAACAATGATCTGATCTTCAACATGTTCATAATTTAATTCCTCATGTGGAATTTGATCAACTGTTGGAGCAGGTGCTTTAACTTGTAAAAGTTCTACATCGGATTCAGAATCTGAAGAAGCAACCTGAGGAGTTTGTTGGGGATGATTCTCCTGTGTGAGTCTCAAACCTTCCAAATCCTTACTTACTCCTAGGACTTGCACTGTACTATTAGAGGAAGAGTCCTTCTCCTTATAATACATGACTGTCTCATCAAAAGAGACATGTGCAGACTCTTCTATCTTAAGAGAGGATATATTAAGGACCCTATAGGCTTTGATTACTTGAGAGTATCCTAGAAAAACTCCCATTGAAGCTTTTGCCTCAAATTTTCTAAGGTATTCTTTGTTATTGTTATGAACAAAAGCAACACAGCCAAATACTCTAAAATAGTCTATTTTAGGTTTCACTTGCTTAAGTAACTCATAGGGAGTCTTACCCTTAAGTTTATGTATCAGACTTCTGTTCAATACATAGTTAGCTGTGCTAACTGCTTCAGCCCAAAAGGACAGATGCATGTTAGCATCTGCCAACAATGTACTTGCAGCTTCAATTAGGGTTCTGTTTTTCCTTTCAACTACCCCATTTTGTTGAGGAGTTCTAGGAGCAGAGAAGCTATGTTTGATACCTTCCTTCTCACAGAATTCTTGCATAAGAAGAGACTCAAACTCAGTACCATGATCACTTCTGATCAAGGCAATCTGAGTAGAATACTCACTCTGTATACACTTTAGAAAATCTGTAAGAACCTTGAAGTTATCAGCCTTAGTTCTCAAGAAGAATACCCAAGTGAACCTAGAGAAGTAATCTACAATTACTAGAGTGTAAGACTTTCCTCCAAGACTCTGTACAACAATAGGACCAAATAAATCCAAATGTAGCAAGTACAGAATCCTGGAAGAATCACTTTTATTAACTGATTTAAAGCTATTTCTTGTTTGCTTACCTAATTGACAAGCTTTGCAAAGGCCTTCCTTCTTGTAGGGGCAAGAAGGTAAGCCTCTTACAAGATTGTATTTAGCCAACCTAGAAATGTTTTTCAAATTTACATGACTAAGTCTCTTATGCCAAAGGGTATTATTACTGGTTACTTCATTAAATAAGCATATTTCAGATTTGGATGAGTTAAAATCTACAACATAGACATTACCAATTCTAATACCTACTAACACAACAGTATTATTTAAAGCAATATTACAAGCAGTGTCAGTAAACCATACCTTGTACCCAACATCACACATTTGGCTTACAGAGATTAGGTTGTGCTTTAGTACGGAGACATAAGCAACCTTCTTGAATGTTACAGCTCCTATGGTGAAGCTGCCATACCCTTCAGTCTGTCCACTGCTGGAATCCCCAAATACAACTTTTGGTCCCAGCTTGGCTTTGAACCCTGACAGATTCTTCTTCTTTCCTGTCATATGCTTTGAGCATCCACTATCCAGATACCATTTATCATGTATGACTGGATAGGTCTTCACCTGCAAAGATATCAATTATACATTGTGGACCCAGGTTACCTTGGGTCCAGTATTCTTCACAAAGGAAAAACTAGATATAAAAGATTTTGCAGGCTTAGATTTATATCCTAAAGGGTGTGATCTCCTAGGTGGGATAATCCATTCAGTTGAAGGTTTAAACAACCTAGGGTAGTGATTGGGATTTGCAATTCTGGAAGTTTGAAATTTATTTTCCAGCTTAAGTCCAGATCGTCGATCTACGGTTGACGATCGCAAGCCATATCGTCGATCATTTCTAGTAGTGCTATGTTCTGGATTCCACGATCGTCGATCACTGGTCGACGACTCAAGATGAGATCGTCGATCTCCTGCACCAAAGATATCATACTTGGTGAAGGTGTTCAGCGATCGTCGATAGACGTTCGACGATTGGTTTGACGATCGTCGATTAATGTTCGACGATTTTTGTAAAGCTAGAAATTTTTTCTTCCTGTTCTCTTTCTTAATCTTATTCTGAATTTTCTTACATTTTTCAATTTCCTCAGTATTCTTTATTCCTGATTCAGAAATAAATTTTACTGGGGTGCTAAATCTCTCCTTTGTGAGGAGGATGGGTTCACTAGATGTAGCACCTAAGCCTAGTTTATCATTACCAACCCTAGTGTTTGCTATACTGGTTATTTCAGATAATTTAAGGCTTCTGCCATTTAATTGTTCTTCTAACCTCTTAGATTTAGCTAGTTCTATTTTTAGGAATGTTACTTCTTCTTTTGAGCTTTCTAATTCCTTTTCTAATCTAATTATTTCAGTACTTTCCATGTCTAGTTCCATTATCTTTAATCTAAGTGACTTAATTTCTTTTTTAGATAATAGTAAATCTAAACATAGAGTTTTAAATTTTAATTTGAACTCAGGAGATGAGAAATCAAAGGAGTTGATTACCTGGTCTTCCATAGAAGGATCTTCTTATTTTCTCCTTCCTCTTCAGAATTCTCTGCAGCTGACAGAGAGCTGCAGGCATCAATAGCCATGAGGCAGACCTCTTTGGCCTTCTTCTCTTCTTCTTCTTCTGAATCACTGGAGCTAGAGGAGCAGGTATCCTCTTCTGTTTCACTCCAGGTAGCAGCCACAAACCCCTTGTCCTTCTTCTTGTATTTGTGTGAGGAGGACTTGGAGTGGTGCTTCCTGTACTCTTTCTCATGTTTCTTCTCCTTGTGTTTCTTCTCTGGACAATCTGGAGCAATGTGTCCAGGCTTGCTGCAAACATAACAGATGATTTCTTTAGATGGAGTCTTATCATACCTTGGTTTGTCCTCATACTTGGAGAACTTCTTTCTGAGGTCTCTTCTTCCCATGTTGAAGAACCTCTTGGCAATGAGTGCCAGTAACTCCTCATTTGATTGACTTCCTTCAGAAGTCTCAGCAGCCTTAAGAGCTAGAGAGTGCTCTTTCTTTGTAGGTGTAGGAGTTTTTACTTCAGTTGCAGCAGCTCTGCTCTTTAAAGTTTGCTCATATGACTTGAGCTTTCCCAACAGAGCTTCTGTGGAGAGTTCCACAGTGTTTCTTCCATCCTTGATGGGCCATATCCTTGAGTCCCAAGAGGTGGGAAGGCACATTAGGATCTTGTCATTGACTTCTGACAAAGTTATCTCCTTGTCCAAAGACCTCAGTTCACTTATTATTGAACTGAGTCTTGTGTACATTGTGTCAATGTCTTCAGCATCATCCTTCTTGAAATTTTCATACTGAGAAGTGAGGTTGGATCTCCTGTCCTTCCTCTCATCAGCTGAGCCAGCAACTATGTGGTTGAGGGAATCCCACATAGCTTTGGCTGAGGTACATTCAGCAAGCTTCTGGAATATTTCATCAGACATTGTCTGAGCTAGGATGTTCATTGCTTTTGCATCAGCTGCTTTTGCCTTCTTGTAAGTTTCATTGTAGTCAGGTGGTGGCACAGTACTGAGATCAGCAGAAGTGGAAGCAGCAGCAGGCCTAGCAGGTGGTCCTGTCAAAATAGAAGAAAAGATATCTTCATCAATAGAATTCATGTATAGTCTTATCCTGGCCTTCCATATGCCAAACTTGGACAAGTTGCATACAGGAGGTCTGGTGCTTGAATAATCCTTAGACTGGGCCATGTGTGAAAGTGTTTGTGAATGATATCAGGAAACAACTTATCACTGGATCTTTTAACTCAGGTGTTAGCCTGTATGAACAGCTAACCTCCCTCTGATACCAATTGAAAGTGAGGGGATAAGTTGTAAACTACTCTAGAGGGGGGGTGAATAGAGTATTCAAATTTTATGAACAACTAGTCAGCTCCCTTCGAGTTTATTTGCGGAATAAATAATCTGATACTTGAACCCTGAGAGCCTAACACAATGAAATGCACAAGTGAGAGAGTTAACTGAAATTTCAGTTTAACTATAAGCCTATCACAGCAACTAGCAATCCTAGGTAGTTCTATCACAGCCACAGAATAAATAATTAAACAAGATAGCCAGAGACACAGGATATATAGTGGTTCCCTCTAAATAGGTACTCCACTCTTCTACCACCCTGGTAGGAATCCACTACAGGTTTTTGCTAAGGTGCCCTGCCACCAATGATCTGATTCAGGTAGATCAAACAGACCCTTTGAGCTTTTGATAAGGATGCTCAACCACAGGATGTTGATAAGGTGCCCTGTCACCAATGTTCACTTTTGAAGAGGTGTGAACAAACTCTTTTACAAAGGGGTTGAGAGGGTTATATTATCTTCTCTGTTGTAAATACAGATTAGAGAAGACTTGTGGATTCTCTAAAGAATCAAAGTCTCCCCCTGGCTCAGTGAAAGTCCAGGGAAAGCCTTTGCTTCAGGATGAAGGAGTTTCAGATATACTGAAACTAAATCCTCAGAGATCTGTAGACTGATTTTTATCAGGTCTTCAGATTCTGGAATAATTGAAGCAGAAACGGAGCTCTTTCTGAAGTCTTGAAAACTCTAAGCAGATGCTCAGGAGACTTGAGAATGAAAGTAATTGCTCTGGGCTTTTTTCTTCAGGGGAGCTTTTCTTCTTCTTTTTGTGAAATGGTGAAGAGTTGGTCTGAAGATGCTTGAGAGAATGCAGCACACGAAAAATTCTCTCTGTATCTGTTTCTTCTTATTTTTCTGAGAAAAAAATCTCTCTTAAATATGTCTTCTCATTTTTCCTTTGGAACGGCTCAATTGATTTGAATTCTCGAGCCCTGCAACAGATTATCTCAAAATAGAATATAGCAATAGGAATAGAATGACCTATTAGCTTACTGTCAGTCCCAATGAGGAATTAAATAAGTGGGAAAATATCTCAGTATAAAGACTTACCATTCTTGGAAATAGCAAACAGTGCCAACGGCTAGAATACAGCCTGGCAATATATTTTGTATAATAGGACAAAAATGCTTTATCAAAATACTGAATCCCGTGATTTAAGCTTGACATATTTGGTAATTAATTTGTTTTGAATTTAAGCCATAAATCTGCAAAAACAACTTCAGAAAATTCTCTAACCACAAGCTAAAACACTTGGAAATAAACCAAGGAATAGAATGAATATAAAAAGATAAAGGCAGACAATAATCGTCAAACAGGGATTCGATGATCGTCGACCTAGCTAACAGATCGTCGACTAAGAGCAGAAATCTGTCGAGACAGAAATCGTGAAGCAAGAACACGATCGTTGAACTGCTGATGGCAGATCGTCGACCAACCTTCTGAGCGTAATAAACTTGCTCTGAGATCGTCGACCAGCGGTCGACGATAATTGTCTTGACTTCAACGATTCTATAGCCCTGCTATCGTCGACCAATGATCGACGATCGCGAGGCCTCGTTCGACGATGGTCGAACGGAAAATGCCTTAACCAAAAATACATCTAGAACTTCTAGCCTAAGCTCTAGGTCAGTTATAAACTGTCCTAGGGAAACTGAACAAGGCCTAATCATGATCATATATAGTTATATGGATCAAGAGGGGCTGGAAAGGGATTACATAAGCCAAATCACATCTAGGGTACCAACATTCTTCAATAAGCGAAGGTGCCGAAGGGACAAGTAAACTTAGTTTTCTCCGGGTCTACGGGAGAGATGGGGATTTTAAAATACCCCCAGAGGCCTTCGAGAAAATAGTAAAAGCTATGGCCGGATAATTACTCTAAAATTTGATCGATGAACGGCAAGGGAAAGTGGTCCTTGCGGGTGGCGTCATTTAACTTACGATAGTCAATACACATTTGCCACCCCGTCACCGTCCGTGTCGGGATTAAATCATTATTTTCATTACTAACTATAGTTATCCCTCCCTTTTTGGGCACTACCTTGACAGGGCTATCCCACTTACTATCATAAATAGGATAGATAATTCCTGCGTCTAAGAGTTTCATAACCACTCCCTTTACGACTTCTTTCATATTTGGATTTATACGGCACTGAGGTTAGATTGAATTATGCGAATTATCTTTCATTAGGATTTTGTGGGTGATACAAGATTGGCATATGCTCTTGATATTAGATATCTGCCAGGAAATATTTTGGCAATGTTTACATAATACTTGTAGGAGCTTATCATTTTATACTTCAGTTAGGTAGGCCGAAACTATTACTAGTAGCTTAGAGTCCTTTTCTAATAAGGCATACCGAAGATGTTCGGGTAGTTAATTTAATTCCAGGGTAGGGGGTTCTTCATACAACGTCTTGGAAATTCTTTCTTTTTCAAAAACAAAGTCTTCGTAGAATTTTTCTTTAAACGAAAATTTGAAAGGGGTGGAGCTACTGGCCATGGTGGATTCTTGTAGAGATTCCATTGGAAGAGTAGAGGAAGAACAAAAATCCGGAAATTTATTTTCACTTATGTTGTTGGAAGATTCATCACTTAAGGTATCTAAGAAGAAATAAGAGTCGTCATTCTCGAGGGTGTTCATCATCGAAGGGGTGATTGAGAAGGTTACTTCATCGCCGCCTACTTGTAGGAAGAGCTTACCATTACTTAAGTCAATGATAGCTCGGGAGGTGGAAATGAAGGGTTAGCCAAGGGTCAAGGGAACCTCGATGTCTTCTTCGATGTCCAATATGACGAAATCCACTAGGAAGATGAATTTATCGACTTTAACTAAGACATCCTCCATGATTCCTAATGGGTATTTAAAAGATCTATCAGCGAGCTGGATACTCATTATAGTAGCGTCATTTGTGTTTATATATTTAGAAAGTAACTCCTCCAAGATTGGAGGTTTTGGATAATTTTGAAGAGGTGGAGGTGGTGCATAAAAATCATTTTGTGGTGGCGGGCACATTGAGTTCGAGGGATTACTAAACGAAAAGTTCGGGTGGTACCGTAAAGCGGGATTATAACTATTCCGAAAAGCAAAACCCAGAGTAGGAAAATTAGCAGCAGAAAAATAATGAAAAGCATTTCTAGGCATATTATTAACATAATCCAATTGTTCGGGAGCAGGAGTTGAAGATTCCCATACCTGAGGGGCGGAGGCAGCAGTCATCTCTGTTATCTTTTTACTTAATACTTCCACTTGCAGAGCTAGCTGGGAGACGTTATCTACCTCAATGATACCTGTAGGTTTGTTTGGGCGGGACCTAGGCACATTCCACTGATATGTGTTCATTTCCATGTCCTCGAAAAGTTCAAGAGCTGCTTCCAGTGTTTTATGGTTTATGGTTTCACCGGAAGTTGCGTCTATCATTTGCTTTGTGCTTTGATTTTTCCCGTTATAAAACGTATACATATGTAACCATAGAGGCAACGCATGATGGGGGCATCATCTTAAGAGTTCTTTAAATCTTTACCAGGTTTTATACAAGGTTTCAGAATCTATTTGTCCAAAGGCAGAAATATTGTTCCTAAGTTTTGCGGTTTTAACTGGAAGAAAATACTTCGCCAGAAATTTTTCAGTTATTAATCACAGGTGGTGATAATATTTTTTGGTAGAGTGTTCAACCATTGCTTAGCCTTATTGTTGAGGGAGAAAGGGAAGTTTCTTAGCCTAACAACATCATTTGTAACACCATTGATTTTAAAGGTGTCACAAATCTCAAGAAAGCTAGCTATATGGGCGTTTAGATCTTCATCTTGAAGTCTGTCATATTGCACATAATGCTGCACCATTTGAATTATGCTAGGCTTATGTTTAAAATTATTATTAGCTATAGCAGGGCGAACTATGCTTGATTATGTAACCTCTAGATTCGACCTTGCATAATAGGATATAGGCCTATACAGGGCTTCCTCTACGATTGGCTCTTCCATTCTTATGGGAAGAAAATGACTCGGAATACTCAACCGGTATTTGGAGTGTATGACCTTGAAATCGCGATCTTCTCTGAAGAGTACGCTGAATTTTATGGTCCAAGTCTAAAATATCCGACGGATTTCCACAGGTCATGCACTAGCAGAAGAGAAGAAGAAGAAAGAGAAAAATAAACTAGAAAAAGAGTTACTAAATTTTTTTGGAATAGATTTTTTTAAATATTTTTACTCCCGAACTTTCCAAGGGCTACCCGATAAAGGGTTCGCAAGGTACTAGACAAGATAGTGGTATTTAAGCCACATTTCCCTTTTTGAGAGAGTAGGTGGTTCAGAAATATAGTGATGTGGGTTTCAATTAAGAGATTTAATATTTTTTTGAATTTTTTAATTTTTAAGAAAGAGGGAGAGAAAGAGAAGTGATAAAAGTAATAGGGTTCGTGTTTTCAAATTATCAAAAAAGTTGCTCCCCGGCAACGACGCCAAAAACTTGGTGGATGGAATATTCACAAAGAGAATAAAACCAAACTAGACATCCAACAAGGCAAGTATACCTATCGAATTATCTCAAGGGGACACAAGTGTCGTATTGAAATCCGGAAACCGTTGAGTAATATTACTCACACGAAGACAATTATCTTATCGAAGGATTGTTTTAGGGTTTGTTAAAAGAAAATTAATTGCGATTAAGAAATGATATATTGTGCCAAAAATAGAACTACTTGTAGGTAAATAAAGAGCTACTAAAAATGATTACAACGAGGGGTTGAAACGATGATAAAGAGAAGCACTCAATCGATAATCACCTCGGCAAAAGTTGATTAAGAATGCGAGGATAAACTCTAACTTAATAAGGCAAAGGACCTTGACCATGGAGGTTCTTAAAGCATGAACACGCTTCTCTCGAAGTCGTGCCCACCTGAGTTTAGGAAGGTACGACCGAACTCTCGTCTAAATCGGAGGCCAAATGCTTGCTTTATGCTGTGAACCCCTCTATTAGATTTCACTCCAATCCGTGAGATTTAACATCTGCCTCTCTCGAGGGGTGCGTACAACTCTCTTTACTCTTGATTGTTCACTCCAAACTATGATCCTCTCGGCTAGCTAAGAGTGCAAACGAACATGGAAAATATATATCGATGATATATCTCCAAACATAATTTTTTCAAGAGTAAATCAAGGTCTAAACCTTAAAAAGAAAAAAAGGAAACTAGAGCATCGTACCTTAATCAACTAGAACCTCAGATCATTAAGATCGAGTACAAGGAGGATTAGTTACTCATGGTGAAGTGGGGGAAGAGAGATGATGAGGAGTGCTTGGAAGACAAATAGAGACAACAACAGTACACAAAATTTATTTTAAAATAACAGAGCTTACAACTTGGAATAACAAAAATAGCACTTGCTAGAAAAGAAACTAAGCTAGCACTAAAGCTGAAATCTAAACTAAACTATTACAGAAAATAGAAACTGAAAATAAACAGAAAAATTAAAATAAAAATAGGAGAGAGGAAGAACACTAAGGGAGAAATTAAAATGGCAGCACTTCCCCTCTCCCAAAGTTCTATATTTTTTTCTCAAGGGTCGGGGCTCCATTTATAGATTTTCAAGGTGCAGGAAATGCCTTTAGCCATGCACGGGAGTTGAACTTTGTTCGGGTTATGGCGAGAAATGATGATTTCCTACATACGGGTGACGTGCATTAATGGCGAAAGCAGGCTTTTGTCAAAAAGCTGGACTTGTCCTCTGGCAGCAGGTAAGCTCGACGAACTGGAGGAGAGAAGAGAAGGCGAGGTTAACAAAATTAGAGGAGAAGAAGGGAGAGCTTGACGAAATGTGAAAATAGGAGGTGGAGGGGAGTTCGATGAATGTCGTATGCAGAAAGATGAGGTCGACGAAATGACGGAAAGAACCGTTCATCGAACGCAGAAAATGAGTATGACAAACGTCGAACTCAGAAGGGGGAAGAGCTTGACGAAAATGCTTTTCTAAACGAATTCTAGCGAGCTCGACAAAATTGGAGACGTTCGTCGAACGCAGAATGTGGAGGGGAGGTCAACGAAATTGCTGAGGTCGACAAACTTTGCTGAAGGCGAGTTCGACAAACTTTGTTGAGGGCGAGGTTGACGAATTCTGGAATGAAGTCGAGTTTGACGAACTAAGCTCGACGAAAAGCTGAGGTCGAAGAAATTGGCGGAGCTTGAAGAATGCTGAGCTCGATGAACTGGGGCTGAAAGCGAAGCATGACGATTGCTGAGTACGTTCGTCAACCACAGATCTGAAGGTTGAGCTCGAGGAAATGAGCTCGACGAAATGAGCTCGATGAATTGGCTGTGGTCGACGAATTTGTTGAGGTCGACGAATTTTGTTGAGGTCCACAAATTTTGCTGAGGTCGACAAATTTGCTGAAAACCTGCAAAAAGAGAAGAAAACATTAGTGGTATTAATATATATATATAACGAGGTCAAAAAAACTATAAAAACATGATTTTTATAATAAAAACAAGTAATTACCCTAGTAGTTTAAACTACAAAATGTATTATCAATCTGCGCGGTTAGAAGAGTTTGACCGGTTTGTGCTGTGCAGGTTGTGCGGATAGCTTTAGAAAGCTAGGGACTTGTTTCTGATTACGGTCAGGGAGAGTGCGGACTCTGCTGATAGTAACCAGCAGTTAGCAGCAGGTCACAACTAACGACCATTCGGTCTTTTCTACTATAACTTGTTTCCCAGTTCAATAAGTTGTCCGCCTCTAGGAGGCTTGTTCAGTTCGGTGGAAGTAGTCTATGTGATCTGGAGGCTAGGCGACCTCGCGGTCATGCAGCTTGTAGTTCAGTGGACAGAGTTCCTTTTAGCACTGGAATAACGGGCATTCGGTACGGCTTGTTGCGGTCTTGCGACCAGGCAGCTTCAGCAGACTCCATAGTAGTTAGTATCAGGGCCGACGGTTACTCCTTGAGTCCGTGCGGCTTGTTTTCTTGCCTTGCATTTTATATTGTCATCGGGTACTTTGGTGAATCATGTCTCGCCATGTATGCCTCTCCTTGTAAATATTTTTTTTAGTTCAATATTCTTGCTCTTTTGTTTGCATCTAGCTTACTTTGGCTCATGTAGTTTGAGTCTACCTGCGCCTGGTTTTCGATTTTCTGCTATCACAAATTGTTTCATAAGTTCGTTTATTAGCTTAAGACTTTTTGCAACCTTTTTTGTGTTTTGCATGTGTACTAGGCTTCATGTTAGCTTCCGGCTACCCTGCTAGAGTTTTGTTTGACACAGGAGCATCACACTCCTTTCATGCGAAAAGCTTAATCTGGAAAATGAGGGTCAAGCCCTTTTCGGTTGATACAGAATTTAGGGTGTGCATGCCCAATGGGTCTTTAATAACTACCGGGTTGAAAGGGCACATTGGTTAGAGTATAGGTTAGAGTTGACTTCTCATTGGTAGCGGCAATCCTACCGTTAGCCGAGTTTGATGTGATCTTGGTAATGGACTGGCTTTAATAGTAGTGGGCTAGTATTGACTGCGTATAAAAGGTGGTGAGCCTGAGGAGCGAGGGAAAGGAAGAAGTGAGATTTGAGGGCCTTAGTGGAGTGGCCTGCTCCCTGATTTCAGCCATGCAATTGGTGCGGGTAGTTAGCCAGGGAGGGGTAGCTTTCGTACCTTTGTTGGAGTTTCACTTTTTGAAGTTATCAATTAGAGAATTGTCGGTGGTGGCGGAGTTCGAGGATGTCTTTCCTGAGGAGCTTCTAGGAGCACCTCCCTAGCGGGGAGATCAATTTCTCGATTGATTTGGTTCCAGGAGCTAGGTCGGTGTCACATCCTCCTTTTAGGATGGCACCAAAGGAGTTAGCCGAGCTCAAGGTATAGCTGCAGGAGCTATTGGAGCAGGGTTGTATTAGGCCTAGATCTTCGCCTTGGAGCGCGATGGTGTTGTTCGTAAAGAAGAAAGATGACAGTATGTTGTTCTGCATAGACTACCATGAGCTGAATAAACTGACCGTCAAGAATAAGTATCTGATTTCACGGATAGATGACCTGTTCAACCAGTTGGTAGGGTTGGTGGTGTACTCTAAGTTGGACTTGGTTTCAGGGTATTACTAGTTGTAGATTCGAGATGAGGACATACCCAACATAGTGTTCAGTACGAGGTATGGCCACTTCGAGTTATCGGTGATGTCGTTCGGGTTGACGAATGCACCATCGATGTTTATGGATTTGATGAACCGAGTGTTTCAGAAGTACTTGGACTCGTTTATGCTGGTATTCATTGATTATATATTAGTATACTCAAATTTGGAGGCGGGGCATGAGACTCATTTGAGAGTAGTCTTGTAGATTCTGAGAGAGAACCAACCTTAGGCTATGTTCTCAAAGTGCGAGTTCTGGTTAGAGAAAGTGGCATTTTTTTGCCATGTGATTTGTGGTGATGGGGTGGATCAGGCATAAGTTGAGGCCATCAGGGATTGGCCAGTTTTGAGAACTGTGGTATAAGTCAAGAGTTTCCTTGGAGTAGCTCGGTACTATAGAAGTTTTGTGGAAAACTTTTCGTGGATAGATTTTCCCCTCACTTCTCTGACTCGTAAGGACCGGAAGTTTTTGTGGACGTAGGAGTGTAACAGAGCATTTGCTCCTTAAAGGAAAGGTTGATGTAGGCTCCAATCCTAAGTCTTCCTAAAGGGACTGAAGGATTTCAGATTTTCAGCGACACGTTAAGTTGCGGTTTGGGATGCGTGTTAGTAAAACATGGAAATATAATAGCCTTTGGTTCTAGATAGTTGAAACCTCATGAGAGGAATTACCCCATCTATGACTTGGAGCTAGAGGCAGTAATCTTTGCATTAAAGTTATGGCGGCACTGTGTGCATGGTGCGAATGTGGAGATCTTCACAGAACATAAAATCCTAAAGTATCTTTTAATCAAAATGACTTGAACATAAGACAACTCAGGTGGGTCGAGTTCCTTAAGGACTACAACGTGGCAATTTAGTACATGCCAGGTAAGGCCAACGTGGTAGTCGATGCCTTGAGTAGAAAATATTCTAGAAAAGGGAACTGGATGAAGCTCATTATGAGAGATTGTTGCGAGACTTTAAGTCCCTTGGCATTATTTGTGTAGCAAGAGAAGATTCTATCATGGCTCAGTTAAATTGGATAGTGTTGTAGTGTAACTTATCTGATCGTATCCAGGAAGCGACCAGTATGGATACAGATTTCCAGCCATTAGTGGTGGAAGCTTAGAAAGGCGAGGGTAGTACCTTAAAGATGGTTGATAGGACCTTAAAGACGGATGGAAGGGTATGTGTACCATAGTTCATCAAGCTCTGTGAGGAGTTAATGTATGAGGTTGTTGAAGCATGTAGAGACCAGGCAGTTTGATGTCTAGCCGCTGCAGTCATCTTATCTCACCGGTCTAGTGGTTTGGCTTAGCGGTCTGATATCTTCTTATTATGGAAGTCTCGTTTTGCGGTCGGTTTGTTAGATGCAACAGCTGAATAATGATTAGATGTAGCAGTAGTTTGGATGAAGTTGCATTAGTCTTGATAAAGCCATAGTGGTCTGAATGAAGCCGCATCAGCTGAATGTTGATCTGCCATAACAGCGGTTTGGGTGAAGCCACAGCGGTCTAGATGAAGCCACATCGGTCTGGGTGAAGCCGCAGTAGTAGATAGATGGTTAACCGCAATAGCGGTCTGATGGAAACCCGTGGTTTCAGTCTGATGGCATTCCGCGGTTGTAGTCTGATAGCTTGCTGCAGCTGCGGTCTGATGGATAGCCGCAACTGTGGTCTGGTGGTTCCCGCAGTTGCGGTCTAGCAGCCTGTTCCAACGGTCTTCCCTGGCGGTTTGGAGACTTTCCTTAGTTACCGCTTGGTGTTCTATTATTTATTGTATAGTGGGTGGTTTTACAATATCAAACCTCTTAGGCAGCCTGACTTGTATTTAGTCCCACCTTGATTGTTGTTTTCTCTCATCACCCCCAATTTCTATAAATTAGGGGGCATACCTATATAATAATTATCTTTTTGGAGCAATAAAATTTGCGGTTTATTTTCCTTATTGTCGTTTTTCTCTCTTTTTCACATTGTATCAGAGGAAACTGATGCATTGCTCCAATCAGATAGCGGTTTGTTTATTAAATCGCATAGCCTATTCTTTCGGCTTCTTCCCCGCCCTTACCTCCCTTCTAGTTGTTGTTTCTACGTTTTGTTCCCTTGTGAACTTTTCCATTCAGGCGGCCTTCCTTGCTAGCCGCTCTTCTTTGCTCTCTCTAGCTTGTTGCTGCTTGTTTGTACGATTTTTGCGGGTTCCTTGCCACATCTGCTTTTTTGTAGTTTGTTGTGCGGATTCTTTTGTTCAGGCTGCCTTCTTTTATTAGTCGCACTTCTATGCAGATTGTTCTTCTCTCGCAGCTTCTTTCCTATTCACGCTTAATTCTCTCCTTTCTTCCCGCGGGTTATTTCCTCAAGCGGGTTTTGAATTTTGGTCGCGGCTTATTCCTTGCTGCAGGTATGTTGTCACTATGACCATGCGATCTCTTTTCTTCTTCTTGCGCGGGTTACTGCCTCTACTCATGCGGACTCTTCTTGCTTTGATCCTGTTTGGTGGCAAATTATGTGTTATCTTCTTCCAGATTGTCTCTCAAACCATGCGGTTTGTAGTTGTTTTCTATAGCTACCCCATCTTTCTTTTCTTCTTTCACTACTTCTGCTGCTGCCAAGTGGTCCACTATCGGAAGGTGGCTCATTGATTCTGGTGCCACTAATCATATGACCGGGAATTCTCATTTTTTCTCTTGTCTTGACAAGAGTAATCATTTTCCTCTGATTCTTATTACGGATGGTTCCCCGTCTATGGTTAGTGAGTCTAGTACGGTACATGTTACTCCCACTCTTGAGCTTTAGAACACTCTTTATGTCCCGAGTTTTTCGTGCAATCTTATTTCTATCACTGCTCTCTACAAATAGTTGAACTGTGAAGTGGTTTTTACTGCATCTACCTATGTGTTTTGGGTCCCTCACTCCCAGGAGACGATTGCTACTAGGACCGCAAGAGGTGTGTTATTCAACCTTGATACCACTTCAGCTTTTTCATCTTCCTCTTTACATCATTGGCATCATCGCCTTGGGCATCCACCTCCACGGGTTCTTTATCAACTTCTACCTGATTTACCTCACGAGGATTCCTCCCTTAATTGTGAGGCCTGCCAATTTGGAAAACATCACCGCTTAACTTTTCCCTCAAAAAATGGACGCAGTTCTTCTCGTCCTTTTGATCTTATTCATTCAGATATTTGGGGTCCTTCTCCCCTTCTAACTATTGGGTGAGGTAGCATGTATTTTGTTACCTTTATTGTTGATTTCTCTCAGTGTATGTGGTTGTACTTGTTACATGACCACTCTGAAATATTTTCTTTTTTCTCTTTGTTCTATAATGAGATTCGTACAAAATTTGATACTCCCATTAAAATTCTTCGCACTGATAATGCTAAAGAGTATCTTTGTTATCAATTCATGTCATTCTGTTTGAATCAAGACATTATCCATCAAACAACTTGTCCTTATACTTCTCAATAGTATGACATTGATGAACATAAAAATCGCCATCTTCTGGATGTGGCTCATAGCCTTCTCACTCATATGCATATTCCCCGGTCTTATTGGGGTCATGTTGTTTTCTCTCATGTTTTCTCATTAATCGAATTCTATCTTCGGTTCTCGGTTGCAAGACTCCATTTTCTATCGTGTATCCCGATAGAACTCTATTTCCTTTATCTCCTCGTGTCTTTGGATGCACAACGTTTGTTCACTCACCTTCTTCTGTTCGTGACAAACTGTCTCCTCGTTCTATTAAGTGCATTTTTCTGGGTTATTTCCCGACACAAAAAGGATACCGATGTTTTGATCTTGTACTCTGAAAATAATATGTTTCAGTAGATGTTACTTTCTTTTAGGATGTTCCATTCTTTTCTTCTCCCACTATTCTCCCTTCTTCTAATGATTCCTCTTCTTCTCCTCTAGTGTCGGCACCTCTTCCTGAGCCTGCATCTATTCCTTCTCCTTCTATTTCTGATTCACCTACTATGTCTGATTCTTCTGCTGAGCTGCTGCCACTGGCTCTTTGGCCAACAATCCCTTCTTTGGATGATACTGATACTTTAGACAGGACATACCTTGATCTTCTGATTGCTATTCGGAAAGGTGTTTGGTCCTGCAGTCAACATCCGCTTTATGATGTGTTTTCTTATACGCGGTTGTCTCCTTTGTCTCGGAGCTTTGATCCTACTCTATCGACATATGTTGTTCCTGCTTCCTATAAAGATGCTCTTATTATTTCTCATTGGAAAGATGCTATGGATGGAGAGATGAACACTCTCACTGATCGGGGTACATGGACTCTTGTTCCAACCCCTAGGGAGCTGATGTGGTTGGCTGTCGCTAGGTCTTTATCATCAAATTTCTTCCTGATGGTACTATTGATCGTTACAAAGCCCAGCTTGTTGCCAAAGGGTTTACGCAAACCTACGGTTTGGATTTCTTTGATACTTTCTCTCCTATTGCTCGGATTACTACAATTCGTGTTCTCTTTTCGGCGGCAATCAATAAGGATTGGGAAATGACTCAGTTGGATGTGAAGAATGCCTTTCTTTATGGGATTTGTAAGAAACAGTCTATTTAAAGCAACCTTCTGTGTATGTTGGTCAGGGGGAGTCTCAGGTTTATAAACTGTGAATGACAATATATGGTCTCAAGCAAAGTCCCAGGGCCTGGTTTTATAAGTTTAATGAAGTTATTTCTGTGATTGGGTTTGCTCGGAGTGCTATAGATCATTCTTTGTTCATCCGCAAAACCTCAGCTGGTCTTGCTATTCTTGCGATTTATGTGGATGACATTCTTCTTATAGGGGAAGATACAAACGGTACTAATATGATAAAGAAGAATCTTCTTCAGCATTTTGTTACCAAGGATATGGGATCTCCTATATATTTTATGGGGATTGAGATATCTAGGAAGTCAAGTTCTGTTGTTCTTTCACAACGAAAGTATGCCTTAGATCTTTTTAAAGAGACAGGTAGTCTTGGGGCTAAACCCGCTCAGACTCCTTTGGGTGTTAGAGATGACAAATCCTGGAATGAGAATTCTCCTGTTCTTGAAGATGTTAATAGATACAGGCATCTTGTTGGTAAAATCAATTATCTGATAGTCACAAGAGCAGATATTTATTATGAATTAGGGAAAGTGAGAAAGTTTATGTAGGCCCCCAGAGAATGTCATCTACGTTCAGCTCTAAAGATTTTAGAGTATGTAAAAGGTGCACAAGGAAAAGGGTTCTTATTCCAGAAAAGGGGACACTTGAAGGTTGAGTCTTTTTCTGATGCTAGCTATACAGATGATAAGGAAGATAGAATATCTACATATGGTTTCTGCACTTTTATTGGAGGTAATCTAGTAAGTTGGAAGAGCAAGAAACAGGCTGTAGTTACAAGGTCAAGTGTAGAAGTTGAATATAGAAGTATTGCTCAGACTGCTTGCGTGTTGAAGTGGCTACGTACACTCTTGCTTGATCTAGGAGAGTTTTATGATCATCCCCTACCTATGTTCTGTGACAATAAGGAAGCTATATATATATTTCGAGAGATCCAAACTTTCACTTCATTAGATATGAGATTTTGAAGAATCAGATATGCATACTGTTTGTCACCTTATATAGAGAACTAGATGATTTCTTCACCAAACATGTTACTCCTTTTGGGGAAGTTTGTAGCAAGCTGGGTATGGTGGATATACATGCTAGAGCTTGAGGGGGAGTGTTGATGCTTGTAGAGACCGGGCAGTTTGATTTCTAGCCATCGCACTCAGCTTGTCTTCCTAGTCTAGCGGCTTGGCTCAACTATCTGATATCTTCTTATTATGGCAGTCTGGTTCTGCGGTCTATTGGTTAGCCACAATAGCTGAATGATGATTAGCTATAGCAGCAGTCTGGATAAAGCTGCAGTGGTTTGGATTAAGTCGGAATGGTCTTGATGAAGCCGTAGCAGCTGAATGTTGATCAGCTGTAGCAGTGTTCTTGGTTAAGCCGCAGTGGTCTAGATGAAGCCTCACTGGTCTGTGTGAAGTCATAATAGCAGATAGATTGTTAACCGCAACAATGGTCTTGTGGCAACTCGCGGTTGTAGTACGATAGCTTATTGCAACTGCAGTCTGATGGATAGCCGCAACTGCGGTCTGGTGGCTCCCGTAGTTGCAGTCTGGTGGCCTGTTCTAGCGGTCTTCCATAGAGGATTGGTGACTTTACATAGTTATCTCTTGGTGTTCTTTTATTCAATGTATAGTGGGCAGTTTGACCATATCAAACAGCTTAGGCCACCCCACTTATATTTTGTCCTACATCGATTATTCTTTTCTCTTATCTCCCCCAATTTCTATAAATGAGGGGGCATACATATGTAATAATTATCTTTTTGGAGAAATAAAATTTGCGGTTTATTTACCTCTTTGTCGTTTTTTGCTCTTCTTTCACAAAGGACCACTTCACGAAGTACTCCATTCACCCGGTTAGTACGAAGATGTACTTGGATATGAAGAAATCCTTCTGGTGGCTTGGGATGAAGCGAGATGTAGCTTTGTATTTGAGTCGGTGCCAGACTTGTGCCTTAGTGAAGGCTGAGTGTCAGAGGCCAAGCGGATTCTTGAAGCCCCTTCTTATCCCTGAGTGGAAATTTGACGACATCTCCATGGACTTTGTGCATGGTATGCCTTTATCACAGCAGGGCAACAATTCGATTTAGGTGGGTATGGATCGCCTGACCAAGGTGGCTAACTTCATTCTGAATCATAAGGAGGGCAGCGTAGAGAAGCTGGTGGAATTGTATGCTCGTAACATTGTGTGGTTGCACAAGATTCTAAGGACCAGTTTTAGTGATCGTGATAGACGGTTTACGTCCAAGGACTAGAGACTAGTGCAGAAGAGTCTGGGCACATGCTAAAGTTTAGTACGACGTTCCTTCCCTAAACTGATGGTCAAACGAAGAGGACAAATCGTACATTGGAGTATATCGTGAGAATATGTTCCCTCGATTTGGGAAGAAGTGGGAAAAGCACATTTTTATTGTGGAATTTTCCTATAACAATAGTTTATAGGCGAGTATCAAGATGGCACCATACGTGGCTTTATACGGAATGCGGTGTCGAACACCAATGTCTTTGATAGAGGTAGGGGACACAAAACCTTTGGGAAAAGAAGTGGTGACCGATGCTTGTGAGTTGGTGCGGAAAATTCAATAGCGCATTAAAGTCGCTCAGGATCGTTAGGTGAAGTATTTCAATACACGCCACCGAAATGTGGAATTCGCGGTAGGCGACTGGGTCTTTCTAAAGATTATACCACTCAAAGGTGTTTTGTTGATTTGCAGACTCAAGAAGTTGAGAATTTGGTTTTTGGGGTCATTCGAAGTTATGGAACGCAATAGTGATGAAGTTTACAGGTTGGCATTGTCCACAGAGCTTAGTGGATTATACGATGTTTTCCATGTCTCAATATTAAGGAATGCTTTGGTGGAGGCAAGTGTTGTGGTCGATTCGGCGGCGGTGCCGGTTGAAGAGGACTTGAGCACGGGAGTTTGTCCGATTGGTATAGAGGATTCAAAAATTCAGTAGTTGCCGAATAAAAAGGTTAAGCTCGTGAAAGTGTGTTGGGATAACTACCACCAAGACGATTCTCCTGGGTGCACGAGCAAGCGATACGGGAAGACTTTCCGGAATTGTTTGCAATAGGTATGCTTGTTGTAGTAATTGCATGTTAAATTTCGTGGACGAAATTCTCTTTAGGGTGGAGGAGCTACTGCACGGCGATAGGTTGCTACCGCCCAGCAGTAGTCATCATTCGTCGATACCGGAGCGTCGAGGCAAATCGTCTAGTAGTTAACGCGCGTCGTTAGGTATTTATTGCCCGGTTGTATCCCATTTTCGTTGAGGGCGTCGAGAAAAAAGAATCGAGACAAATGCATTGAGAAACTACCGTATGGCGGTATTGCTACCGCTGGCGATAGTGTGCCATTTTGTAAAGACTGGTGGTTCTTGGAACTATCGTGGTGCGGTAGGTAACTACCACCCAACGGTAGTGGACGGAAACTGTTTCATAACTGTTGATTTTTTGTCGACCGATCTTCTTAGAATTTGATCCTATGGCCCAGAATCCTCTGTTCATGATCCTTAAGTAGGGCTAAGGGACTCTTTCCCCTCATTGTTCTCATTTTGGAGTGAGAGTTAGGGTTTGTGAGAGGGAGAGTTTGGAGGAGGAAGAGAATTTTTCTGCCATTCACAAAGCATATGAGGTCCGTTCGTCGATCAGAGGCTGGATTCTTGGAGAGGGCTTGAAGGCACACACTTTCATCCATGCAAATCAAGATCTCCATGGTTAGGAAGAGGAGTCGTAAGATAACTAAATTTCTCCTCTCGGTTTTAATGATGCAAGCATGATATCCGTTTTGTTTATTCTTTTATTCAAGCATTTAGGAACCATATCTATCAAATGAGCGGGGTTTGTATCACCATGGTTCAAGAGGAACTGCTGGGTTGATTGAGTCCGTCCCTGACATGTTATTGCACTAGAAATCCGATCCGTTAGTGGATTAGGCATTGTGGGCGAAGCCGTATTCACAACTAGCAGTCCATTTCGGCGATGTTACATGACGTGCACTATATAGATTTTACTAGAAATCCGATTACCGTGAAAGCGGCATTTGCGAAGTCCTCTGTTTCGTGTGAGAATGAATGGTAATTTAGGGAGAAAATGTTGTGGTTGTTGAATGATATGCTAAGGCATGGCTTCTTGTTTGTGGTCGGATGGCTAGATCGTGACGTTGCAAGTCATGTGTGGAGAGTGTCCCGGCAAGACAAGTCCCCTTTTGTGGAAACTAACGATAACGTCAAGCTTTTGGACAAGCCCGGGTGATGAAGTTTACGAGCTGGCAGGGTCAAGCATGGGTTCTTAGCATCAGTTTATTTGTGTGACGGAACAGACGTGAGAGTCAAAGCTTGCAGGCAAGCCAGGGTATTGAGACCCACGAGCGTGTGGGGCCTATGCAAGAGGTCCGTGTTGTTGCTGGAATGTTATAATTACCACTTGTTGAATAAGTAATTAATCATGCTCGATTAGAAGTAGTAATTCAACAAAAAAATTGTTTTAAGCATTTTTTGAAAGATAAACATCTTTTTTAGAAAGTAAGAGCATAAGTATTATATAAGAGTTCTAGTTTGTAAAAGAAAATACTTGGAATTTGAACTCTAAGAAATACTATATAAAATATATGCAAGCATGATATAATTTATCAAGGCAAGATAAGAAACTACAATATACTAAATTTTTTTATTTAAAGTATACTCAAACATTATAGAGATCATGCATTATTTTCTAGTACATTTACTAAAAATTATATATAATTGTGTAGATGTGTGTTAGAGTCCAACTCTCTTGAGTAGAAGTTTTATATATGATAATGATGTATATAAACTGTGTTTTGATAAAGAATACAAATGCGTTAATTAAAACACATGAGAAGTAATGAAGAGACACAATATTAAAATACACAAATAATTTTACTTTCACAATATTTCACTACATAAGTGCATAAAAAACAAATAAATGAAATAAACAATTCGTTGTTGTATATGTAATTTATTTATGCATTTTTATCTATTATGTTATTACACAACACCATCATGCAAGACTAAGATTAATAACACTTGTAGTTTACAAAAATATGTGAGTGAATGAATCATTATCAAACATAAAATATTGTTCATACTTAGAGGCGTGTTAATCATTTTGACACATTTGTGCTACATTCAATTTCATTTCATAGTATAAAATAGTTTTCAAGGCAAAACAAATAAAAATGAATGTTTTATAATTTTTAAAATTAAATTAAATATTGTATTTAATCTTGAAAAGATAAAGTCAATCATTCTTGAATTTTACAATTATAACTAAGTATTTTTTTCAATCAATATACAAACAAAAACAAAACAAGTGAAAACAAATTATTTTGTATTTTGGGTTTATTTATCAATTTTGTAGTAGAATTTTGATATATATAAAAGAAAACATGTTTTTTTGAATTTTTAATTATTTTATCTTTTTTTTTTCAGTTTTCGAGTACTTAGAAAATAACAAGAAAGAGCTAATGGTTACCCAAAAAATTATGAAAAATTAACAAAAATTAGCATTTTATTCTAATGCCGATGTTATGAATTAACGCCAGGCATGAATAACTGACATTTGATTTTTTTAGAGAAAATACTTGTTTTTGTGATTTTTACTTTTAATTTTTCTTGATTATGATTTTTCGATATAAGGGCTATAAAATGCAACAAAGAAATCAAGTAAAAACACAAAAAGTTACGGATTTTGCATTTTAAGGTAAGATGTTCAAAACCCCAATTATAGTCTAAGCATGACAAATCGAGCATCGGGAAAGTTTTGGTGAATATATTCACAAATTGGGATTCAGTACCTATAAAGTTAACTCAAACATGTTCTTTTGTAACGTGTTTCCTAATAAAATCTTGTCTCACATCAATGTTATTGGATTGAGAATGATGGACATGGTTGTTTGTAAGGTCGATAGCACTCTTATTGTCACACTTTAGCTTAATATTAGTTAGATGGGCTCCAAAGTTTTCTATAAGTTAAGGGACTAAGAAATGACACATTCCACCAGTGTTTTTCCTTTTTAACAAATAACCCTCATAATCCAAATCAATATAGCAGTGTAAAATAAAGAAAACATTATGTGGATACCAGAGTCATAATCAAGATATTTCGGTTAAATATCTAAGATTTGTTTAATTATTTTAAAATATGATTTTTTTGGATTAACCTGAAATCTAGCAATTAATCATAAGTCAAATGTAATATCAAGTCTAGATGCACTCAAATATAACAGTGATCAAATCATTCCTCTATATAAAATTTGATCAATAAAAATATCAGCTTCATCTATGTCTAGTTTTAGTGATGCACTCATTGGTGCAGAAGCATGTTTTAGGTCTTCAAATCCAAAGCATTTTAGCATGTCAAGAAAATATTTGCTTGGCTAACAAAGATTCTATCCTTTCTTTTTGTGATATGAAAACTAAGGATGTATGTGTGTTCTCCTACCAAGCTCATTTTAAATTCATTTTGCATACCTAAAACTACTTTATTACACAACACTTTATTAGTGGATCCAAAAATAATATCATCAACATAAATTTTTTAAGTATTTAAATCAGTAACATGTTTAATGAAGAGTGTTTTATCAGCACTTCCAATTTTATAGCCATGCTTTAATAAAAATGATGTTAATTGTTCATACTAAGCACGAGCGATTGCTTTAAACCACAATGTACCATTTCTAACTTATAGACATGATTTGAAATTTTTTCATTTACAAAATCATGGGATTGCTCAATATATACTTCTTATTTTATAATCCCATTTAAGAAAGCACTTTTAAGGCCCATTTGAAATAATTTGAATCACTTATAACTCAAATAGGCAAGAAATATTCTAATACAGTCTAGACGAGAAACAAACGCAAAAGTTTCATCAAATTCTACCAGATCAATTTGAGAATAATCTTGTGCTACCAATCTAGCTTTGTTCCCAGTGATTCTAGAGTCACCATCTAATTTGTTTTTAAATATTCCTTTTACCCATACAACATGATGATTATATGGTCATTCTATAAGTTTTCAAAGCTTATTATGTTCAAATTGATTTAATTATTCATTCTTAACTAAAAACCAAAATTCATCATTTAATGAGGTTGAAGCATTTTTAAGTTCGATTTAAAAAACAAAGCATAGATTTGAAAAGAATTTATGTAAAGAAGAATGAGTAGTTACCCCTTTTGAAGGCTCTCCAATGACAAGCCCACTTGGATGGTTCATTGAAAATCTTAGCACGCTTTGAGGTACATATTCCTCTTTCTCCTCTTTATCTCCAACCGATTCATCATCCTCATACTCCAAGAGGGAATGGTGTTTCTCTTCATTTACTGTAGATTGAGATCTACATAAGAAACAAGTTCATTAAATTTAACATGAATGGACACTTCAATTGTTTAGTCCTTTTATTATATATTCTATATGTCATACTAGTCAAAGAGTATCCTAATAGTTTTTTTTTCACATTTTCCATCAAATTTTTCTAATGTATCTTTAGTATTTAATATAAAAAATTTACAATGGAATACATGAAAATAAGATACAATAGGTTTCTTTTGAAAGAATAGTTCATAAGTTTTCATTTTTAAAACCGGGCGAAACATGACTCCATTAATCATATAGCATGATGTATTCACTATTTTGGACAAAAATGATCAAGGTAACCCATTTTCAGATAATATAATATATGCAAGTTCCTTAATTGTTTTATTTTTCCTCTCTATTACACCATTTATTTGGTGGGGTGCATAGAGATTAAAATTCATGCTTGATTGCTAGATCATTATAAAATATTGTAAAGTTTTCATTTCTAATTCATCTCCATGATTCTAGCATATGCATTTGACCTTTAGAACTTGCTCATTATATATACGATTGCGTAATTTTGTTAATACAAAAATGCATCAGATTAGGAGATGAGAAATATTGTCAAACAGGATTTAGAATAATCATCAATTAAACAAAAGTATATTTTCTACCACCTAGACTAGAAATGCTAATTGATCCAAAAAGAACCATGTGAATTAATTAAAGTGGTCTAGTGGTAGAACTTTCATTTTTTTTTCTTTGAAATGAAGTTTTTGAAAGTTTTTATTTTTGGCAAGACGAGCAAAGTGAAGATAAATTTTCATTCAGCATTGGTAAACCTCTAATTATTTAAAAGTGCTATTATGAGCACACAATATCTAGTTATGTGCATACCAATACTATGGGCACATCACAAAATTTTATTTGCAACCCAATTTCTAATTGCACACCATAGTGATTAATTTTTTTTTTGATTAGCCAACTAAATTGCTTTGTAACACAATCCATTTTTTACAAAAAGTTCCCCCAATAATTAACATCAAACAAAGTCCACAAAAAGGTGAAAAAGATAAAGCAAAACACGACCCAATACATCAAATATCATTTTCTTATATGTTATTATCCACATAAGTGACATCAATTCATCTCCATAAAGCCAACCACTAGCTTACCGGCAATGAGAAAAGAAATGGAATTAATTCATGCGTTGATCATTATAATTTCAAATAACATAATTTTTTTAAATTATTAATACCTCATTTGTTGCTTCACTAATTCTTGTATTTCTCCCAAAAATATCAATATCGCTCTCAATATATGTTTTCTGCATGAAAAAAGTCTAAACAGTTAAGTAAATACAATAATCAAAACTGGACAAAAAAAGTAAATATTTACACACCATATCAAGGTCGGCCAAATTGATTCTATCATCATATTTCTTTTGTGCATTCCAAGCTACTACTATCTCTTCATGATATCGGAACCATGGAGAAAATGTAGGAGGAAGTGGACATTCTTCTTTAATCAGCAATCAAATGAAATGGTTATCGTTAACGAATCCAATGTTTATCATTATGCAGATATTTGGAGGTACAAAATGTGGTAGGAGAAATGTAAAAGAGTGATACTTCAAACAATATACCAAAGCACTGTTATAACACGATTCAACAACTAGTCCAATGTCAGCTATTGACATCCATTTCACAAGTGGCACTGGAGTCACATCCCAATGTATAAACAACGCTAACTCTGACCGTGTTACAACTCCAAATATTTTATCATACATTGTCTTATTATTGTTCATTTTCATTAATAAATCATGCGTACTTGTAGCTAGTTGTCACCCAAATCTAGTGTATGACTAATGGTCTTGTAACCACAATGCTCATCACCCATCATGTCTTTGGCATCAATGTTGTACTTTGAAATGTAAGAAGACATTTCCTTATGAGTTTTTTGAAGAAATCTTTTGGACTTTGAATTTTCATTCTTTTCAACTTTTTGTGTGTGGTATTGTTGCTCTCGCATTAGCACCTACTCAAATAAGGAAGTGACTCGTTTTGTTGATTCAATTCATTTCTCATAATGTTTAAGCTTTCTTTTGGGCTCCCTTTCAGGTGATTTGGAAGTGAAGGTTCCAAGGTTTGGGAAGTTGTGGGATCCCAAATCTCTCTTAATTTGCGCTTCATTCCATTTTTATAATTGAGGTAGAGTTATCATATTTCTATAATATATTATCAACTCCACTTGTATTTCATTAATTGACGCATTCTCCTCCTTGAACTCAAATATGTCAGCATATGCTCGTCCAACTATAACTGTTTCTCGTGCTTATGAATCATCCACAATGGAAAAGCATTGGAATTAGACATGTATGTAAATAACTCGTGGACACAAGGTAAACCCAATGTGCATCTTATTTTGTGATTGCACATTGTCTAACTTGGTGGAACAAACTTCACAAATTCATCATACTTTTTGATGACTTTTAAAGTTGCAATTGAGATGTTTCCAAGTAATTTTGCATACAACAAACCTCTATAACCTGTAGTTATTTGAATGGAACTTTGACCAAATGACAGTTTGATCTTGGTGTGTTGAAGGGTGATCATATCATCAAAATATTTCCAAATGGCAGTCAAATTTTTGGTTGAGACTTCAAGAAACCGTTTAAGATGACCGTGGCCACTTTTAACTCTATTTGTTGTGCAATTTCCTAAGTGCATGAAAATATCCACCCAAACTGAAATAAAGGAATCCTTATACGACTCAATCCATATTATAACAACAAAGTGCATTTCTCCTAGATATTTCTTGGCCTAAGAACTAACTAAAGAATTAACTCGATCATTGAAAACATTAACTGTTGGATTGCTAACAACATTTTTCCTTGAATATATAAAATTATAAAACTCTTTCTCCTGCTTGAACTATTTCTTACAATGTGCTAGCATATTTCTGTAAATTTGCACTTAACACAAAAAAATTTTGTGGTTGGAAAGAAAACCTTGATAGCGCGATTCAGTTTCATTTGAGATGAAAAAATGATGAAAAAATGATGAAAAATGATGAAAAAATGATGAAAAAAGATGAAAAATGATGAAAATATGATGAAAAAAATGACATTCATTGAAGTCAACCTAACAATAGATAGTAAAGGCATCATGTATCTATTAGTCTTATGTGTGATCGAGCATAAAAACATCCGGAAATGTGTTAGATAGATGAATGGAAACTTGATGAGCAAAATATAAAACTCTAATTTTTGGTTATCATTCACACGATTAAAACTTATATACCATGCTTCAGTAATTCTTTTGTACTGTTATTTGATTGGTGTAGCACCATAAAGTTGTTTGTTGAATAATTTGACCTTATTATTATATAATGTTCTCACCACTGTACTATTATTAAGATTTCTTTTCTTTAATATGGATAGAATTTTCCTAGATTTAACACCCTATTTGTACATTTCCTCCACTTTTCTCATTTTCATCTAACCTCCCGGCATAAGCATGTGCCAAAAGGTGCGCAAAAGAATGATTATGTTAACCACATTTAACTTGTAAAGTCGATTCAACCAAGTTTGAATCTCGCTGACCAACTACTTAAAAGGGACACCCATACAGCTTAGAATATGTTTTTCATACAATTTTCTTTACAAATCCTTTGCTACGCTGATTTTTGCAAGGGAACCCTCCTCTGTCACAACCGAGCTTAATCCTAGGTCTCGTACATGATGAAATCATGTCAGCCCTACTAATATTAACCACAAACCCTATCCTTCTCGCTATAAAGTGAGTCCATTCAACTAGAATTTCCTTAGAAACGTAGTTTTGTGATGAATTTTTGGCCAACATCAAAATTAGTATCATTACGTGACTCTTAAATATCACCATCTCATGTATATAGCTCATTATCTCAAACAAAAAATATCCTGAAATACAAAATCTAAAAATCTAAAAACTTGAAGAACAAAATTTTGTAGGCATTCAAAATCATTTATAAGAATTCACAAGCATTCAAAATCATTCACACTGATTTATTCACAAACATTCACAACTTTAAATAAAAAATATACCTGTCAGAACCCTATCAAGCAGCTGAAACCTATCAAGCAATGAGCTACCAAGCAGTAACCTAGGAAAGTGGAAGAGATTATGACGCATATCATTGAACTGGGCACCAAAGGTGTTGAAACGATCTAGGATAATGCGCTGAAACTCAACAAAAGTGGCACCCGAATTTGAGCTCACCGTTTGGTCATCGGTGATTTGTGGATCTACCATGCTTATTCTAAAATTCCAACCACTACGGAGCATGCACAATGGCCCAACCTAGGAATTAATACCAATTGAGGTAGGGTAGGCTATTGGGGTGCACAAAAACAATGCTACTAATGGACGAATGCAAATACGACACACAAACCCTAGTCTAAATGCAATGCAACCAACGGTAACGATGATGATTAATTTTCAGCAATGAAATTAATAACACCACGTGAGATAATTAAAGAACAAGGAATTAGCATTTAATTTAACAATTTTGTAATGTCCTTCCTCCATTCGGAGGACCAAGGCCAAGGACGCAGCGAACAAACCCTTCCTGATCATTATTAGTGAATATTAACAAGGTTCCACAAGCGCTAATCCAAGAAAAGCACGAAAGCAATCCAGTAATAAAGAAGATTCAGTATTCCAATACAGCAAGGGCTCACCAAAGTAGCGAGCTGACCGAGGCACTAAAGAATTTGGATCTAGATACGTAGATCAATGATCGAAGGTGGAACTGGCGGTGTGGAAATGATGGTTGTGGTTGTCCTCGGCAGTAGATGATAAGATAAGATAAGAAATGTGTAGATCCAGCCACGTATGAGTAGATCCAGGCCGTAGAAGGGTAGATCCACTATTTTTGGTCAGATACGGGCTAGTGGATGGTGAACGGGTGGTGGAAATTACAGATCAAGGGCTGAAATCCCCAGATCTGGATTAATCTTAAGAATAAGGGGAGTAAGGAAGTGGATCTATATGAGGACTGATGGAGGTGGCTGTCCGGTGGTAGAGAGAGGGATGGCCGATTATAGAGGGGGCGTAGTAGGGAGGTAGTGGATGTGGGAGCCTCGCCAGGATGGGGGATGGTCCTGGGTTATCAGGGGGTTGAGGAGGAAGGGGTCAGACTGGGCGGCTGTAGGAAGGCAGCAGGCTAGTGGTTTAGGGTGCGGGTTTTGGGGCTGCAGTTGGCAGATCAAGGGTTTGTGAGGTGGAAAACATTGGCAAGGGTTAGGGGAAGGATAGGGGGAAGTGAAACAACCTAGGAATTGTCTCCTAGCGCTCTACATCATCGGCACCGAGGGGTGATTGCTGGAATTTGGGAAGAAGAGTCTCCAAAATTTTGTAATGCCATGATTCAGCCTCTAACACTTCTATTTATAATAATAAGAAGACTAAGGCATCCCAATCAACGACTATGATTGGCTTGTGGGAAAAAACACATAAATATAACAATAATAAAATAAAATATATAAATGAATATATGATCTCGACTTGCGACGCAGATCCAGACACATCTGCTGATTTAGATCGAAGATTTGGTTAAGTACTCCTGCACAAATACACAAACATGGGTCCTACCCTGCGGCAAACCCCTCCTGGTGCGCGATTTGATGGATCCCCATCAACACTTATCCATCCAAAAAAACGTTTTAAAGAATGAAGGTTCTCTTTTCCGAGAATACAATCACGTTCAAGTATAGAAGTATAGCGAAATTGAAAGTAAGAGAATGTTCAATTCCATAAACACGTCATATAAAAATAGGAACATCATAACTCAATGATCTACTCTTGTGGATTGACCATAAATCCGATAGGTATACCTTGATGATCAAGAGGCTTATGATAGTATTAAGGTATAAAAATCATTTGTATTAGGCTGATTTCAACATCGATATAAAATAAAACATCTATAGTATAACTGTGGTATACAAAGGTTAAAGGGGTATATATATATATATATATAATAAATGGAAATAAGCATAATTCAGATTTCCATTTATCCGTGCATGGTGTCTATGCCATTGGATTTAATCAAACGGTATTAAAAAAAATGCCGCACTGCTATAAAAAAAATTAGCAACGGGGTGGCCAGTGGTTGCGGGCTCACCGACCACCGACTGCCCTGCTGTAAGAAAGATACAATAGCAGCGGCAGCGTGCGTTGCCGCCGCCGCTATTGTGCTAAAATTTTTTAGAGCGGGGCGGTCGGCGGCTGTGGGCTCGCCGGCCCCTAGTTGCCCTAGGTTCCCCGGCATCCGTGTCGACGAACCTAGGGCGGCCGGTTGCTAGCAAGCCCTGCTACCACCGGCAATCAGTGCCTTGCTGTCACACTGGAAGGAGGTGCGAAAATATACACAATTTACACGTATCGCGTATAAACATCAAACCCTATATATATATATATATATATATATATATATATATATATATATATATATATATATATATATATATATATATATATTTATATATATGGGTGGATGTAGGGGCGGCGGGGGCCCAGGCCCCCATGGATTTTGACAAAATAGATGATGAATTTGGGTTCCTCTCATCGAGCCAATGATTTTTGACTACTTATATGTCAAAAACGGTGTCCGAATTTGGAAGAAATGGGCCCGGAAAAGTGGAGACGTTAATTTTTTATTAGAAGATGAGAAAGTTGACATGAGAGTTAACTGATTTAATAAATTTTTTTAGAGATGATATATGTGAATCTAGTTGAGAAAGTTACAATAAATTTTGGCCTCATCAAGTCCACATTCTTCTTTACTCATAGCTTCTTCAAAATCTCTGAAAGAAATACTATCGTCATTTTCAACATGATATAACGTGATATCTTCTGACTTAACTCTTGTAATCTTGCTTATTTTACTAGTTTCTCTGTTATTACATCCAAAGAGTACACGAGATTAAAACCAACGAATTTTGTCTAGGTGTTTCTCAAACTCCTTGAACCGTTTGAGCCCCCCTTATTGAAAATCTCATTCTCTATAGTAGGAGCATGATGATTCCTATTTATATTGGGTTTTGCGGGCTCATCTGTGTTGGTTTTCATGTCTTTGCACATCACTATTATGTTGTTTTCACTGTTATTACTTTCCTTATGCATTTCATGAAATTGTCGGGGATAGTTCATCCATCCCGCTATTTCTGCACCCTTGAGCGGGAAAACGAAGCTCCAACCCTCTTTTTCTCTCTCTTCCTTGGAGGGAAGATCCGGCCACACATTCCACTCCATAGAGCTTGCAAAATCTTTGTCGTCGACCCCCGTTTCCATTGCCAACTTCCATGCTCCTGTTCAAGCTACTTGTTGCATCCCGCCAAGCTTCAATCCATCTCCAAAACCTCAACACAATGAAGACAGGTTTGAAGGAAGAAGTGACAACTCCTCCCGGATCCTAGACTCCTTCCGAAGACCGGGCATGGACTAGGGTTGACACCCCTAGTTTCCGCCGAGAACCTTGGAAAGCTTCTACGTTTTAGTTGTAATCTCTTCTCCATTTTTCTGGATTTACTTTCTGCTTAACTCTTGCTAGTGCTATTATAGTTTCATAACCATTTATTGTACAAGATTTCGTTATGTGTTTGTTTGGTGATTCCTTGAGAATTATATATGTTAGAATGCTTTATCTTTGCGCTAGTGTAAAGTGCGTTTGGGCCATTCTAGCCTTTGTTAGAAGTGGCTCTGAGACGAGGTATTTTTGACCCTTACTTGTTCATTCGCTTCCGCTATTACTCTTAGGAGTGATTCATCCGGCCGATGTGGTGAAGGTGATCCACGCTAGTTTTATATTGTTTTAGCGTAGTAAATCCAAATCAAAACCCCCATGTTCACTTAGCACTTGCACTCATTTCTTTAAATGCTAAAACCCGTGCTCCCTACTTGCACTCCGCGAGAGATCGATACTCGGGGATGCTACTCCTCATTATTATTACTTGGCCGTGAACGGTAGTCTTACCCCTAGCGCATCAAGTTTTTGGCGCCGTTGCCGGGGAGTGCAATTATTGCGTGTGGTTTTTGCTTTTTGGTGAAAAGTCTGTAGGTGTTTAAGTGCGTTTTCATTTTTTGTTTTGTGAGTTTATGACAGATCTGGACCCCGCTGGAAGGGTTGAAGATTTAGGATTTGACGCTGAGACTGTAAGAGCTAGAAGAGCTCGTTTGCACACTACTACTACAGAAGAGAGAATGGACGATCCTGTACATGGTGGAAACGGTCAGAGAGATAGAGTGGTTGATGCACACGAGGTGGTCCAACCTCGAATAAGGACGATGTGGGATTTCACTACCCCTACAGCAGGGAGTGTTTATCCTGGGTTTGGGCCAACCATCGCCAACCAACACTTTGAAATCAAGCCGGAAATTCTAAATATGATTAGGAACAACACCCAATATTCCGGACTGCCGAGTAAGGATCCTCTACTTGATCTAGCTGAATTTTCTAAAATATGCAGAACCTTCCGTTATGTAGGAATCTCTGATGAAGTTATGAAATTAAAGTTGTTCCCTTTCTCATTGTGGTATATGGCAAAGACATGGCTGCATACAATTTCTCTAGGAACTGCAACAACTTAGGAAGCCTTTTCTTCCTTATTTTTTGCTAAATTTCATCCCGTCGATAAGATTGTTAATGCGCGCACGGAGATAGCCATGTTCCGACAGCAGGATCATGAGACCCTTTCCGAGGCATGGGAGAGGTTTGCCGATTTGCAGCCCCATTGTCTGCAACACGGCTGCGAGCCCTGGAATTTGGTAGAGATATTTTATTTCGCCATTGAACCAAATTTTCGGGCGATGATCGATGTTGCTGCAGAAGGCACGATTATGAATTTTGCTCCCGAGGAAGCGTTGAGGCTTCTAAGAGATACGGCCTCCCACAACACTTATTGGACCGCTGGGAGGAATGCCTCAGGAGGGGCGAGAAATTTGTTCGATATGAATGCAGTGGTGCAACATGCTGAACCCTGCCATCCTTATTTGGAAGGAAAAATGATGTTGACAACATCTACCCTGCCACCAGCGCCTATGTTGAACATCTCGTGCAAAGGTTGTGGAAACCCTGGGCACCACACTTATGAGTGCACTGCGGGGGAGCATGCTAGTGACCCGACAGGTATGGGTTTTGAAGAACATGTTAATTTTATTAATAATAAAAATCGCACTGCTCCTTATAACAATGCATATAACCCGAATACGAGGAATCAGCCGAATTTCTCGTGGAATCAAAATGCTCCTGGTCAATGATGGCAAGGAGTCCAAAATCAATTTTATGCTCAAGCCTCTAGTAGCGAACCGCGACCACCTTAGGAGGGTTACAATCAAAACCTTCAAGGGACACGCAAAAGTGCTTTAGAAGAAATGATGGAGAAGTTCGTGGAGATGGCCCAGTCGAACATGGCAACTCAAACCGCCTCCATGAGGAATTTGGAGATACATCTTGGGCATCTTGCCAATTTGTTCTCTGAACGCACTCGTGGCGCCCTCCCAAGTGACACGGAGAAAATTTCTGTGAACAAGGGAAGAGTGCTGTAGAGGTGGGCGAGTGTAGTAGCAATGAATTAGTCGTCCAGTGTGAGATTAATGAAATAGAAATGGTAGCCGTTTCTGATTCTAGTTCTACGTGCAAAATTCTTGCCTTGCAAGATGTTGTGAAGCTGGATTTAAATGTCGAAAATAATATCCAGAAATCATTTATGCTTGCCGATGGTTCAGTTATCAAAACTGACGGGGGAATTAAAGATGCGAAAGTGAAACTTATTGGCGCTGTTGTAGTCACCGACTTTCATGTACTGGGACCGGAGGGAAATAACTCAAGACCCATTTTGGGGGTTCCATTCCTGAAAGCCAGGGTAGGCAACGCAATGCTTTAATGTTTGCGGAATTACCTTAGCTTCTAAGGATGAATTACGGTCTCCGCAATCACTTCCCTCTCTAGTCCCATGTGAATCTGAAAAACTGTGAAAATTTAATGCTTTGCTATCTGACAAATTATCAAGTGCTGATAAGGGAGATGTGGTGCTTAGCGAGCAAGATATAACTATGCAAGTGAAGAAGTTGCGGAAGCCCACTGATGCAAAATCAAGTTCAGAGCTGCTGAGTGTAGAACGAGAAAAAGATAAGAAGGAATGTGGAATGAGCACGGCTACTGAGAGCGTGTAGATAGTCGATTTAAGAACTTTTATTGGACCAAGTAAATGTTGTAAAACTTTTAAACAAGTTACGTGGGATAATCTGGCACCCTCTGCGGGTGAGGAATGGATGCCCTTTGTTATGGATGGTGATCTGGATGCTAAAATACCGGGCGTGAATTTACCTCCCTGGCATTCTCCTACGGTTTAATTGCGATGAAAGGAGTTGCTCCTGCGCAAGGCACAGAGTTTTTCTTGCCGATACAGTAAGGAGGAGGGTAGGGGCAAGGGAGATTTGTCTTCTTTGTGCCCTAAAGCTTTTCCCTCTTCCTCATTTCACATGTCGGGAGAGATTTATCACAAATAAACGTTTAGCTGAGAAGTGGAGGATCTTCGGGGCCGTCTCCTTTATCCTGTTGCTTCTGAATGTTTGTGTGTTTTCTAAATGTTATTTGATTTTTGGATTATTCTTCCTATTTGCTTGATATACTTTTGTTTCCTGAACAATACTATATAACTGTTAATTCAAGTATTTGGTCCACCTTAAGGAAGGTAAAGAAAAGGGATTATGGGAGACAACCTGAGTTTGCCGCCTTTAGCCTTATTTCAAGGCTATTGCTTGCCTTGCTTTGCTTATCTTGCTTTTTGCTTGTGCTGCTTATTTTTGATTGGTTGGAGATTGGCTCTTGCATGTGATTTTTACTTGGGCCGTGGGCTGGTTGATCAAGTTTAAATGCCTAACTTCTAGTATGCTCATCTATGAGCATTGGGTAACCTCTTCCCTCTCCTCTTTTTGATTTCATTTACAATATCATTTGCTGTATTTTTTAGATTAAGTCTGGGAGAGAGCCTACCGTTGTTACCCGTTGCAATTGAACTTCATATGCATACAAGTAGTTGCTTCTATTTTAATTATGTGGTTCATTGCATTGCGCACCAATGCGCCTACTTGAGCGCGTACTTAACTTTTTGCGTACTGCGAGTCAAACTTGCTTCTTTCGTTATATTTTGGAAAATTACCGTGCTAACATTGGATTATGAGATGGACTAAATTGCTGTGTTCCTAGTAAAGTTCTCCCATCTCATGTAGAAATTAGAGTAGAATTAATTTTCCTGTATGCTGTTAGTTTATATTTTTTTTCTAACTGCGTAAATTCTTTTTATGCTATTAAAATTTGGTGAATCTGGTGTGAATCCGATGGTATCTTAGGGATGTGTATAGCTAGCTGTTAGATTCATATTGCTCGAGTCGAGAGAATGGATAGACTTTCTCGTTGGCTAAGAACTTGCCCCAAGCTACTCTCGAAGCATGGGTACATGGTTAGTTAAGCGGGAGCATGATGTAGGCCATCATTTTGGCTAGGTTGATCTTTGTGCCTGTTCCTAACGTCTTATCTTCGCTAACCCCATTGTTTCTACCCTTCCTTTTGCTTCAGCTCCACATTTTATTCACCAAAGCCTAAAAGCCAATCCTAGTTGCACGCCCAAATTGAGCTTTACCGTTTTTTGATTTCTACTTTGGGGTGTTAATGGTTTTTGTATTTGTTAAAAATGTGGATGTTTTCCAATGCTTATATTGTCTGGAATTGTAAAAAAAAGAAGAAAAAGGGGTTTTAAAAAGAAAATTTTTTGAAAAGAAAATATGAAAAAGAAATGAAAATGAGAAAGGAAAAGTTTTATTGAAAATCTATTTTGAGTTAAAACAGTTCTTGGTGTAGGCGGTGCACACACCTATGTTTAAAAAATCAAGTCTGGGGGTATGGTGTACTCGTGTTTATTGTGGTTAGCAAATTTATTTCTAGTTGTGCTAGCTTAGTTGGGTTTTATGCATAACCTTCGTTTTTATTCTTGTTTACCTCGCCTTAACCCAAGCCCCAATTCTACCCGAAGTCCTACGGACTTGCACTTAAGTCAAAATAGTGTTGTGGAGAGAGTGCGAACGGGCAAGCATATGGTCACCGACATTAGTGGATTCCTTTGGAGGTTGTCCCAAATACCAATCTTTTGCAATACTCGTCTTAACGGCTAGTTTATTTTCTCCCTACGCGTGACCGGAAGATTCACCGCGATTCTATTTTTGAGTAGTCATAGAATTTATTTTATGCAGGCTGAAAAGTGTAAATTAATCTGTATGCTTAGAAATTTTCTCTAATTAATTTTTATGCCCGTGAGAAGGCGACTTCGCATGGTACTCTGGATCATAATTTCTGTGTTAGTTGGTACTTTTTCTTGTCTGCGAGGATCTTTTTTGCTCAGGATGCACAAATAGGTAAGTTTGGGGGTGTCTTGAGTACCGTTTATATAGGGTTTTGCGGGCTCATCTGGGCTGGTTTTCATGTCTTTGCACATCACTATTACATTGTTTTCACTGTTATTTCTTTCCTTATGCATTTCATGAATTGTGAGCTTTTCTAGCCCTTGCATGCGCAATTGCGCATTTGATTATTGGGGGTATGCACGTGGTGCTCCCCGGGGCTCATTCTAGTAGCTTTTACTGCATTTTTGTTTTACTGGAGGGTCCTCCATTGCTTAGTTTTCATTGCTTATAGGTGGCCAATTTTCCTCATTTCAGAACTCTGATTTGAGGGAAGCACACTGTCGTGTGTTTTCATCGAAACCGTGCGCGAAGGAAATGCACGGTTGCCCTTTAGCCTTCTTATTTTTCCTGTGATTTGAGCTCATTGTGGTTACCCGTGCGAATTGCTTCACACAAAGGCGGATCGCCCGTGCGCGAAGGAAACACACGGGTCAACGCTTGTTCTTCGCAGGCGTATGCTTAAAGTTAATATCACACGGTTCGCGCACGGTCGTGCACCGAACCGTGCGAGATAATTTTTCTGATGATTTTCTATATAAGATGTAGATTTTGCCATTGCCAGGGATAGTTCGTCCAGCCTGCCTTTTCTGCTCCCTTGAGCGGGAAAACAAAGCTCCAACTCCCTTTTTCTCTCTCTTCCTTGGAGGGAAGATCCAGCCACCCATTCCACTCCATAGAGCTTGCAAAAGCTTTGCCTTTGACCCCCGTTGCCATTGCCACCTTCCAAGCTCCTGTTCAAGCTACTTGTTGCAGCCCGCCAAGCCTCAATCCGCCTCTACAACCTCAACACAACAAAGAAAGATTTGAAGGAGGAAGTGACAGTTCCTCCCTGATCCTGGACTCCTTTCGAAGACTGAGCACGGACGAGGGTTGACACCTTTAGTTTCTGGCCGAGAACCTTGGAAAGCTTCTACGTTTTGGTTGTAATCTCTTCTCCATTTTCCTAGATTTACCTTCTGCTGAACTCCTGCTAGCGCTATTGTAGTTTCATAACCATGTATTGTTCAAGATTCTGTTGTGTGTTTGTTTGGCGATTTCCTAAGCATTATATATGTTACAAAGCTTTATCTTTGCGCTAGTGTAAAGATCGTTTGGGCCATTCTAGCCTTTGATAGAAGTGTGCGCTGAGAAGAGGTGTTTTCGACCCTCACTTGTTCATTCGCTTCTGCTATTACTCTTCAGAGTGATTCATCCTGGCGATGTGGTGATGGAGACCCGCACTAGTTTTATAAGGTTTTAGCGTAGGAAATCCAAATAAAAACCACCTTGTTCACTTAGCACTTGCACTCGTTTCTCTAAATGCTATAACACATGCTCCCTACTTGCACTCCGCGAGAGATCGATACTCGGGGATGCCACTCCTCATTATTATTACTTGGTCGTGAACGGTAGTCTTACCGCTAGCGCATCAAGTTTTTGGCATCATTGCCGGGGAGTGCAACCGTTGTGTGAGGTTTTTGCTTTTTGGTGAAAAGTCTGTAGTTGTTTAAGTGCGTTTTAATTTTTTGTTTTGTGAGTTTATGACAGATATGAACCCCGCTGGAAGGGTTGAAGATTTAGGAGTTGACTCTGAGACTGCAAGAGCTAGAAGCGCTCATTTGCGCGCTGCTGCTACAGAAGAGAGAATGGACGATCCGGTTCATGGTGGAAATGGTCAGGGAGATAGAGTGGTTGATGCACACAAGGTGGTCCAACCTCAAATAAGGACAAAGAGGGATTTCACTACCCCTACGGCAGGGAGTGTTTATCTTGAGTTTGGGCCAGCCATCGCCAACCACCACTTTAAAATCAAGCCGGCAATCCTAAATATGATTAGGAACAACACCCAATATTTCGGGTTGTCGAGTGAGTATCCTCATCTTCATCTACTGAATTTTCTGAAATATGCGGAACCTTGCGTTATGTAGGAATCTCTGATGAAGTTGTGAAATTAAAGTTGTTCCCTTTCTCGTTGCGGGATATGGCCAAGACTTGGCTGTATACAATTGCTCCAGGAACTGCAACAACTTGGGAAGCCTTGTCTTCCTTATTTTTGGATAAATTTCATCCTATCGATAAGATTGTTAATGCACGCAGGGAGATAGCCATGTTCCGATAGAAGGATCATGAGACCCTTTACGAGGCATGCGAGAGGTTTGCTGATTTGCAGTGCCATTGTCCGCAACACGGCTGTGAGCCCTGGAATTTGGTAGAGATATTTTATTTCTCCATTGAACCAAATTTCCGGGCGATGATCTATGTTATTACTGGAGGTACAATTATGAATTTGGCTTCTGAGGAAGCGTTGAGGCTTCTAAGAGATACGGCATCCCACAACACTTATTAGACCGCTGGGAGGAATGCCTCAAGAGGGGGGAGAAATTTGTTCGATGTGAACACCGTGGTGCAACATGCTGAACCCTACCATCCTTCTTTGGAAGGAAAAATGATGCTGACAACATCTACCCCGCCGCCAGCGCCTGTGTTGAACATCTCGTGCCAAGGTTGTGGAAAATTTGGGCACCACACTTATGAGTGCACTATAGGGGAGCATGCTAGTGACCCGAAAGGTATGGGTTTTGAAGAACATGTTAATTTTATTAATAATCAAAATTGCGCTGCTCCTTATAACACTGCATATAACCCGAATGCGAGAAATCACCAGAATTTCTCATGGAATAAAAACGCTCCTGGTCAAAGATGGAAAGGAGGCCAGCATCAATTTGATGTTCAAGCCTCTGGTAGCCAATCGTGACAACCTCAGGTGGGTTACAATCAAAACATGTAAGGGACGCACGAAAGCGCTTTATAAGAAATGATGGAGAAGTTTGAGGAGATGGCCCAGTCGAACATGGCCACTCAAACCGCCTCCATGAGGAATTTGGAGACGCAGCTTGGGCAGCTTGTCTATGTGTTCTCCAAATGCACTCATGGCGACCTCCCAAGTGACACGGAGAAAAATCCCCGTGAACAAGGGAAGAGTGCTGTAGAGGTGGGCGAGTGTAGTAGCAATGAATTAGCCGTCAAGTGTGAGATTAATGAAATAGAAACGATAGCTGTTTGTTATTCTAGTTCTACGTGCAACATTCTTGCCTTGTAAGATATTGTTAAACTGGATTTAAATGTCGAAAATAATATCTAGAAATAACTGGTGCTTGTCGATGGTTCATTTGTCATAATTGATGGGGTAATTAAAGATGTGAAAGTGAAACTTAACGGGGCTGATGTAGTCACCGACTTTCAGGTATTGGGATCGGAGGGAAAAAACTAAAGACCCATTTTGGGGGATCCATTCCTGAGAGCCAGTGAGGCAATGCTATGCTTGAGTGTTTACGGAATTACCTTAGCTTCTAAGGATGAATTACAGTCTCCGCAATCACTTCCCGCTCTAGTCCCATGTGAATCTGAAAATCTGCGATAAGCTAAAGCTTTGCTATCTGACAAATTATCTAGTGCTGATAAGGCAAATGTGGTGCTTAGCGAGCAAGATATAACTATGCAAGTGAAGAAGTTGCTGAAGCCCGCTAATGCAAAATAAAGTTCGGAACTGCTGAGTGTAGAACGAGACAAAGATAAGAAGGAATGTGGAATGAGCACGAATACTAAGAGCGTGTAGATAATGGATTTAAAAACTATTATTGGACCAAGTAAATGTTGTAAAACTTTTAAACAGGTGATGTGGGCTGATCTACCACCCTCTGCTAGTGAGGAAAGGATGCCCTCGATTGTGGATGGTGATCTGGATGCTAAAATACCGGGCGTGAATTTACCTCCCTGGCGTTCTCCTACAGTTGAATTGCGACGAAAGGAGTTGCTCCTGTGCTAGGCGCAGAGTTTTGCTCGCCGATGCGGCAAGGAGGAGGGTATGGGCAAGTGAGATTTGTCTTCTTTGGGCCCTAAAGCTTTCCCTTCTTAGTCATTTCGCGTGTCAGGAGAGATTTATCACAAATCAGTTTTTAGTTGAGAAGTGGGGGATCTCCGGGGTCATCTCCTTTGTCCTGTTGCTTCTAATGTTCGTGTTGCTAAATGCTGTTTTTGATTTTGGATTATTCTTCCTATTTGCTTGATATACTTTTGTTACCTGAACAATACTATATAACTGTTAATTTAGGTATTTGGTCCACCTTAAGGACGGTAAAGAAAAGGTCTTATGGGTGACAACCCGAGTTTGCCACCTTTAGCCTTATTTCAAGGCTATTGCTTGCCTTGCTTTGCTTATCTTGCTTTTTACTTATGCTACCTATTTTTATTTGGTTGGAGATTGGATCTTGTAGGTGATTTTTACTTGGGTCGTGGGCTGGTTGATCAAGTTTAAACGCCCAACTTCTATTATGCTCATCTCTGAGCATTGGGTAACCTCTTCCCTCACCTCTTTTTGATTTCATTTCCAATATCATTTGTTGTATTGTTTAGATTAAGTCTGGGGGAGATCCTGTCATTGTTACCCTTTGCAATTGCACTATATTCATTCCAGTAGTTGCTTTTATTTGAATTATGTAGTTCATTGCATTGCACACCAAAGCACCCACTTGAGCGCGTACTTAACTTTTTGCATGCTGCCAGTCAAACTTGCTTCTTTGGTTAGATTTGGGAAAATTACCGTGCTAACATAGGATTATGAGACGGAGTAAAATGTTGGCCTTTCTGTGTTCCTAGTCAAGTGCTCCCGTCTCATTTAGAAATTGGAGTAGGATTAATTTTTCTGCATGCTGTTAGTTTAGATTTTTTTCTAACTGCGTAAATTCTTTTTATGCTACTCAAAAATTGGTGAATCCGGTGTGAATCCGACGGTAGCTTAGGGATGTGTGTAGACAGCCGTTGGACTCATATTGCTCGAGTCGAGAGAATGGATAGTCTTTCTGGTTGGCTCAGAACTTTCCCAAAGCTACTCTCGAAGCATGGGTACATGGTTAGTTAAGTGTGAGCATGATGTAGGCCATCATTTTGGCCAGGTTGAGCTTTGTGCCCATTCCTAATGTCTTATCTTTGCTATCCCCATTGTTCCTACCCTTAATTTTGCTTCAGCTCCACATTTTATTCACCAAATCCTAGTAGCCAATCCTAGTTTCATGCCCAAATTGAGCTTTACCATTTTCTGATTTCTAGTTTGGGGTGTTAATTGTTGTTGTATTTGTGAAAAATGTGGATGTTTTCCAATGCTTATATTTGCTGGATTTGTAAAAAAAAGAGGTTTTAAAAAGAAAAATTTATGAAAAGAAAATATGAAAAAGAAATGAAAATGAGAAAGGAAAAGTTTTATTGAAAATCTATTTTGAGTTAAAATAGTTTTTGGTGTAGGCGGTGCACACACCCATGTTTTAAAAATCAAGTATGGGGATTTGGTGTACTCGTGTTTATTGTGGTTAGCGGATTTATTTCTTGTTGTGATAGCTCAGTTGGGTTTTGTGCATAGACTTCGTTTTTATTCTTATTTACCTCGCCTTAACCCAAGAAACAATTCTACCTGAAATCTTACGGACTTGCGCATAAGTCAAACTAGTGTCGTGGAGAGAGTTTGAACGGGAAAGCATATGGTCACCGACATTGGCGGATTCCTTTGGAGGTTGTCCCGAATCCCGATCTTTGGCAATACTCGTCTTACATCTAGTTTATTTTCTCCTACGCGCGATCGGAAGAATAACCGCGATTCTATTTTTGAGTAGTCATAGAATTTATTTTACGCAGGCTGAAAAGTGTAAAATAATCTGTATGCTTAGAAATTTTCTCTAATTAATTTTTATGCCCGTGAGCATGCGACTTTGCATGGTACTCCGGATCATAATTTCTGTGTTAGTTAGTACTTTTTCTTATCTGCAAGGATCTTCTTTGCTCGGGACGCGCAAATAGTTAAGTCTGGGGGTGCGATGAGTCCCATTTATATAGGGTTTTTTCGGTCTCATCTGGGATGGTTTTCATGTCTTGCACATCACTATTACGTTGTTTTCACTGTTATTTCTTTCCTTATGCGTTTCATGAATTGTTTGATTTTCTATCCCTTGGGTGCGCAATTGCGCATTTGATTGTTGGGGGTATGCACGTGGTGCTCCCCGGGGCTCGTTCTAGTAGCTTTTACTGCATTTTTGTTTTGCTGGATGGTCCTCCATTTCTTAGTTTTCATTGCTTACAGGTGGTCAGTTTTCCCCATTTCAGAACTATGATTTGAGGAAAACGCATGGTCATGCATTTTCTTGGCACACGGTTACATTTTGTCGTGCATTTTCTACAGGTCATTTTGGATAAGTGACCAGCTCGTGCGAATGATTAAAGCATGGTTTCATCGAAACCATGAGCGAAGGAAATGCATGGTTTTCCTTTAGCCTTATTATTTTTCCTGTGATTTGAGCCCACTGTGGTTACCTATGCGAATTGCTTCGTGCACGGGCGGATCACCCGTGCGCGAAGGAAACGCACGGGTCAACGCTTCTTTATCGCAGGCGTATGCTTAAATTTAATATCGCACGGTTCGTGCACGGTCGTTCACTGAACCATGCGAGACCATTTTTCTGATGATTTTCTATATAAGATGCAGATTTTGCCATTGCCGGGAATAGTTGTCCAGCCCGCCTTTTCTACTTCCTTAAGTGGGAAAACGAAGCTCCAACCCCCTTTTTCACTCTCTTCCTTGGAGGGAAGATCTGGCAACCCATTCCACTCCATAGAGCTTGTAAAAGCTATGCCTTCGACCCCCGTTGCCATTGCCACCTTCCAAGATCCTGTTCAAGCTACTTGTTGCAGCCCACCAAGCTTCAATCCGCCTCCACAACCTCAACACAATGAAGACAGGTTTGAAGGAGGAAGTTACAGCTCCTCCCGGATCCTGGACTCCTTTCGAATACCGAGCACAGATAAGGGTTGACACCCCTTGTTTCCGGCCGAGAACTTTGGAAAGCTTCTACGTTTTGGTTGTAATCTCTTCTCCATTTTCTTGGATTAACTCTCTGCTGAACTCCTGCTAGCGTTATTGTTGTTTCATAATCATGTATTGTTCAAGATTTCATTGTTTGTTTGTTTGGTGATTTCCTGAGCATTATATGTGTTAGAAAGCTTTATCTTTGCGCTAGTGTAAAGTGTGTTCGGGTAATTCTAGCCTTTGCTAGAAGTGTGGGCTGAGAAGTGGTGTTTTCGACCCTCACTTGTTCATTCGCTTCCGCAATTACTCTTCGGAGTGATTCATCCGGGCGATGCGGTGAAGGCGACCCACGCTAGTTTCATATTGTTTTAGCGTAGGAAATCCAAATAAAAACCCTCTTGTTCACTTAGCACTTGCACTCGTTTCTCTAAATGCTAAAACCCATGATCCCTACTTGCACTCCGCGAGAAATCGATACTCGGGAATGGTACTCCTCATTATTATTACTTGGCCGTGAACGGTAGTCTTACCGCTAGCGCATCAGAGCATGCGTCCACATTTTTTGTTTTGAGTTCATTTTAATACAAAGTTCTCTTACTTCAAAGAGAAACTTTCATATGCTCTTAGGGGTGTTGTCCAATGATTACAACATTGAGGTCAGTCAAATATTTAAATATTGATGATAACACTTTACTTTTATTGCAACTTATAATTTGTAGCAAGAAGGTTATCTTAAATAATTTCATTCTAACCAACGTATTTTTTGTTGGATTTATTTACTTCATCACACAAATATTTAACTCAAACACCAGAACAAACAAATCAAGTTGGATTTGTTGATACTTTTTATGTTCCCACATATCAAATTATTGAAAAGTTAATATTATGTATACTACAACAAAGATCAAGTGAGCATCACACAATATTTCATTTATTCTGAAAGCTGATTAAAGATTGAGCTCAGATGTCTCTAAATTGATAAGCTGCAATGAAAAACAATTCCATTTTACGACTAAATTGTGATAACTCTACATGTGCCCCCTAATCAAACTTTCTGGATCCGCCCCTGTATATATACACACACACACACACACACACACCAATGAGTGATAGTGCAGCCCCCCTGTGCCCAGTGCAACACCACCCCCAGCGGGCATCGCAACCCCAGGCGGGCTTCGCCCCTCCACGGGGGCCCAATGCCCTGCACGTCAATACCCAACCCATGGCGGCAGGCTTTACCCATCCCCGACGGCCTACGCTCGCCCCGGACGGTTATCATGTTATTTTTTATTATTATTTGAAATATAAGAATATTATAAATTAGTTTAATTATATAGTTTTTAAATATTTATTTAAATTTTCTTATATAGTTTATTTTTTAAATGGTTGGAATTTATTAATTTGTAAAAATAAAAACTATTAGTAATTTATATGTCGGTAATTAACATTATGTTTAATTAAAATGAATATATATAATGTCATTGTTATAAATTAAAATTTAAACTAAAATGGAAAATTTATAAAACATTATTAATTAAGACGGTATTATTAATTGTAATTAATTAACATTATTTATATATATAATGTTTTCACGAGCACATGCCGGTTGGGCGTTTAGTCCCACATCATCGGATTGAACGATAACCATTTGTATATATTATTTTTTTGTTATCAAAACATTTGAATTATAATTTAATATCTATTAGCCTGTCTGCCTCCCCACGAATAAATTTGCACCCAGTTTACCTGCCCCTCCTTCCGGTTCTCCCATTTTACTGCCGGTAGTAACTCCCCGTGAGCGATGATTTTGAGGTCTATCTCATGGATACTTGGGGGCCCGTAGTTTGAGTTTTAAGCTTAGATTGTTCCGCTTTGGTGGCCGTGAGAGCCACTCTTGGAACATAATTTTGTTACGTATTGTGTGGATGGGCAAGAGGAGGCTTACCAGCATCGTGGATTGTGAGCCTAATGATTTGAGCAACGGGCTGTGGCTGACATATACGCACCCTATGACGATCGAATTTGAGTTTGTCACTGGCTTGTATCTAAGGGTAATAGAACGTCTTTGACTTTGTCATAGAATAGGGGGAAGAGAGTCTTGGGCTATAGGCTGGAAGGACTAGTAATGCTTAAAGGTACCGTCATGAGAATGATGGTGGACCTTGTATCTCAGCACACCGATAATGTGCCCTGAGTGCACATGATGTATAGTCGGTTGTGCCAACGTCTATAGTGAATTGTGCTTAAATTGCATGTTTTATTACCGATATTATACATGATGTTCTGCATGTAGGGAAGGAACACCGTCACCCCGGGTGAGGGACAGGGTCATTATAATTTAGTCAGCTAACGTACCAAGTTTACCTGCCCATCCTTCCCATTCTCCCATTTTACCGCCGGCAGTAACTCCCAGTGAGCGACGATTTTGAGGCCTGTTTCGTGGAGACTTGGGGGTCCGTAGTTCGGGTTGATAGCTTAGATTATTCCTCTTCAGTGGTCGTGAGAGACAGTCTTGGAACATAACATGGTTATGTTTTGTGTGGATGGGCCAGGGGAGGCTTACCCGCGTCATGGCTTGTGAGCCTGACCATTTAAGCAACAAGCTGTGGCTGACATGTACCCACCCTATGACGATCGACTTTGAGTGAGTCACTGGCTTGTATCTAAGGGTAATACACCATATTTGACTTTGTCATAGCATAGGGGAAGAGAGTCTTGGGATACGGTCCAGAAAGACTAGTAATGCTCAAAGGTACCATCTTGAGAATGGCGGTGGAGCTTGAATCTCTCCACACCGATAATGTGCCCTGAGTACACAGGACTTGTGGTCGTCAATGCCAACGTCTGTAGTTAATGGTGTTTAAATTGAACATTTTATTACTGTTATTATACATGATGTTATGCATGTAGGGAAGGAGCATCATTGCCCCGGGTGAGGGGAAGGGTCATTATTATTTACTCAGCTAATGCTGATTGTTACCTTGTTTTCCACCGTTGGGGTGGAATACTTTCGTGCAGGTACAGCTGAGCTAAGTGGGAAGTAGAGGGCTGAAGCCCTATTTGTTGTCTCGGCCCTCGAAGGGAATGGCAAGCGTGATTTTACTATTTCATGTGTGGCCGACCTGCATGTCGTTGTTTGTAAAACACTTGTAATTGAGAAAGTAGTTGTAAGTCCTTAGGTCCAAAGACTCTTTTTTTGTATTTTGTTAACATTCCTACTATTTTGGTTAGTGGACATTTATGCAGTAGGGTTCTTATTACTTTTATTACTCCCTCTAGAATGCACTCTGAGTTAGGATGCGTAATCGGTTTTTAGAATCAATGCGTATGTAACACCTCCTTCTGTCACGTAGAATATAACAGAAAGTCCAGTCGGGGCCCCACGCCATATTCCATGGACAGTCAGCGGAGTTATTCATTGACACCATTTTGTTCACGCATCGTAACTCAGAGGGCATTGTAGCAGAAGCAATTTAAGTTAAAAGTATAACCCATATGCCAGGAATATCCTCTATACTCATAGGAATGTATATAAACATAAAACATAATATGACCATAAGGCCTTACACTGTTTTATTTCCAAAATATGCTTGCACACAGGCCGGCTACACTTAAAAACAATAAGTGTTAGCCATTTGGCATTTGAGGGAAAACCAATTCACAGCATAAGGGACTTCGGCCCGCTACTTCCCACTTGGCTCCCCAGCACCTGTATTGCACGACCAACCAAAACGTGGCAAAACAACGCAACAGTCAGCATTAACTGACGAAATTATAACGACCCCACCCCTTACTCGGGGCGGCAGTTCTCCTTCCCTACAAGCAATAACATATATATCTTTTGGCAATAAAATGTGCATTTAAGAACCATTCGCCATGAACACAGGCTCGATCGATCACACGCCCCGTGCACTCATGGCATATTCTCGGTGTACCAGACTTCTCTGAGTACACCACCATCCACAGTCTTATACTTGATGGTCCACAATTGAGCATTCTAGTCTTTCCTACTCAGGGATTAAGTCTCATATTATGCCAATGACGAAAGCCAGTTACTTTAGGCAATCTAGTCCGAACGACATAAGTTGGGTACGGTTCAACCACATCCCGTTTCTCAAATCGTCATTTCAACCGCCGATGATCACACCCATCATGGAGAATGATAAGATGTAGGTCAGTCTCCCCTTGCCCTTTCGGCTCTCTAGCCTTTTTGCTGGGCACTTCAAGCTCTCAGCAATAATTGTCGATCACATTGTCCCTAGGACCTGAGCATGCAATGATCACATCAATGGCTCTCACAGTCATAACAGTTAGGCTCTCAGAGCTCAATAGCTTCTCATGTTATGCAACTTGTCTCGTGGACACAGGCTTTGAAACCCAATCAGGCTGGCTCATATGGCCACCTTAGTTGGGCTCGTAAGGCTCTCAGCTTCAAACAATAGCCTCCAAGTCTCCAAGAGACAAGCCTCTCATAGCTCACTGGGAGCTATCATTGGTGGTAGCACTACCGTCGCGCGGTAGGGGACATAATTGATTTCTTCCCCCAGTTTTTGGGTGTTTTCCTAGAGGCAACCTCCAGTTCTATCACTTCAACATCTTAGACACCCCTTGACCTCGTAAACTATACGTTTATCCATGGAGTCTTCTTCGGAACGCAAATTAATCATCACCAATCAAGACCAACATGTCTAGATGGGATTCACACAACATGCCTATTCCGTACTTCTATTCCGAATTCTATATGCAATTTATTTCGGGGATCACAACGATCTACCTGTTGGAAACCACCCTTTTTATCACCCTTTGGTGAGGGGTTCCATGCATGTATGTAAATTGAGGAATTCACTTGTCCAAGGAGAAATTTGTTACCCTCATTGATCGCTTAGAAGCCATTCTCTTGCCCTTGATCCGGATAAAACTGATCACCACAGCTTCCTTTCCCCGAATTTGGCTTCAACTCACGAACTTGATCACACGAACGCCTTCTCAATAGGGATGGATCACAATTGCACTTGCTTCCTGGATTTTCCCTTCTCCTTCCTCAAGATCTAGGACAGAGAGAGATGAGAGAAATATGAGAAAAGTATCTCACTCACAGCCATTATCAGGAAGCTATCGTCACGCCTTATCTTGTTATTGTAGCGTGATAACCTTTGGCGGTGGCGGCAGCTACCAGAAATTAACTTATTCTAATTTTTAGGAACATTGGGGTATTATAGCGTAACTCCACTAACTGTCCGTAGAAAATGGCGTGGGGCCCTGACCCGAACTTCTATTATATTCTATGTTACGTATGGGGGTGTAACATGTAGTAACGAATTCTAGTTTCTGTTTGTCAATTAAGTTCTATAATCTCCATTGCATCAAATTCATATCAAAGTATGTGCCAACTTGATCATTTAGTTAACAAGGACTTATCATAATTAGTTACTCTGACTGGTACTCGAAGTAGCATCGTCTTTTAGTCAAAGTTGCGTCTACCTCTATTCGAAGTTGCGTAGACTTCTAGTCAATGCATATTCGCATTTTAGGACTTTCCTCTTAAATTCAGTGTGTTTTTCTCTTGTCCTTTATATCAATGTCACCCTAGAACTTCTAAGACCATATTACCCTCTCTATACATTATGGGTAATAAACATAGGATATAAAATCACTTAAAGTAATTTGTTAAGGTCTATCATTAGAGTTTTTCCCAACAATCTCCCCGTATTTAACTTAATAAATTTTTTAAAATTTCAAAAATGATTTTACAAATATAAAATAATTTGACTTTCATGAACATGTAATGATCACAGATAAAAATCATAAAGGACATACATAAGAGGAAACTGAATATTTGAGGCTTCCATAAAGTTCTCTTAAATATGTCAACATAGTTTTCAAAAAATACCTTTAGAATATATTTGTTCTAAGAAGGATTTTTTCTTTTTCTTGTAGAATACATCTACATACGTGTTCAACTTTTTAGCGGACAAATCTTGACACTCCCCTTGAGCTGTCACAACATCATCCAAAGCTTCTCTGGCTATCATATGTATACCAGCTAAATTCCCTTGCACTACCTCCCCTGAACTAATACATCAAAATCTTGAACAACTTGATTATTATTCTGCTCTATCTCCCCCCAGGTTGAGGCAAAATGATTTTGAGCAACTTGACTACTACTTTTATGTATAATAGCTTCATAAATTTGTACCAATGGTTCATCAGTTTCTTTGCTCAGTAAATCTTTTTAAAAAGTTTTAAGAAGAATCTCATCCTCATGTAAAGGTTCCATGTACTTGTCTTGCTCAAACTTCTCCCCCTTTTGAACCTCATGAGCAAAGGAGGTTAAGTGATAGAGATGTGTTCTCTAATCTATTCTCGATTAAGGCAAGTGTACTTATCAAAATATAGCATAGGATATAAAAATATAAAGGTCATATTAAAACTCGGGTCTGTCGAGTACTTCTACTTCAAGAAAATAGCAATTATTTTATCAATAAGAAATTTAGAGAAACTATAAACAAAAAAATTAAATTGCAAAAATAAGAAAAACTTACTTGATCAAAACACGCTTTGAATGAAATATAAAATAGTTTTTATAAACATCTAATTCAATCCTTGACCGTGCAGATTCTTGAAATATGAACACGCCTCTTTCAAGGAAAGCGCCCAACTGAGATTAAGAATATTGACAGAACTCTCGTTCCAATAGATAACTTAATACCCCCCCTTACTGAGGCGAAAATCACTATTGGATTTGACTCCTATACAAAAGATTTTCATTATCCACTCCCGAGGGTTACAATCAACACTTTTTATTCTTGAGTGATCAATTCGTTTGCACGATTGTTTTTGATACTAGAGCATGAAAACATATATCGAAATCCATAACTTGCATATGATCCTGACGCATTAAAATCATGAATAAATCTAAGGTGGAGAAATAGAGAATAAAAGAGAAATGATAATTTCATTCAAACTTCTCAATGATCAAAACTAACATTTATACTACTAAGAAAAAGTGCATAAAAATAACATTGCATGAAATAAAAGTACTAAATATTTATTGCATAAAATAAGAAGGTACAAGAAATAAAAATAATATAAAAAAGAAAATACAGGATAGAACTGCCCAAACGGGCAGGGGGATAGAGACTTTAGAGTGTGATGGAATTAGGTCACTATATATAGGGGAATGAGAGGATGAACATAGAAAGGACATGTGTAAAACTCCAAAAATTGGAAAATAAAGCTCACAGGTAGCTATTACCCAATGATAGTGACTAGGCGATAGAGCCACATGGCTGTTATACACGTGTCAGATGGCCATAAAGCGGCCGAAGAGGAGTGTTGACCTGGGGTCAGAGCGGCTACCGACGATACAACTTAGGAGATAGCTGATAACAAGCCGACGATAGCGATAAGTTTGTCTTGTCAGCTAAAATCATGGACCTTCATTTCTTTTGAAGAAAGAATCCTGTGACTGAGATTATTCCCCAAGCAACTTAAACAGAGAAGAGGTGAAGAGAAGAGTCATTTCTCTTCTCTCACTCACACTTCTACATTTTCATCAAACCATGGAAGAAAGGAAGGAAAGGCTAAAAGCTGAGCTTTGAAAGCTTGGTGAAGGAGATCGTGCAGTTGGATTTATATTCTGAACCAAGATCTTTGAAGAGGAAAGCAAGACGATCCTTTCCATCTGGATAGAAGGCTTTATTATGACTCCAAAATGATCTATGAGGGTAACGATCTTCCTTCTTGGACAAGTGAAGTCCTACTTTTGCATATGGAATCCCCCACCAAAGGGTGGACAATGAAGAGAATTCTGATGGGTTGATACGTGATATCCCTGGGTAGTCTTGCATATAGAGTCCTAAAATCATAGTACATAATAGGCATGATGTGTGAAGCCCATCCAGACAGGTTTGTTTGGATTAGTGATGTTTTAATTTGCGTGTCAGAGATGACTCTGAGTATAAACGTGTATTTCACGGAATCCAAGCGGTTGTGCTTGTGAATTTGTATAATAGGAAGTACTAGAGATGCGCTCTAGGAAAATACCTAGAGGATACCACGGTTTTGATAACTATTGGATATCACCGGGCGATAGTGGATATCGCTGGTGATAGCTCTTTATGAGCTATATATGTTGTGAAAGTCCAGTTTCTAGCACTACATGATACTACAGGTTTTTCTGGAAAGATGTTCCAATTATAGCTGAGTCTGGAGACAGAAAGAGTTGTTTTGTGGTTATCGCCAGACGATAATGGCTATCGCTGGAAATAGCTCCCTGATAGCATTTTGATTATGAAGCCTGTCTCTTGGAGATCGTGTGGCTAGTATGTGAGATGTGAACCTCAGTGCTCAGCTTTGATGGTCATGAGAGCCATCCATTGAATATAATATTGGTTATGTTTAATTTACGGGAAAGGGGATGTGACCCGCGTCTGTCCATTAGCCACGAAAGCTCAGCTTTCAGCGATGTCATGGCGAATTGAGCAACGTGAAAATGCTGAACTATACCCTCTCTCATGTCATATGGTTAATAGACCTAAAGTACGCGGAAATTAATGTTGGCATGGGGGAGAGTCTTGGCTATGTGCCAGGATAATAACACATAATTTACCGTCAGTCTCAGACTTTTGGATTGTGGTGGGACTATGGGTTATCCTGATACACCGATAAGGTGCCCTGAGTGCACAGAATGTTGGGCTGGTCATGCAAACGATTATGATACCTTGAATGGTGCTTAGTTATACAATCGTGATATATTGAATGGTGCTTAAGTTGTACCTTTGTGTGAAATATATATGAATGTTATGCCTGCCGGGAAGGAATACCACTGCCCCGAGAATGGGATAGGTTCGTTATAAATTGGTTAGGTAAAGCTGACTGTTGCCTTATTTGCCAACTTTATGGTGGTATGTCCTTGTGTAGGTGCTGGAGAGCCAAGCGGAAAATAGCAGGTTGCAGCCCTTTGATGCTATGTTGGCCCTCGAATGCCAAGCGAAGATCTTTTATTATTTTCATGTGTGACCAACCTACGTGCCGATGTTTGTAAACCACTTTTATGAAGAACAATTGTAAGGCCTTAATGCCGCACTTTTTGGTTTATTTTGTATAACATTACTACGTGGTATATAAGTGGACATTCTTTGTTACTTGAGTTCTAATAACTAATGAAGCTTCTGCTAAAATGCTCTGAGTTAGGATTCGTTTGGTAATTTTGATATTCACCTATAACTCCACTGACGGTCCGTGGAATATGGAGCGGGGCTCCGACCGGACCTTCTATTATATTCTATATCGACGGATGGATTTGTTACAATTTGGTATCAGCTTCTTGTCTTAGTCTACTTTATGCGAATTTGTGGTCGAATTCTTTTGAGGGGTGGCGGGCACGTGTAAGTGCTTATCGTTATTACAAAAATGAACTAAAGAATGTCCACTTAGAAATAAAAATTTACATATTTGAGGAACCTGTGCATTCCTTTTTGGTTGTTATTTTCCTTTTGTGTCGACGTTGAATTGTGTATTTTACACTTATAAGTGACTCAAAGTGGTGCGGGGTAGTCTGAACCCCAACATTCTGTGGAGAATGCAGCACTAGCCGATGTGCCCACACCTCCCCATTCTTCGGAAACGATATGCTTAGTTGTTGAGGCATTTTTTCTATGATGAATGCTATAGTCCAAGACCAAGTTGGTGTGGCTGAGCCTATAGTTATTAGGCAAATGCCTGTTGTGGCCTTTATTGAAAGGCAAGTTACTGAAAGGCAGCTGAAGCATTTTAGTGGTGCGGGGCAGTCTGAACCCCAACATTCTGTGGAGAATGCGACACTAGCCGATGTGCCCACACCTCCCCATTCTTCGAAAACGATATGCTTAGTTGTTGAGTCAATTTTTGCTATGATGAATGCTATAGTCCCAGACCAAGTTAGTGTAGCTGAGCCTATAGTTATTAGGCAAATGCCTGTTGTGGCCTTTGTTGAAAGGCAAGTTACTGAAAGGCAGCTGAAGCATTTTATGAGTTTTAGTCCTCCTACATTCACGGGTGCAGGATTCCCAATGCCAGCGGAGGACTGGCTTTTGCGTCTCAAGAGGGTATTGATGGCGATTGAAATAAATGAGGGGCAGAAGGTAACCTTGGCCACTTTCCTTTTGGATGGAGAGGTTCGTCTTTGGTTGGATGAGTTGAAGTTGCGTACACCACTTTGCGGCCAGACGACTATCTGAGATCTTGATGGATGAGTTTTCGAGATTATTTATGGGAAACATCTGCTTTAGTCACAGCGGATTGCCATGGATAATGAGTTCTAGTGCTTGACTCAGGGCGACAGTAGTGTAAATAACTACTTGCATGAGTTCACCAGGTTGGGATGATATGCGGGGTCCACATTTGCTGATGAGGAGTGTAAGACCAATCAGTTCTATGAGGGACTACGGAATGAGTTGAGTCAGCTTTTCTAGGGTCCGATGAATCCTTGTTTTCAAGTATTAGTTTATTCGGCTCGTTCGTTGGAGAAGGTCATGAAGAGGACGCAGGGCAGGAGAAGTTCAAAGTGCCTTTAACTTGATCTGTAACATCCCTCAGATAACTAGACCCCTAGGAGTGGTTTTGTCATGACTAGGTCATGATGAAACTCTAGGATGCCCAAGAAGACCAAGTGAACCTAGGAATGTAGGTGATATCACTGTAGTCTGTAAATAGTATGTTTTTAAACACTATTTTAGGATGATCATGGAGCTTCACCATGACTCAAAGACCCCAACACAACCTCACCAACCTATTGGGGGTGGCCAAGTTGACCAAGGATAATCCTAGGCATAAATTGGGCAAGGTTCCCTAACTAAGGGAAATGTGCCTCTAATTGCCCAACCAACCCTAACTAGGCCTTCCAAGACCTAGGGTGAGGTCAATGGGTCACCAAGAACCCATTGGGGTCAACCTAGAGGCTAAGTTGACCCAATTCAACCCTAGCACAAAAATGGTCAAAATGCCCTAACTAAGGGGCAAGTGACCTCCAAGGTGCCAAGTCAACCCTACACAATCCTTCCTAGACCTTTGGGGAAGCCAAGGGGTCACCAAGGACCCCTTGGGGTCAACCCAAATTATCATGTTGACCAAAGTCAACACATGGGTCTAAGTGGTCAACTTAGGTTAACCTAGCCCAACTCAAGTGGGCAAAGCTCAAGTGGTGTGGCCCATTAGCCTAAGGAGTGGAGAGACACATTTTGGGCCCAGCAAATTCAGAGAATGATGACTAGGACAGAGAAGGAATGAGTTACTCAATTTTGAGGAGAGAGAAAATGGAGCCTAATGGCTATTATGGCAAGGGAGGTTTCAAAACTCCCCCACCTTGATGGGCTTTTACTCCTTGGAGGCAGGGGAGGAGTTTTCAGGAAGTGGCCGGCCAGTTGAGTGTCTCAGCCCTTCAAATGGCTGAAACTGAAATTTGCATATTAATGGCCATTCATGGACGTTGGAGTTACACCCTTCCCCTTCCCCAAATAGGGATCTTAAAAGCCTCACCAGGCAGAGGGGAGAAGGTTACAACCTTTACCTGAAGGAATCGAGATTCCTGGCTGTGCAGTTACAAAAACCCGATCAACGCCACCACCACCATGGCAAACTGGAGATCGACGCGCCTCCAACTCTCCTAATAGGTCCTCCCTTGCTCCTTCATCCATGGGTATATCGTAGAAATCTTGTAGGATGAGAATCAGGCTCAATTGATCCTAATCAAAGGGATCGTTTTCCTTATTTTTCCAAGAAAAATGTGTTTGCGAGATTGCCTAAATCCTCTCCTCCGACGGCTGTGCCGCCGCCTGGCAATAGCCACCACCTCGACGGAGGTGGTGGTGGCGGTGGCCGGCCGGGGAGGTGGCTGGGTGGCCGGCGGCAGCGCTTGGAAACAGCTCCAGGAAGAATGAATCTTTACCGTTGGCGTCGTAGATAAGACGAGCAGATGCCATCCTTTTTGCGCGAAGATTCGTGACGCTTTGATTTTTAATCTTAGTTTAAATATTTCATTTCATATGATTTCTGTCACATAATTTACAGTTAATGATTTTATTTATTAAAAATACTTAAAAGTTTGTATAGAGAAAGTGGTCAACATGAAGTTCTTAGTTCTGGATGTCTAATTTATTTTAAAATTTGTTTGAGTAAAATTTGGAGTTCAGGTTAGAACTCAGCACTCAATTCTGTTGGATCGATACCTAGGGCTAGTCAGAGACTTAAATATGTGCTCCCACTTCACCCCATGTCCAAATGATCTGAAATTTGGACAGGGATACAATCTCCCCTATACCTAGGTCATGTCCAAAAATGGGAATTTTGGGAGACACTTTTTTTATAGTTTTTGAAATTATTTAATAATAATAAGGTAATTAATTTAGGGGACCTAATGACCTCCAAACCCTCCCAAATTCGGGTGAGTGGTCCTTGGGGTCATCATGAGGCTTTGCATAAAATTTCATCTCATTTGGAGATGATTTGGGTTGGATTTTTGTAAACCCTAGCCTTGGCCAGAAGGGAGGTATTTATGTCAAAGTGTTCCTTGTGAGTTTAAGTGGTCAAATCACCTCAACAGAGGCTGAAATTTTGGCCACTGGTTTGATATGATATTAGACACCCTCACATGGAATTTGGGATGGATTGGGGTAGATTTGCCCTAGGACCCAAGTTCAAACCTAAGGGTTGGACTTTGGTGATTTGAGAAGGGCATTGGGTGATATGACATTGTATGGACTTGGAGTTCAGTCCATGTGATCCTAGGGTGGTGAAAAGCCCTAGGGAGAGATATGGTGGGATTTCGACACATGCACCCCTCTTAAACCACTGGGTAAGTTTTAGGTCTATAGACCTTAGGGAATGTCTAGTGGCTCATATGACTTTGGGACTGCATGACATTTTGGTAGAGGCCATTTTCATAATCATATTAACTATTGAAATATACTACATATTGTTTGGATGAGTTTACAAGTGGGTTCCTTTTAAAAGTGCACTATCATGTGTTATCTTCAAAAATTTTATTATGTGACTTCCTAAACTTTGGTTTGGATGAAATTTATCCAAGTTATGTTTTAAGACTATAATAAGCCCTGGAGATTTTTAATATGAATTATAGACCATTAAATGGGGTACTTCATTCACAACCCATCAAGTTGCACTTTCTACTTAGAAATTTCTTATGAACAAACCACTCAATGGAAACGTATGAAATTTGGTAAGATGACCTTTATTGATATCACAAAGCTCTATGAATTTTTATGGACTTTTTGGAAGTCTATTTGTAGGGGTTGGTTCACAAGATGCTGTTTTCTAAGTAAAAGTAATGGAATTTTTGGTTAGAGGCCATTTCTTGTTATTCGTGAGATTCAGTAATGTTTATATAATTTTCTGATGATTAACTTTAGTACTTTCTTCTTTACCCATAATTAGTGGATTATTATTGGACTAATTTATTAGAGACCAAATCATTTATGGAAAATCATGAAATTTGGTATTTACTGTTATTCCTCTGTTATCTAGTGTTCATAATTTTTGGGTGGCCATTATTTGATAAAATATTGTACTTCATGTTCAAATTACCCATGGCCTAACATTTGGGAAAATTAATTATATACCAATTTAATTAGGAAAATTATAAGTTCCTGGAGTTAGGCTACTCATGTTATGATAGGCCCCCATTAAAAATCTTATGGCTTCTGGATGAAAATTTGAAGTACCTCCTATCATGTACATCATATAGTATAGGTTGGTCTGCATATAGTAAAACTGCAGAAAATGTGATAGCATTTTAACTTGGCATATGGGTTGGGGTTAATAGTTTGCTTGTTTGGGTAAGATGAGATTGAGTTCATCATTGGAAGTTATGATGAGGAAAATGCTGGGTTGACTAGGATTAGGTGGTGCTCGGGATCGACGAAAGATCGTCTTTCCTGTGGAGAGAGAGAGAGAGGGTATAAACACATTAGGGTTATATCCAGAGTAATATTAAATGGGATTGGGAATCGGGTATTAACCAATAATAGTAAGTGCCTTGCGAAAGTGAGATTTGGGCTTCATCTCATCGTAGTTCCTAGTGCCCTCGAGAGCCCTTCACGGGGAATGCCTTGGGCAGTGCAAGGTTAACGTAAGCCGTAAGAATAATCAATGTTTAAGAGTAACTAGTATAACTAGGGGTTCACTTTCATACACCACGGTGTCTCGAAAAGTTAGGTTGGGTCACACGGGAGGTAGGCTCGATGGTTTTGGTGATGGGCAGGTTAGCCCGGCAAGCCTATGGCTCGGCAGATAATTATAACGGACGGGATAGTTCGGGGAGCTTTTGCTCGGTTGTTGGTTGTGATGGACGTGTTAGTCTGGGGAGCTTTGGCTCGATGGTTAATACATTAAGATTGCATGTGTATAATTTCTAAGGTGGTGGGTCTTCGGTGTAGGGGGGTTGATGCACCGATGCCAATACGTTGACTCGGCAAGTGTGGTTTAGCACTTTTCCAAATTAAGTCCGGTGGACCAGCCGGCAAAGAGTACGCAGGAGCTCCGCTTAGGCACCAGCATCTGGACGTTTGTTAGGTCTGACAGGTAGTGCAATTACTGGTTTATAGGTGGGCGAGGCAAAACCCACCGCTTTCATTTACCACTACGGAGGTATCCTGGGAGGTTAGGCTCCAGAAAGGGGGAACTAAAGGTCTGTGTGCACAGAGTCGGGTGGGTGTGTTTCACTAGCATGATCATACCATGGCATACTTGCAAGACATAGCATAATAATTGCATATAACCCTTGACACCAATTGTATAAATTGGTATGAGACACTTTATACAATAGGTCCTCCAAAATGACCCCTTAGTTTATAAGCTGGTGTGAACGTTCTTATAAGCTAAGGTTATTATTCTATTATTATATATATTGCTTGCTTGAAAACCGACACCCCATCGTATAAATTGGTATGGGACTTTTTATATGATAGGAGCCTTGCAGAAGACCCTTTATCTTATGTATTTGTATGGGCATTCATATATGTTAAGGTTACATATTTAATAATTTGTCTTACATACTTTTGTTATAGCTACATGTTTTCATAGAAATTCTAGATTAGTTTCGCCGCAACCTGCTACCTTAATTATTCTCCACCTTAATTACCTTTCCTTTCGTTCTCCCCGCTTGGTGCCTAGGAGCCATGGGGGAGGGGTGGGGGATGATAGGACTTAGTTTTTTAGGCTAACTGTTTTTGAACCAAATCATTTTAGGGGATCGTGGAGTCTAGCTTGGTGGTGCAGCCCCGGAGGTCGGCACGCTTGGAGACGAGACTATCTAGCACCAGAGTTCAGACAACTGTGACTGTGTGTCCCGTTCGCAAGTAGTTGCTATAGATTTGCTTCTGCGATGAGTGACTTGTAGTGAGGATTTTGATGTATCGGGCATGAGCACTATTTCCAGTAATTTTATTTTTGTTGTTGTGGACTCTCCCTTCGTGGAGAATTATTATTATATATGTGATTATTGTGGACATGTGTTTGAGTTCTAATTTCATGTACTCTCATACTGTTGTTACTATTCTGTGATCGATTTGGCCGGCAGGATCTGCATTTTCTAGTGAAGACCTTCCCGGGCGTGATGGTGTCACCACAAAGCGGCGGTTCTGGGTTTAACTCCCTGTTGTTTAAAAAGAAAAAAATGGGTTCTTACAAGAGGTATTAGAGGAGACCTCGATCAAAAAAGTAGCAGTCCACTAACCCTAGGTCACCCCCGCTCGAGTTTTGTTTGGGGACAAACTAAGCAGCGGAAGCAGTGGTGTGACCATATGGGGGATCACATGTAATTGTCCACTTTTAACTAGGTTTGGGAAAATTTCTCACAATGGACTTTATTATGCAGCCTCGAACACATCCCACACAACAGGGCGAAGTCCGGAAAAATCCGAATGTTTCACCATCTCCCCTAGCTCCCACTCCGTTTCTACAGTCGGAGGTGGGGCAGACTCTGACAGCCATTCTGGTGGCATTCAGGGCCCAACAGGTTCCGGCTCCGCACCGAAACCTGGGGGCCAATTGGTTGAGAATCTTCCAATAACTTTCTCCACCATCTTACTTGGGGACAGAGTTGGCTGTACGAACAGAGGAGTCACTTGACATCATGTACGATATGCTACCGGGATACGGTGCCCATGGGAGGATAGGGTGCCTTTGGTGGTCTCTTGCTTGGAGTGCCATGGCAAGAGATGGTGGAAGACACTGTTGGACACGACATTTGCAGAAAAGAGGTTCCTGACATTACTTGGGAGGAGTTCAAGGCTACATTGTTGGAGTACTTCGTTCCACAGTCGGCAAGAGATGAGCTTGAAGACAGGTTCCTGTAGTTGAGGTAGGGTAACAAGACGGTGGTGGAGTACCACCGGGAGTTCAATAATTTAGCCCGGTATGCGGACTCGTATCAGCTGGATGAGGCAGGATACATCAAGAGGTTCTATAAGGGCCTGCAAGAGGATCTGAGAGAGGCTCTTTTGTTCATATCCAACGGGCCTATTCCTTAGATATTAGAGATGGAAAAGAGGATTGAGGCAGATTTGCATATGACTTGAGGCAGGAAGAGGCATACTAAGGATCAGGGCTGGGGAGCCAAAAATGATCAGCGAAGGGGCAACATTGCTGATGGGAGAGATGGGAGAAGGACAGAGGGCCAACCTCATCAAGAGGTGAGACAAGAGCTGAGGGAGCCGTTGGTAATGGATCCTCAACCTTTCAAGATGCGGGAGATACAGAGACACGGTGGTATAGCATTTCACCTGCCCGAGTGCTACAACTATCATTAGGTAGGGCATATACGGAGATACTTCCCCATGATGGGGGCACCCCTACCAGCACCACCGGCTGCTCCACCTGCTCAGCAGTTTGGAGGTCGAGGATGCGGCCGAGGTCGTGGATTCAAGGGCAGAGACTGCAGGCCGGATAGAAAGCAAGTGTGTGTCTTAGATCTGGCTCAACCTTGAAACCCGGAGTATGTGATAAAGGGTACGCCAGTAATTTTAAGTTCTTTTCTTTCCTAAAAAGCTAGACTCATGGATATAGAATTGTTAGAACTAGGAAAAAAAACCATAACTAGACATCAAAGATATTTTACTACCCTAGGCATAGTTTTCATCGGCGGCAAGCCTGCTTATATGCTATTCGATACTGGTGCTTCGCACTCATTCATGTTGGAAGCCTTCGTGGAAGGACTAGAAGGCGTGGAGTGATTCACAGGCTTGATGATGAGGGTGCGTCTACCCGATAGATCGGAGATATTAACCTCTACCCACTACAATATGGAGGCAGAGATCGGCGGAAAGGAATTCGAAGCACCAGTGACGATCCTAAGGATGCCAGCCTTCGTTCTGATCCTAGGCATGACATGGTTGCATTGGAACCATGCCCAGATCAATTTCCTGTCAAAGAGGATCACCTTGAGGCATTAGGATTCATATGTCATCATCGAAGGTATTAGATCTACCACCCCTCTCTTGTTATCATCCGTACAGGCCGTCAAGGCCCCCCTACAGGGATATGAGGTCTATCAAGTGCTGTTTGAGATAGCTGAGGCCAAGGATTCCATCCCTAGTATCCCGGTGTTACGGGATATTTTGTGACGTTTTTCTAGAGAAGCTTCTAGGGCTACCCCCACATCTGGAGAAGGACTTCCAAATACAGCTCGTGCGGGTGGCTAAGCCGGCATCTAGAGCTCCTTACCAGATGGCCTCGAAGGAGTTGGTGGAGTTTCAAAGCCAGCTGCAGGAGCTAGTGGAAGCCGTATTTGTCCGGCCAAGCTCTTCACCATGGGGAGCTCCGGTGATGTTCGTCAAGAATAAGGATGGGACGCTCCGATTATGCATCGACTATGGGGCTCTAAATAGGAGGAGTGTCTAGAACATGTATCCTCTGCCGAGGATTGACGAGCTGTTTGACCAGTTGGAGGGAGCCCACTTGTTCTCAAAGTTGGATCTGAGGTCAGGTTACTACCAGCTGCGCATTCAGGAGGAGGATATCCCGAAGACAGCCTTCAGCAGTAGATACAAGCTATATGAGTTTACCGTGATGCCCTTCGGGCTCACGAATGCAGCATCAGCTTTCATGAGCCTGATGAACTGGGTGTTCGAGCCGTACCTCGACCGGTTTGTCATAGTATTTATAGATGACATCCTCATCTATTCAAGGATAAAGGCGGAGCATACATAGTATCTGGAATTGACTCTGGAGAAGCTCAGGGAGCACGAAATATATGCCAAGTTTAGCAAGTGCCAGTTTTGGCTGATAGAGGCGGCCTTTTTTGGCCATATTATCAGTGGATCGGGACTCGCAATAGACCCCGCAAAGATTTAGGCAGTGAGAGACTAGCCTCAGTTGAAGACGACCACGTATGTCTGAAGTTTCCTGGGATTGGTCGAATACTACCGGAAGTTTGTGCAGGGATTTTCTCAGATTGCCCTCCCACTAACTTATTTGACGAAGAAGGACACTCTGTTCGTTTGGATGCCGCGGTGTGAGGCGGCCTTCCAGGAGTTGAAGAGCCGAATTACGTCGTCCCCTATCCTCGCCCTTCCTTCTGGGAAGGAGGGCTTCCAGGTGTATACTGATGCGTATTTTCAAGGGATGGGTTCTATACTGATGCATCATGGTCATGTTATAGCATACGCCTCACAGTAGCTGAAGAAGCATGAGAAGAACTACCTTGTTCATGACTTGGACATGGGAGCAGTAGTGTTCGCTCTGAAGATTTGGCGGAATTACCTCTATGGTGTGCACTGTGACATATTTTCGGATCACAAGAATCTAAAATATGTTGATACGTAGAATGAGTTGAACATTTTCCAGAGACGATGGGTGGAGTTCCTATCTGATTATGAGTACACGATACACTATCACCTAGGGAAGGCGAACATGGTGGCAGACGCGTTGAGCAAGAAGGCTACTACATCAGGAGCAGGACCTCAGCTGATGGCCATGGAGTTAGTGCAGATATTAGAGAAGATGCAGATATCTCTAGTGTCCGAGGATCACCCAGAGCTATACCGGGAGTACCTATCATCGATGGTTGACACCGATGACATTCAGGATCGTATCAGAGTTGAGTAGAGAAGGGATGACAAGCTGGAGCCAGTATTCAGTACCTTGGAGCCAGGCCTGGCTGGGGAATATACAGAGAGAGACAGGCTGTTATGCTTTAGAGGTAGAGTGTACAAACCGACTGGGGTAATAATTCGGGAGGACATCATGACTGAGGCTCACTGTAGCATGTATTCGGTGCACCCAGGCATCACCAACACTATGGCCAACCTGAAGAGGACAATGTACTGGACAGTCATGAAGAGTGATATCACCTACTTCGTGACCCACTGCGAGTGAAGGAAGAGTATAGGAACCCGGTCGGATTATTGCAGCCACTTCCGGTGCCGGAGTGGAAGTTCGAAGACATTGCCATGGACTTCATACATGGTCTTCCTCGGTCACATGTAGGGAATGACTCGATATGGGTGATCGTCGACCGATTGATAAAGGTGGCAAGGTTTCTACCGATTAGGAAGGATGCTCCGGTGGGTGACTTCGTACGGAAGTTTATGGAGCAGTTCGTTCGATATCTTGGATTGCCGAGTACGATAGTGTCCAATCATGAAGGATGATGTTGGAACACCCTATTACTAATTTGGGCAAGGATCACTATGTTTTTAGGAAATAAGTTTTACCTAGATGTATAGTTGAAAAGGTCAAGTAAGAATGAGTCTAGGGCTTAGAACTTAGTTTTGAAGCTGCCCCCAGGACCATTCAAGGAATCAGACTTAGAGCTGAGGCAAAGACAATTATCATCGAGCTTAGGTCGACGAAACGTCGAACTCCGTTCGACGCTCTATAAGTTCAACTCTGCTAAATCATCGAGCTCTGGTCAACGATCTTCGAGCTCAGATCGACGATCTGTCTTCAACTTATTCTTCAGGTCGCTGAGCTCCGGTCGACGATCTTCGAGCTCAGTTCAAAGTTTTCTGTCTGATGTTCAATCCTATCTCTGAGCTCAGGTCGACGATCGTAGAGCTCAGATCGACGTTTTTCCTGAGAGATCGACGACTTTGAGGATTCAAATTCAGTCAGCTTTTGGAATGTTTTTCAAATTCTCTCAGCATTTATTTCAAGAGATCTGTTAGCAGTTTTCATTTATTCTTGAGCAAGTTTCAAGGGATTTATCAGAGAATGTTAATTGGACTTTCCTCCAGAAGACAAAACATTAATGGAAGACATTTATTGACTGTTAACGGCTATCTTGGATAGAGGATCTTCAGAGAATAAATCATCTTTTCTAGTCTGACAGATATACAACAAGAGACTACACAAGAATAGACTATCTACAATAAGAAATTCTTCGTACAGATTCACAGGATAGGGAGATCAATTCAAAAATCAAGTGATCAATCCTGGAGAATTAGTTGAATATTAGCATACTGAAAAGTGATCATAGCTTCAACATCAAGGACTCCAGACAATTCATATTTCAGCCTCTGCTGAAACCATCTTCTGCTGGAGATCTGAAGCTTCTAAAGACCTATCACCATAGCAAAGCTCTCATCTTTCTCAGGGGGAGCTTTGACAACAAAAACAATCCACAAAGTCTTCTCTCAGTGATTGAGACAGAGAAGACAACTTCACCTCTTCCTTTTTCTTTTCCTACTGTAAAAGGGTTATCAAAACTCCCTTCAAAAGTCGTGATTCCTGTTCTGTGAGCCTTGTCAAAACTCAGTGATGGCAAGACACCTGATCAAAAAATCTACTTTGGTTTTTGAGCACCTTATAAAAAGCTCATTGGTGCCCAGGACACCTGATCAACTCATCCTGCAGTGGATTCCTACCAAGGGTGGTAGAAGAGTGGATATACCCAGGTTTTTGGGGAACCACTATAGTTCCTTGTGTCTTCTGGTTTCTTGTGGATATTCTTTGCTGTGTGCTGTGGTTTTTGTTTTACTGCTTTAGTTTTATTTTCTACATCAAAGCACCTTACACCTATACATAAATTAAGCCTTTACTGCTGTGCATTTTTAAATTGTAAATTTACTTTAAAATACTCTATTCACCCCCCCCCTCTAGAGTTAAGATAGATCTTACCCTCACTTTCAATTGATATCAGAGCGAGGTTGGTTGTTCATACAGGCTAATACCTGAACCAAAAGATCCTTGATAAGATCAATCTTTTAAGAGGGTTATTTTCATTATATTTAATTTTATAAAAAGACATCGCACAGAACAAAGATTATGCAAGCACCAGGCCTCCAGTGTGCAATCTATCCAAGTTTGCACTTTGGAAAGCAAGGATTAGACTATATATGAATTCTATTGATGAAGACATATTTAATTCTGTTTTGACAGTGTGCCCAAGTCCACCAGCAAGCTCAAGTACAAATGCTGTTCCACCTCCTTCAGGAATAGATGCTGAAATAAAGAAGTGGAAGACTGCAGATGCCAAGGCCATGAATATCTTAGCTCAGACAATGTCTGATGAGATATTTCAGAAGGTAGCTGAATACAACTAAGCAAAAGGAATTTGGGACAAACTCTCTGAAATTGTCTCAGGATCTACTGATGAATGGAAAGACAGGAGATCCCATCTTATAAGCCAATATGAGAATTTCAAAAAGGGAGAAGCTAAATCAGTGGCTGACATGTACAATAGACTAAGTCTGATTGTCAATGAGTTAAAGACTCTGGATAAAGAAATCTTATTGACTGAGCTGAATGACAAAATCCTAATGTGCTTCCCCAGCACTTGGGAATCAAGAATCTTGCCAATCAAAGATGCCAGAAGTCTAAATGAGATTACCACTGAAGCTCTCCTGGGCAAGCTCAAGTCTTATGAGCTTCTCATTAAAAATAGAGAAGAAGAACAAAAGGCTACTTCTCTAGTCATCAGAAAAGAGAAGACCATAGCCTTCAAAGCTACAGAAGAGGAGCATGAAGATAAAGCTACAGGAAATGATGAGCTCCTAAGTCTACTGGCCAAAAGATTCTACAAAATGGTCAGAATAGACTTCAGAAGAAGATCATACAAGGGACATGATAAGCCAATGTATGATAAATCAAATAATAACAAAGAAATTATATGTTTTGGTTGCAGGAAACCAGGCCATATTGTGCCTGACTAACCAGAAAACAAAAACAAGGACAAGAAAGATAGAAGAGAAAGAAGAAAGGAGAAAGACTTTAAGAAGAACAGCTCAGACAAACCCTCCTACAGCAAGAACACACATACAAGGAAGGGATTTGTTGCTGAGACATGGAGTGAAACTGAAGAGGATTCTGATGCCTCATCCAGCTCCAGTGATGATGAGGATGATGCTGATGAAAAGGAATTTTGCATGATGGCTATCAATGCCTCTCAAACAGATTCAGAAGTAGAAGAGTCAGAATCAGATTCAGAAGTTCAACTAAAAGAAGATCAGGTAATCAATTCTTTTGATTTCAGTTCTGAGGAATTTAGACATGAGTTTAAAGTACTATGCCGAGATCTGTTGGAGTCTGAGAAGGAAATCACTTCCCTCAGAAAACAACTATCTGAGTATAGCACTTTAAAATCAGAGAACCTCAAACTCTCTGAAGAGTTAGAATGCTATAGGGAGGAGATAGCTTCACTGAAGAGTGAACTATCCAAGGCCAAGTAGTTTGAAGAATCCCTTAATGGGAGAAGCATCAAACTGATGGATATCACAAGCACAGTGAACTCTAGACTTAATTGTACACTGGGCTTGGGAGCTTCATCCAGCCAGCCTATAGTTCTGACAACTCCAATCAAATTTATCTCTGATAAAGGGAAGGAAGTTGTAAAGGTAGCTAGGAAGAATGCAGATTTGCCAAAGAAAAATATGGTTCAACAGAATGCGTCGAACAGAGCTCGACGATCGTCGAACGGCGCTCGACGATCCAAGAAATGATCGTCGACCTCAGCTCGACGACACCTGAACTATGAACTCCAGGATAGTCGATCTTCGAACAGAGATCGACGATCTGACGCAAGATCGTCGACCTCAGCTCGACGATCGTCGAACAGAGATCAGGACTTTGAACAATCCTTCAAAGGTACATCTAGATTCAATCCTAGAAGTCCTACATCCCAAGGTTTCAACCCCTATACTGAATGGATAGTACCTCCTAGGAGATACCATCCTGAAGGTTATAAGAGTCAACCTGGGATGTCTTTCATTTCTGAATTTAAGGGATATCAACCTAAGCCCAAGGTAAACTGGGTCAAAAACATATAAGCTGTTTATGTGCAGGTGAAGACCTATCCAACATCAAACCAGCCATGGTATCTGGATAGTGGGTGCTCAAAGCACAAGACAGGGAACAAGGACAACTTCACATCCTTTAAAGCCAAGCTTGGACCCAAAGTAATCTTTGGTGATTCAAACTTTGGAACAACAAAAGGATATGGTGCAGTCCAAATTGGAACAGTCACCTTCAAGAAAGTAGCTTATGTTGAAGGACTCAAGCACAACTTGATAAGTATCAGTCAACTTTGTGATGAAGGATATCAAGTGACTTTCAACAAAGCTATATGCAAGGTCAAGTAAGAGGACAACACAACTGTGTTGATAGGTAACAGAAAAGGTAACATTTACTTAGTAGATTTTCATTCATCTAAAGTAGATATTTGCCTGTTCAATTCCATATCTAGACCTAATATTCTATGGCATAAGAGACTAGAACATATTAACCTTAGAACCATTGCTAGGCTATCCAAGGACAACCTTGTTAGAGGACTACCTTCTGGCCCCTACAAGAAGGAAGGACTTTGCAAGGCTTGTCAATTAGGCAAGCAAACTAAAAATAGTTTTAAATCACTTAACAAGAGTGACTCACCTAGGATTTTGTATCTGTTACACATGGATCTTTTTGGACCCATTACAGTACAAAGCCAAGGAGGGAAATCCTACACTTTAGTGGTTGTAGATGACTTCTTAAGGTTCACATGGGTGTTCTTTCTGAGGAAGAAGTCTGATAACTTCAAGTCTTTGACAGAGTTTCTCAAATGCATACAGATTTAGTTCAACACTCACATTGCCCTGATTAGAAGTGATCATGGGACAGAGTTTGATTCTCTTCTTATGCAAGAGTTCTATTAGAGTGAAGGGATCAGGCATACATTCTCAGCTCCTAGAACTCCTCAACAAAATGGGGTAGCAGAAAGGAAAAATAGAACCCTAATTGAATCTGCAACTACATTATTGACAGATGCTCACCTTCCTCTATCCTTTTGGGCTGAGGCAGTGAACACCTCCAATTATGTGTTGAATAGAAGTCTAATACATAAACTGAATGGCAAGACTCCCTATGAATTGCTCAAAGGGAAGAAACCTAAAGTAGACTATTTTAAAATCTTTGGTTGCATTTGTTATATTCACAAAATGACAAGAAATATATAGCAAAATTTCAAGCAAAAGCTGATGAAGGAGTGTTTCTGGGATACTCCATGATCAGTAAAGCTTATAGGGTTTATAATAAAACTACTCTAAAAATAGAAGAATCTGTTCATATTTCCTTTGATGAAACTAATATGTCTTTCAAGGAGAAGAATGCTTCTACCATAGAACAATTACAGGTACATTCTCTAGCTGAAGACTTGGACAGATTGCAAGTTACTCAAAAGGATGAAAGTAGTGAACATGAAGAAACTGCTCAACATCTGGAAAAAAATCTTCTTGAAGAGCCAGTTGTTGTTCCACAAGAGGAAACAACAACACAAGTTGGTGAACAATCAATACCACCTGTTGATTTAGTAACATCAAGAGATCATCCAATCTCCCAAGTGATTGGAAACATCTCAGCTGGTGTGCAAACCAGAAATCAGGTCAACCAAAACTTGATGCACACTTGCTTTCTCTCTCAAATTGAACCTCAATCCATTCAAGATGCAGAGCAAGATCCACACAGGATCATTGCAATGCAAGAGGAGTTGCATCAATTTGAAAGAAACAAAGTCTGGGAACTAGTGCCTAAGCCAAAGGATCATTCCATTATTGGAACAAAATGGGTGTTCAGAAACAAATTGGATGATCAAGGAATTATTATAAGGAACAAGGCAAGGCTAGTTGCTCAAGGATATTCTCAAGAAGAGGGGATAGACTATGACCAGACCTTTGCACCAGTTGCAAGGTTAGAGGCCATAAGAATCTTCCTGGTTTGTGCTGCTCACAAGGGATTCAAAGTCTACCAAATGGATGTGAAGAGCGCTTTTCTCAATGGGGAGATCAAAGAAGAAGTCTATGTCAGACAACCCCCAGGTTTTGTCTCTCCAACTCATCCTGATTGTGTTTTCAAACTGCATAAAGCATTATATGTTCTAAAGCAAGCTCCTAGAGCATGGTATGAGAACCTAACATGCTTTCTTCTGGAAAATGATTTTATTAGGGGGAGAGTAGACCAAACTCTTTTTATTAGAACCCATAAGTCTCATACCCTACTAGTACAAATCTATGTAGATGATATTATATTTGGTTCTACTGATTCAAACTTGTGCAAAAAGTTTTCCAAGCTTATGCACTCTAAATTTGAAATGTGTAGCATGGGTGAGCTATCCTTCTTCTTACGATTGTAAGTCAAACAACATGCTGAAGGAATATTTATTTCTCAAACCAAGTATGCAAAAGAACTGGTTAAGAAATTTGGTATGTCTGATGCGTCATGTATGAAAACACCCATGCCTACCAATGTTGTATTGGATGCAGATGAACATGGGAAACCAGTTGATCAGATAACATATAGAGCAATGATTGGCTCTCTATTGTACCTTACAGCTAGTTGGCCTGATATAATGTTTGCTACATGTATATGTGCTAGATTCCAAGTTAGCCCTAGAGAGTCACACTTAACTTTAGTAAAGAGGATTTTTAGGTATGTTAAAAGCTGTCCAAATCTAGGTCTCTGGTATCCAAAAGATTCAACATTTGACTTAACTGGATTTTCAGATGCTGATTATGCTGGATGCAGAATAGACAGGAAAAGCACCAGTGGAACTTGTCAGTTTCTTGGTGATAGACTTGTCTCATGGTATTGTAAGAAACAAACATTTGTGTCAACTTCAACTGCTAAAGCTGAGTATATGGCTGCAGGCAGTTGTTGTTCACAAATATTATGGATACAAAATCAACTCCTAGACTATGGTTAAAACTTAGAGAAGTCTAAAATATTTTGTGATAACACCAGTGCTATTTCCATTGCACAAAATTAAGTCCTCCATAGTAGGACAAAACACATAGAAATTAGGCATCATTTTCTAAGGGATAATGTTGAGAAAAATAAAATTGAACTTCAATATATTCCAACTGATTTGCAAATGGGAGATATTTTCACCAAGCCTTTGGATAAAAAGAAACACAACTTCTTTCTCAATCAGTTAGGCATGTTAGATGGAGGAAGCCTAAAATAAATTACAAGATTTTGAAAAACTAAAAACAGACCAAGATTAGGCTAAAAACTCATCTCTTTTTTTGTCTGTAGGATAGTTTCTGTCTCTGAACTGTGCTCGACGTTTTCCCCAGAAAGCGTCGAACGGAGATCGACGTTTTCCTGAGAAACGTCGAACGGTGATCGACGTTTTCCCAAAACGTCGACCTGAGTAAAGAGCTTGTCAGATAGTTGTATACTATCTCTTTCAGGCCTTCTATCGTCGAACTGAGCTCGACGTTCTCTCTAGATCGTCGAACTGAGATCTACGATATTGAAGACCTGCCAGCTTCCCTTAGGAGTCCTGATCGTCGAACGGAGATCGACGATCCTTCCTTTTTCGCATCGAACCCTAATATAAAATCATTTTTCGGCCGCCGCTCGTCGTTTACGCTTTCATACTCTCTGCAAATTTTTCTCTTTCCCTCCAAACTCTCTACACTTGGTCGTGTTTGTTGAATCTTTGCAGGTACAGATGGCAATGTCGGTCGCCGCCCTCTCCAAAATGAAATTTGATACAGGCTTTGACATTGATATGAACTCCTTCGATGGCAGCGATCAGCGATTCAAAGACATTCTGAATCTGTTCCGCGAACAGCAGTTAGTTCAGTTGATGACCACAAGAATAAAGATTGCAGCAGATGAAGTAAAATAATGGGTTTTTACTGCCACCAATGAGAATGAAAACTCTATAGTTGGCACCATCAATGGAACACAGGTACCAATGTCCCCCGCTCTTTTGACAGAAGTATTCGCATTAAGTACTGGGAATGACTCCATCGATTTGTCTGGAGAGGAATATGATTAATTGTTAGATCGAATGGGTCACTCTGCTTTGAACCCTAATAAACTGCTGAAAAAGAATTTATCTATTGAATTTCAATTTTTGGCTGATATTGTTGGCAAAGTGCTTCTGGCAAAGCACTCAGCTCATGATACAATCTCAAGGTATCAGTTATGCTTAATGGGAGCTTTAGTTGATAAGAAAAATCTGGATTGGGGATCAATCTTCTTTAATTTGATCAAGAAGAAAATTAGCAAAAGCTGTGTCAGTTTGGGGAGGATTATAGGGGTTTACCTACATCACAGGTGCCCTGATCTGCTGGTTTCAAGTGGGATGCACATCAATGCATCCAAAAGGCTCACCTGTGCCCTCTTCAACAGGTGGTACGGGCAGATTATAAACCCCAACAGGGCTGCTATAGTAACATCTGCTTCAGGCACAAGGACTGCCTCAGTCACTCCTCCTCAGGTCTCTGCCCTAGCAGAAGATTTGTCTGCTTCTCCTCCTCCTCCAGCTGTCTCTGCACCAGTCATATCAACCTCATAACTCATCTCAACCATAGCCATATCTTCCCCCATTACAATCTCATCACCCATTTCACCTCCTCCAGCCACTACCTCAGAATCATTCCATCCCTTGTAATACTATCCACCTGTCACCACTCCATCATTTCATCTTCTGGATGACTCCTTCATGGATGATTCTCCTCTCTCTCCTCCTGAGATTCCATCTACATCTTCCTACCAACAACTTCTTCAGGACATACTTTCTCAATCATCCTTCACCCCATCCTTTACCTCTCCCATACCATCCATCTCCACTTCAGTAACATCAATCTCAATAATTCCTTCTACTGAGCCATCCATCCCTATACCTCCTACCTCCATACCATCCATTCCATCAGTCCCAGCCAACATCATTCCAGCTACATCAACTCCTACCTCTACTCAAGCCCCTCTTGAGCATGTAGATCTTTCAGCTTTGGAAGATAGGTTGTATGAGCTGCTAGCCCCCAGGCTAACCTCATTGATGGAGACCACCTTGGCTCCACTTCTGAAAAATGTTCAGGAGCTGTCTACCAGGCTATCTCCCTTCCTCTCCTCTCAGGCAATCCCTTCTTCTGGGTGCCTTGATCATGTTTTTACTGTATCCAGGCAGGGGGAGATGCTTAATGAAGCTCTGGTTTTTCCTGAGGCTGCTGAAGTTTCAGAACCTGCTCCAGTATTTGTAGTAGATCTTCAGAGCCTGCTGTCAGTTTTTGATACTGTGTAGTTCAATTCTCTGCCAGTTCTACAAGTTGAAGACCTTACTAAGGCCATTGTGCCTGTTTTAGAATGTTATCCCAGCCTGATTGCATCTTATGTTAACTCTTTCAAGGCTGAGGATGTTGTTGCTTCTATTTTTACTGCTGCTGCTACTGCTGTTACATCTATTGGATTTTCTGACATTGAAATGCTGTCTGTTGTTGTTGATGCTGCTGCTTATCTGGAAGAACCTGAACCTGCTGCTCCAATTACTTCTGCTCCTATTGCTGCTTCCATAAGTTCTATTTCTGCTGCTGCTGCTGCTCCTGCTCTGACTTCTAAACAACTGAAACAACAAGAGAAGTACATCAAAAGCATTGATGATTTGTATGATAGACCCCAGAGCTCAAAAAGTGATCAGTTTCACACTGACTCTGATGACTCTTCTGGTACCATTGCAAAGAAAAGGAAGGCCAGAAGCAAGGCCATGATGAAAGTCCCTCCTGCTAAGGCCAAGGATGCTAATGATATACCCTACTATATTCTGCATGATTGCCAAATTACTGAACCATGGATGAAATATTCTAAAAATCAACTAAAGGCCATGAGGAAGAAAAGAAAGTTTGATAAGTATGAGAAAGGTTAATCCTAATTTCAGCCTCCTCCTCCTCCTCCTCCAGATTCAGGATCAGGTGGAGGCTAAGCTTCTCTAACCTCAGCTCTAAAGCAAAGTTCCTCCCAATCCTCTCAAAGATATCATCCCAGGGGGCAATATCAAAGGGGTTATCAGTCCAGAAGGGGACAATATAGAGGAAATCAAAGAGGACACAGATTTCAAGCAAGGGAAGGACAAAGACACATGGACTCAACTCAAGGTCCTTTCCCCTATAAACTCAGAGAAATGGTTGATACAAGAACTTCTACTGCTTAAGAAACTGTCAACAAATATGAGCCTGCAGTTCCTTTTGAAGATCTAGAGAACAATCCATTATCATGGACTGCTAGGATGAAAGAACTTGCTGCTTTAAATCAGCTGAAGAAGGCCAGAGAATAAGTGAAAGACACTTCCAACATTACTACTTTGTCAGATCAAAGAAAGGCAGAACTGAAAAGGCATGCATCAAGGAAATTCTTTGACCCAGTGGACTACATGAAACTGCATCCTGAGGCTGTGGTTCCCAGGCCAAGATCTCAAACCTCCTTAGGTGCAGAGGATGATAGAATGTCAAAGAAAGAATCTCTAAATCCCAACAGGGAAATCTTATTTAAGAAGGGAAGTGAAAAGAAATGACATTTGTAAGCAGACAGTATACTCATTTTGAACATTTGCTGATATTCCATCTGTTTGCTGCTATGTTGCATGATCTGCTCTTTTGTGTTAGATTTTTGTTTTTCTGTATGTTGATTTTGTATTTATTACTAAGTTCTGTAAATAGTAATCCTAACCCAAATAGGGGGAGATTGTTGGAACACCTTATTACTAATATCGGCAAGGATCACTATGTTTTTAGGAAATCAGTTTGACCTAGATGTATAGTTGAAAAGGTCAAGTTAGAATGAGTCTAGGGCTTATAACTTAGGTTTGAAGCTGCCCCCAGGACCATTCAAGGATTCAGACTTAGAGCTGAGGCAAAGACAATTATCGTCGAGCTTAGGTCGACGAAACGTTGAACTCCGTTCGACGCTCTCCGAGTTCAACTCTGCTAAATCGTCGAGCTCTGGTCGACGATCTTCGAGCTAAGATCGACGATCTGTCTTCAGCTTATTCTTCAGGTTGCTGAGCTCCGGTCGACGATCTTCGAGCTCAGGTCGACGTTTTCTGTCTGATGTTCAATCCTATCTCTGAGCTCAGGTCGACGATCGTAGAGCTCAGATCGACGTTTTTCCTGAGAGATCGACGACTTTGAGGATTCAAATTCAGTCAGCTTTTGGAATGTTTTTCAAATTCTCTCAGCATTTATTTCAAGAGATCTGCTAGCCATTTTCATTTATTCTGGAGCAAGTTTCAAGGGATTTATCAGAGAATGTTTATTGGACTTTCCTCCAGAAGACAAAACATTAATGGAAGACATTTATTGACTGCTAACGGCTATCTTGGATAGAGGTTCTTCAGAGAATAAATCATATTTTCTAGTCTAACAGATATACAACAAGAGACTACACAAGAATAGACTATCTACAACAAGAAATTCTCAGTACAGATTCACAGGATAGTGAGATCAATTCAAAAATCATGTGATCAATCCTGGAGAATTAGTTGAATATTGGCATACTGAAAAGTGATCATAGCTTCAACATCAAGGACTCCAGACAATTCATATTTCAGCCTCTGCTGAAACAATCTTCTGCTTGAGATCTGAAGCTTCTGAAGACCTATCACCCTAGCAAAGCTCTCATCTTTTTCAGGGGGAGCTTTGACAACACAATCAATCCACTAAGTCTTCTCTCAGTGATTGAAACAGAGAAGACAACTTCACCTCTTCCTTTTTCTTTTCCTTCTGTAAAAGGGTTATCAAAACTCCCTTCTAAAGTCTTGATTCTGGTTCTGAGAGCCTTGTCAAAACTCAGTGGTGGCAAGACACCTAATCAAAAAATCTAGTTTGGTTTTTGAGCACCTTATCAAAAGCTCATTGGTGCCCATGACACTTGATCAACTCATCCTATAGTGGATTCCTACCAAGGGTGGTAGAAGAGTGGATGTACCCAGGTTTTTAGGGAACCACTATAGTTCCTTGTGTCTTCTGGTTTCTTGTGGATATTCTTTGCTATGTGCTGTGGTTTTTGTTTTACTGCTTTAGTTTTATTTTCTACATCAAAGCACCTTACACCTATACATAAATTAAGCATTTACTACTGTGCATTTTTAAATTGTAAATTTACTTTAAAATACTCTTTTCACCCCCCCCCTCTAGAGTTAAGATAGATCTTACCCTCACTTTCAGATGATTCACATCTAAGGAATGGAGGGCAGTTCAGGCTTATTTGGGGTCACGGCTGACCTTTAGTACCATCTTCCACCCTCAGATGGATGGACTGACAGAGCTCACCAATCGAACAACTGGGGGATTTACTGTGTCTCTACATACAAGACTGCAGAGATCCATGGGAGAGGCAACTAACATTGATCGAGTTCTCGTACAACAATAGCCACCAGTCCAGCATCATCATGGCCCCTTATGAGGCTTTATATGGGCGAAGAAGAAGGACTCCTTTGTCTTGGATCCAGGATGAGGATTCGAAGTCACTGGGCTCGGAGTTTGTCGACGATATGGATGCTCAGGTGCGATTGATACGAGATTGGATGTTTGAGGTCCCATAGCAGGCAGGCTAAGTATTACGATGCTCAACATCGTCGTGTAGAGTTTTAGGTAGGAGACTGGGTATTTTTTAAGATCCGACCGATGCATGGAGTCTCGTGGGTGCGTGTTCGGAAGAAGCTCATTCTGAGATACATGGGGCCTTACAGGATCCTACAACGGATCGTCCCCTTGACTTATAGACTGAATCATCCACTAGAGCTAGCAGGTTTTCACGACCTTTTTCACATCTCCTCCCTGAGGAGAGCTCTACTTTGGCCGGAGCAGCAGATTATGACCACAGATGGACCTATATCTTCTGATCGATCGATGCACCTGGAGCCAATCCGGATAGACGATACTGGGATGCGGGTCTTGCGACTCAAGAAAGTTCCGCTGGTCAAGGTCTTGTGGAGGAATCATAGACAAGAGGAGCATATGTGGGAGCCACAGGACGTGATGCAACAAAGGTACCTAGAGCTTTTTAGTCAGGTATACATAACAACCTCTCGGGATGTTCCATTTTATTTTTCATACTTGAAACCCCGTAGGCCTAACTTGAATTTCGAGGACAAAATTTTTTGTTTATGTATTGAGATTTGTAACATCCCTCAGACAACTAGACCCCTAGGAGTGGTTTTTTCATGACTAGGATATGACAAAACTCTAGGAAGCCCAAGAAGACCAAGGGAACCTAGGAATGTAGGTGAGATTACTATGGTCTGCAAATAGTAGGTTTCTAAACACTAGTTTAGGAAGATGATGGAGTGAGGAGTTGTAAATATACCTACTTTTATTGTATTTTTATTAAGTAATTTTACTTTATTTTTGCCTTTTTTGTTTTTTTTGTTTAATAAATATGCTTATTCTTGTAAAAACAATCCAAAATTAAGTTTTTTTTGTTTTCTGAATTTTTTTACGAAAAAGTCAAAATTTGACCTGACACTCCCGTGTCATTGACTTGACACGCCCATGTCAAGCACTAAACGCCTTCCGCCAGTCGACACTCAACGATTTTACTATTCAACACTCGATGCCATCAAGTCACGCCCCCCGTCACGCCTGTGTCGATGTCGACACTCATTGCTTTTTCAACACTCGACGCTGCGGACATCAGAACTGCAAGCTGTCCAAGTCACGCTCCCCGTCACGCCCGTGTCTAACACCTGTCACGCCCGTGAAAGACACGTGTCACTTCTAGAACCTTCTAGAACGAAGCCATCTGCCGGATTTCGCCAAATCAAACATGCAACCTTCGACACGCCCCCCGACATGCCCCCTGACACGCCCGTGACCAGGGCGTGTCACACCCGAAATTTTGTCTATAAATAAAAAAATTTTGTAATGCCCAAGGGTTCACTTTTTTTAGCCAAATTTAGTGTGTTTTATGGGCTACCCTTGTGGACTCTATTGCCATGTAAGGAGAACTTTCTCCCCCCTCCCTTTTATGTTTGCTTTTGCTTTAGCTTTAGCTTTGTATTAGCTTTGTAATAGATATTTTCAATCAATAAAATATGTTAGCTTTTCTCTTCTAATTTTGCTTTGGAATGAACTTGTGTGCCCATTTTCTTCTCCTTTTTATCATCTTGTTTTACCTAGTCTACCTCTTCATAAATTTGTGTAACTTGTAATTTTTCATGCTTTTAAGTGGTTGTCATGTTCATCATTGTTCATGTTGTTTTTATACTAGGTTGGAATGAAAATGTTGTTTTTCTATGCTTTGTTCATTCTCTTTATGAAAATGTTCATCTTTGTTCATTCTCATATTCTCTTTAGTTGTCATGATAGGTTTTATTTTAGGCTTTTATCAAAAAATTGAGCCATTATAATGACAAAATTTAGTGTAAGTCTTCTTTTTAAAAAATCAAAGTTTTATTGAAAACTTTTTAAAGGCTTATATTTTCATTCCTATGAAATTGTAAAAGAGGTTTTAAAGTGTTTTGTTTTTTTTTACTTAGCTTTGTTTTTAGGATTGTAAAACTTTTTTGTTCCTTTAATTTTTATTTTCACTTTTTCAATCACTTTTATGAAATCCTAAGTATTAAAATGTAAACGTTTTAATTTTTCAACAACTTTGATTTCAACTTTGTTTTCAAAAACTTTTGCTTCTTTAATTTTTATTTCATCTTTTTATTTGTTTTTGGCAAGTTTTAATGGTAGAAAAGTTGTAGTTTTAATTTTTAGATAACTTTCTTTTTTGTGTTTTTTTTATGTGTGTGTGAGTGTATGAGACTAACTTTTCATGCTTTCTTTTATGCTTTCTTCAATCATGTAGAGAGTGTGAGTGTAGGTGATAACTTTTATTGCTTTGTTTTAAAGCTTTCTTCACTTATGTAGAGTGTGTGCGTGTAGGTGATAATTTTATTGATTTCATTCTCCCGCCCACTCATTCGAGCCGGGACTCGCAATTTTCTCGCTTTCTCAATTATGAAGAGTGTGTGCGTGTGGGCATCAATTTTCGCCTACTCGTTAAGAGTTAAATGGCGCTCTGCTTTAATTTTCTGCCCACTCATTTGAGTTGGACTTGTAATTTACATTTTTTGTAACTTAGTTTCTATTTATTTATGCATTTATTTCCGCCTACTCGTTAAGAGTTAAATAGCGTATTGCTTTAATTTACCGCCTACTCAGTTTTAAGTAGGACTTGTACTAGCATTTATTTCCCGCCTACTCATTCGAGTAAGACTTGCTTTATTTAATTTCGTTATGGTTTTGAAGTGTGCGTGAGTGCCTGCATCAATTAGTTTTTTTTTCAATTTTATCTAAAACCCTTGTTTTTCTATGTTTTCTCTTATAACTATTTAGTACTTAATTTCAAACTCACGTTTCACTAAAAACCATAAAGCCTTCCCCATACCGATGATTGGCTAATCTATATTAGCCTTCGGCATCGAAGAGCATTGGGACATATAAAATGATTTGAAATAATTAAAGAACTTTATTTTTATTTTCATTTAAGGACTTAAGGTTATTCCCGGGTTAATGACGCATAGGACCACATAATCGATTTGTGGTCTCTATTTCCGTTATCCATACGCAACACCGAGAGGCCGAACGTATGGACCGATCCCCCTTGGGTAAATAGAATTGCGTACATTCCCTCGAAAGAGGACGAGCGTAGTTATACCGAATTGGGATCCTCACCCAATAGCGGGGTTCTTAGCGTAAAGCGGGCATTAAGAGGAATCCTTCGTCTGTCTAACGATCGGTCGAATAGTCTTAATGTTCAGGTGAGCGATATTACATAGAGATAGGTGTGCTCATATTTTCGGAACCTCCACGGCCATGTGCCTTTTATTAATTTTAAAACTATGTTCAATAATTATTAAGAATTATTTTATTCTTAATCCGATTCGGTGCCGAGCGTTAACCCGTCATCAAATTAATCTAAGTAAAATTCTGCTCTCTTTTCTTTCCGCCTTAATTAACTAAAAATCACACCTTACTGATAGTAAGATAATAGTCTTCCTGGGAGAGTAGATATAATCAACGCGCACCCGATAACAATACGACCTCGGTATTCTCCCGAATACCGAGTACTACTTGTGATAGGTTCACTTGCCTCCTTTCGTTAGAAAACTCGATCATCTAACCGGCCCGCGGAATCAGACCATTTCGAACCAATAACAGTCGGTCTCTGTTCTGCGATCATCAAGTTTTTGGCACCGTTACTGGGGACCACGGTTGTTATATCGAATCCGGGACTCTATTAATTTTACTTTATTTAAGAAAAAAAAATTTTAACAAAAATAAAATAATCCTTCCCCCTTCGTTGTTTTTTTAGGGTGTATGACCCGTGGACAACCTTCGAGTTCTGAAAATCTTGAATTCGACCCTGAGATTGACCGCTCTCTTGCGCGTATCTGATCTCTATGTCGATTTCCCCTTTTAGACCCGGAAGAATCCACAGGAGAACCCTCATTCTCTTCTTATTGCCGACCCAAATAATGCCCAAGCGGCCGAGCGTACGATGTCTTACTACGCTCGACCCAACTTGGATGATACGGGGTCGAGTATTGTTCGGCCTACTATGGAGAACAATAATTTTGAAATTAATTCAAGTGTTATACAAATGATCCAAAATGCTGTGCAGTTCGATGGACAGCCGGATGAGGACCCTAATAACCACTTGTCTAATTTTTTAGAAATTTGCGATACTTTCAAAATAAATGGCTTCACTGATGACGCCATTCATTTGCGCATCTTTACCTTCTCCCTTAAGTCCAAGGCCAAGGCATGGTTGGTTTCCCTCCCGCGGGGATCCATCACGACCTGGGCGGAGTTGGCCGAGAAATTCCTTACTAAATATTTTCCGCCCACAAAAACCGCTAGATTGCGGGCGGACATATCCTCGTTTGTGCAAAACGACTCTGAGTCTCTTTATGAGACCTTAGAGCATTTTAAGGAATTTCTCCACCTATGCCTGCACCACGCGCTGCCAACGTGGTTGCAGGTACATATTTTTTATAATTGACTGAACAGTCAGACGCGTCAAAAGATTGATGCGGCTTCCGGGGGCACTCTGAATAATAAGACCCCCGAGGCCGCCCAGGCTGTTTTCGAAGAAATGGCTATGAATGCCTACCAATGGAATGTCCCGCGGGCGTGCCATAAGTAGGCCGGCCTTTATGAAGTGGATGCCACTGCTCAGCTAGCCCTTCAAGTCGAAAGGCTAACTAAGTAGGTGGCGGAGATGTCTGTTGCCTCCCCCACTCTGCCTTGTTTTCTCCCCCCTAATGCCTGCATGGTCGACGAGTTCGTGCACTACATGGGGAATCCGGTGCGTCCCTCCTTTCAAAACAACCCTTATAGTAGCCACTATAATCCGGGTTGGAGGAACCACCCGAATTTCTTATGGAGTAACCCGAATAACGTGCAGCGCCCTCCTCCCCGTCCTTTTGCGCTCTCTTTTCTGTCCCCTCCTCCGAAGCCTCTTTCGGTGGAGGAAAATTTTTATCGATATGTCGCGTCTAACGAGTCCAATATCCGGAACATCACCGAATCGCTTAAAAATTTAGAAATACAGGTTGGAAAGCTGGCGCGACATATGTCGGAACGCGCTCTAGGAGCAATGTCAGGGAATACGGAGCCCAATCCAAGGGAGAATGCCAACGCTATAACCCTCTGTAGCAGTAAGGAGGTGGTCAATCCAAAACGGATCTATTTTTAGGTGCATATTTCACCTCCGACCCCTCTTCCCTCTTCTTCAATTACGCAGCCCTTACCGATTTTAAATGACAAAACTATTTTAAACAAGGCGTTTCCCTACCCGCATAAGTTAGATAACGAGCGAGTGAATGCGCAATATGAAAAATTTATTTTATTACTTAAACAAATTCATATTAATGTTCCTTTTTGCGAGGCCATCTCGCAAATGCCTACGTATGCAAAATTTTTAAAAGAGTTGCTTTCTAACAAACGAAAACTTGAAGATATTTTGCATATTTCTCTTAACGCTATCTTCTCGGAGGCTCTTACTAATAAGTTGCCCTCAAAACAAAACGAACCGAGACGATTTTCCATCTCGTGCCTTTTTTGTAATGTATTAGTATTATACGCCTTGACATACTTAGGCGCGAGCATTATTTTGATGTCGTTCTCGCTCTTCCTGCGATTAGGCTTGGGTACTCCTGCTCCTACCAATATACGCATCCAACTAGCGAATCGCTCGGTTAGGTTCCCCATCGGGGTAGTTGAGGATGTACTTGTCCCAGAAGACAAGTTCACCTTCCCGATGGACTTCGTCATTTTAGACATCGAGGAGGACGCCCAGTTACTGATAATACTCGGTCGCCCTTTCCTCGGAACCTCACGTACGCTAATCGATGTAAGTAACTGCCATATTCTCCTTCGGGTAGGAGACGACCAAGTTACTTTTTCTTTTAACACCTCAATGGAAGAATCGTCGCCGAGCGACGATTTCTGCTACTCTTTAGATTCTTTTTATGGAGATTGTTCTTCTCCGGTTTTCGAGTCCGGGTTTTTAAACGAAGATATTTTTTCACTCGAAAATTTTTATTGTGATGAGGATGCATCTACGGATATGCCTTTTGAACTAATTGGTTCAAAAGACATTAGCACTAAAATCACGCTAGAAGAACTACCCACCCTAGATCTCAAACCATTACCCGAATCCCTCAAATACGCCTTTTTGGGGAAAAATGATACACTCCCGGTAATCATTTCTTAGCATTTAAGCGATTTGTAGACCTCCGATTTATTGGAGGTTTTGCTTAAACATCGCCACGCAATTGCGTGGCAAATTTCTGACCTTAAGGGGATTAACCCTTCTTTCTGCACTCATAACATTTTCTTAAACGATAATTGCCGCAAAACCATTCAGCCGCAGCGACGTCTTAACCCAAACATGAAAGACGTCATGAAAACTGATATAATAAAATTATTAGATGCGGGGATTATTTATCCCATTTCTGATAGTGCATGGGTTAGTCCCATTCATGTCGTGCCCAAGAAGGGCGGTCTGACCGTAGTGGCGAATGAGCACAACGAGCTCGTCTCAACTCGTACTGTTACGGGTTGGCGTGTGTGCATCAATTATCGCAAACTTAATGATGCCACCCACAAGGACCATTTCCCACTACGGTTCCTTGACCAGATTCTCGAGCATCTTTCTGGTCATCCATTTTATTGTTTTCTCGACGGTTTTTCGGGGTTTTTCCAAACCCCCATTTCCCCCGAAGACAAAGAGAAAACAACTATTACTTGCCCCTTTGGCACCTTCTCCTACCGAAGAATGCCATTTGGCCTCTGCAATGCGCCGGCTACATTCCAAAGATGTATTCTAGCAATCTTTGGCGAGCTAGTAGAAGATATAATGGAAGTATTTATGGATGACTTTTCTGTATTCGGATGCTCATTCCCGGATTATCTTCGTAATCTCAATCGTGTCCTCCAACGATGCGAGGACGCGCATCTTGTTTTAAATTGGGAAAAGTGTAACTTTATGATTCGAGGAGGTTTGGTCCTCAGCCATAAGATTTCGATTAAGGGGATAGAGGTCGATAAGGCCAAAGTAGAAATCATAGAAAAACTTCTTCAGCCGACTAACATAAAATCTATTAGGAGTTTCTTAGGCCACGCGGGCTTTTACAGGCGCTTCATTAAAATTTTTTCAAAAATAACAAACCCGCTTACTCACCTCTTGGAAAAGGAATCACCTTTTGTCTTTATTAGCGATTGCAAGTCTGCCTTCAATTTTATAAAACAAAAACTTATCAATTCTCCAATTTTAGTGGCCCCTAATTGGTCCCTTCCGTTCGAAATCATGTGCGATGCTTGTGATATTGCCTTAGGCGCCGTTCTTGGCCAACATGTAGAAAAACATTTTCATCTTATTTATTACGCTAGCAAGATGCTCACTTCCGCACAAGTGAATTACACGATGACGGAAAACGAACTCTGAGCCATCGTTTTCGCTTTCGATAAGTTTCGCTCGTATTTAACGCTATCTAAAGTTATCATTTTTATCGATCACTCCGCCCTTAAGTGTTTACTAGCTAAAACCGACGCGAAACCCCGCCTTCTTCGATGGATTCTCCTCCTTCAAGAATTTGACTTCGAGATCCGAGATAAGAAGGGCGCGAAAAATCTAGCGGCAGACCACCTCTCCCGTTTTGAAAAATCGGGTGCGGTAGCGCTCGTCGAATCTGAATTAAATGACAGATTCCCAGAGGAACGTCTTCTTGCCATTCGTTCGTCTTCATCATCTTCGCCTTGGTTTGCAGATTTTGCAAACTATTTAGTCGCGCGGGTGCTTTTAAAAGAATTCTCAAGTCAGCAAATGAATAAATTCTTTTCCGACTTAAAAAGTTTCTTTTGGGAGTACCCATTTCTTTTTCGCATCTACGCGGACCAAGCAGTCCGAAGGTGCATTGCGGGTGTGGAGTGCTTGCAAATATTGAGGCACTGCCACGAGGGTCTAGCCGGGGGGCACTATTAAGCCAACCAGACCGCTAGGAATGCGCTTGAGGCAGGCTACTTTTGGCTTACTCTCTTCAAAGATGCGCACAATTTTGTATGCACATGCGATAGCATTCAGCGGTCGGGTAATATCTCACGTCGAGACGAGATGCCCCAAAACATGTTTTTAGAATGCGAAGTCTTCGATTTATGGGGCATAGATTTTGTAGTCCCCCTACCTCCTTCTTATAAAAATACGTATATTTTAGTGGCAGTCGACTACGTATCAAGGTGGGCGGAAGCGCAAGCTCTCCCCACCAACGATGCACGAGTCGTTGTTACATTTATAAAAAACTATTTTCTCGCTTTGTCACGCCTCGCGCTATTGTTAGTGATAGGGGAATGCATTTTTGTAACGCTATCATGGCTAAGACGTTAGCTAAGTACGGAGTCACGCACAAACTTTCCACCCCCTACCACCCGCAAACAAGTGGCCAAGTTGAGGTAGTAAATTGAGAGATAAAGCGAATTTTAGAAAAAAACCGTTTCACTTAATAGGAAAGATTGGTCCGTCAAACTTGACGATGCGTTATGGGCGTATCGTAGGACATACAAAACCGCTACTGGTTGTACTTTTTTTTTATTAGTCTATGGCAAAGCGTGCCATTTACCTGTAGAACTGGAGCACCGTGCACTTTGGGCATTAAAACTCTTAAACCTCGACTCTAACTTAGCCGCTCAAAATAGAAAACTGCAACTAAACGAGCTCGATGAATGGCGTGCGAACGCTTACGAGAGCAATAAGTTCTATAAGGAGCATTCTAAGTTATATCACGATCGAAAAATTAAAACCCCCAAAAATTTTTCTCCGGGCAATCTAGTCCTTCTTTACAATTCTCGTCTTAGACTTTTTCCGGGTAAACTTAGATCTCGTTGGTCCGGTCCCTTCAAAGTTGAAGAAGTTTTTCCATATGGGACCGTACTCGTCTCCCACCCAGAAAAAGGCTCGTTTAAAGTGAACGATCATTGGTTAAAGTCTTATATAGCGGGCGACCCTGTGATCGAGCATAACGAAACCATATACCGCCTCAACTTATAACCCCGCCAATATAGTCAAGCTACGCGACTATAAATAAAGCGCTCCTGGGAGGCACCCCACGCTTATCTTTTTTACGTCTTTATTTATCATCTTTTCTATTTTTCTAATAACTGTAGGGTTTCTAATGGGCTTCCCCGACAGCGGATCAGGGACATTTTCTGGCCCCCTCTTTCTCTCTTTTTTTGTATATATAGATGCTATCTTGTTCCTCATTCTTTGCATACAACATTGGAGATAATGTTGGAACTAAGTATGGGGGTGTTTTCGTATTTTCGTACTTTCTTTTTCACTTACAAAGCCAAAAAAAATTTTAAAAACAAAACTTCAAAAATCAAAAAAATATATATATAAAACACAAAAATCAAAAAAAATTTTTGAAGTTTCAATTTTGAAACTTTGACTTATTTTTAACTCGGTCCGCGAGATCCGGCTCATCGAGCCATCCACATAATGAGTCATTTCGCGGCTACATAGTTTTAAGGTTTGTAAATATTTTTTGTAAGTAATTTTTGTAAATATTTTTTAAGTATTTTTTGTAAATATTATTTCTCTTTCCCCTCTCTCTTTTTCTCTCTCATCCTTGTAAATAACTTCTCTTTTTCTCCCAAATTTCTGTAAATAGAACGAAAATTTTCTTAAAAATAAAAAAAAATTCACAAAACTTAAAAATAATAAAATAAAATTTCGCAAAACTCAAAAATCCAAAAAAATTTATTTTCGCATTTTCCTTTCTTTAGTATGTATATATTAAAGAAATAAATACAAAAAAAAAAAAAAAAGATAATAACTTTAAAAATTCAAAAAAAAAAATATATATAATTTATGAAACAAATAAATCAAATGCATCATTCTTAATTTTCTTGCTATCAAAAAAATTTGTTGAGTTTATTTATATGCGAATTTGATCAATTCTTTGTTTACTATTCGTTTGTTAATTATAAATTGAAAAATTTAAATAGCCGGGATTAAGTTTTAAAGAATTCATTATGCTTTGTTAAAAATAGGGGACTCGCTTTAGGCACTACTTCTAAATTTTCATAGATAGGAGCACGTGTACTATGTTAGAAAATAATGACTATAGAATTCAATTATATTTACTTTTAGCATTCTGAAAAATTGGAACGTACAATTTATAAAGGTTGCTTTCAAAAAATTTTTAATTAAAAATCTAGTTCTCTTTTCTTTCCTTACTTATTATAACCTACTTGGTATGATAAAAAAAATTCCCCCAAAAAGATCCTATGTAAATGGGAATAAGATTTTGTTCCGTAAACATAGGCACCCAATAAATTTAAAGATTTTATGTTACGTAGTAAGAGGATAAAATTCATTACCCTTACACATATACATTGGGTTAATTTTTATTATGAGGAAAAAGAAAAAACAATCATGTTAAGGAAAATAAGATTTCGTTTTCCTATAACATGCATATTAGAAAAAATGGAGGTTCGATAAAAAATAACCACGCCTCAAAATCCAAGCCTCTTCATAAACCAACATCAACCCCCCTTAGCCAATTTCATGACTCTAGAATTAATTCAAAAATCTTTTTGAGAGCATAATTCGTAAATTCCACTATTTCCGATAAAACTCATATAAGCTAAAGTTCATATAATTCCAAACTATTTTTGTTAATCTAACCAATACAATTATTGCTTTCTATTTGATTACATCAAGAAGTCTTTTGGCCAAAACTTTTTCCCTGTTTAAATAATCTACATAATTTTAGGACTTAACTCTTATACCCCGTATATTTATTTAGATCTCTCTGATAATTAATTTAAGCGGTAGTAGAACTTAGAGTTTTTATTATTCCTTATAAGTTCACCTCAAACTTTTGCTCTAGAATAGCAAAAGCTTAAGTATAGGGGTATTTGATTAGTTGTAAATATACCTACTTTTATAGTATTTTTATTAAGTCATTTTACTTTATTTTTGCCTTTTTTGTTTGTTTTGTTTAATAAATATTCTTATTCTTGTAAAAATAATCCTAACTTAAGTTTTTTTTGTTTTCTGAATTTTTTCAGGAAAAAGTCAAAATTTGACCTGACATGCCCGTATCATTGACTTGACACGCCCGTGTCAAGCACTCAACACCTTCCGCCAGTCGACACTCATTGATTTTACTGTTCAACACTTGACGCCATTAAGTCACGCCCCCCGTCATGCCCGTGTCGATGTCAACACTAAGCGCTTTTTCAACACTCGACGCTGCCGACATCAGAACTGCCATCTGTCCAAGTCACGCCCCCTGTCATGCCCGTGTCTGACACCTGTCGCGCCCGTGACAGACACGTGTCACTTCCAAAACCTTCCAGAATGAAGCCAACTACTAGATTTCGCCAAGTCAAACACGCAACCTTCGACACGCCCCCCGACACGCCCCCTGACACGCCCGTGACCAGGGCGTATCACACCCGAAATTTTGTCTATAAATAAAAAAATTATGTAATGCCCAAGGGTTCATTTTTTTGAGCCAAATTTAGTGTGTTTTGGGGGCTTCCCTTATGGACTCTATTGCCATGTAAGGAGAACTTTCTCCCTCCTCCCTTTTATGTTTGCTTTTTCTTTAGCTTTAGCTTTGTATTAGCTTTGTAATATATATTTTCAATCAAAAAAATATGTTAGCTTTTCTCTTCTTATTTGGCTTTGGAATGAACTTGTGTGCCCATTTTCTTCTCCTTTTTATCCTCTTGTTTTTCCTACTCTACCTGTTCATAAATTAGTGTAACTTGTAATTTTTCATGCTTTTAAGTGGTTGTAATGTTCATCATTGTTCATGTTGTTTTTATGCTAGGTTTGAATATAAATATTATTTTCTATACTTTGTTCATTCTCTTTATGAAAATGTTCATCTTTGTTCATTCTCATATTCTCTTTACTTGTCATGATAGGTTTTATTTTAGGCTTTTATCAAAACATTGAGCCGTTATAATGGCAAAATTTAGTTTAAGTCTTCTTTTTAAAAAATCAAAGTTGTATTGAAAACTTTTTAAAGGCTTATATTTTCATTCCTATGAAATTGTAAAAGAGGTTTTGAAGTGTTTTGTTTTTTTTACGTAGCTTTGTTTTAGGATTGTAAAACCTTTTTTGTTCCTTTAATTTTTATTTTCACTTTTTCATCACTTTTATGAAATCCGAAGTATGAAAATGTAAACGTTTTAATTTTTCAACAACTTTGATTTCAACTTTGTTTTCAAAAACTTTTGCTTCTTTTATTTTTATTTCATCTTTTTATTTGTTTTTGGCAAGTTTTAATGGTAGAAAAGTTGTAGTTTTAATTTTTAGACAACTTTCATTTTTGTGTTATTTTTATGTGTGTGTGAGTGTATGAGACTAACTTTTCATGCGTTCTATTATGCTTTCTTCAATCATGTAGAGTGTGTGAGTGTAGGTGATAACTTTTATTGCTTTGTATTAATGTTTTCTTTAATTATGTAGAGTGCGTGCGTGTAGGTGATAATTTTATTGCTTTCATTCTCCCGCCCACTCATTCGAGCCGGGACTCGCAATTTTATCACTTTCTCAATTATGAAGAGTGTGTGTGTGTGCGCATCTATTTCCACCTACTCGTTAAAAGTTAAACGTCGCTCTGCTTTAATTTTCCGCCCACTAATTTGAGTGGGACATGTAATTTTCATTTTTTGTAACTTAGATTCTATTTATTTATGCATTTATTTTTGTCTACTCGTTAAGAGTTAAATGTCGCATTGCTTTAATTTACCGCCTACTCAGTTTTGAGTAGGACTTGTACTTGCATTTATTTCACGCCTACTCATTCGAAGAGGACTTGCTTTATTTAATTTCTTTATGGTTTTGAAGTGTGCGTGAGTGCCTGCATCAATAAGTTTTTTTTTCAATTTTATCTAAACCCCTTGTTTTTTTATGTTTTCTCTTATAACTGTTTAGTACTTAATTTCAAACTCACGTTTCACTAAAAACCATAAAGCCGTCCCCATACCGATGAGTGGCTAATCTCTATTAGCCTTCGGCATCGAAGAGCATTGGGGACATATAAAATGATTTTAAATAAATAAAGAACTTTATTTTTATTTTAATTTAAGGACTTAAGGTTTGCCCCGGGTTAACGACGCATAGGACCACATAATCGATTTGTTGGCTCTATTTTCGTTATCCATACGCAACGCCGAGAGGCCGAACGTATGGACCGATCCCCCTTTGGTAAATAAAATTGCGTACATTCCCTCGAAAGAGGACGAGCGTAGTTCCACCGAATTTGGTTCCTCACCCAATAGTGGGGTTCTTAGCATAAAGCGGGCATTAAGAGGAATCCTTCGTCGGTCTAACGATCGGTCGAATTGCCTTAATGTTAAGGTGAGCGATATTACCAAGAGATAGGTGTGCTCATATTTTCGGAATCTCCACGGCCAAGTGCCTTTTATTAATTTAAAAACTAAGTTCAGTAATTGTTAAGAATTATTTTCGTCTTAATCCGATTCGGTGCAGAGCATTAACCCGCCATCGAAATAATCTAAGTAAAATTCTGCTCTCTTTTCTTTCCGCCTTAATTAACTAAAAATCTCACCTTACTGATATTAAGATAGTCTTCTTGGGAGAGTAGATATAATAAATGCGCCCCCGAGAACAATATGACCTCGGTATTCTCCCGAATACCGAGTACTACTATCGATAGGTGCACTTGCCTCCTTTCGTTAGAAAACTCGATCTTCTAACCGGCCCGCGGAATCCGACCATTTCGAACCAACCACGGTCGGTCTCTGTTCTACGATCATCATGGAGCTTCACCATGACTCCAAGACCCCACCACAACCTCACTAACCTATTGGATGGTCCATTAGAGCCCTAAGGGTTCATTGGAGTCAACCCAGGGTGGCCAAGTTTACCTAAGATCATCCTAGGCCTAAATTGGGCAAGGTGCCCTAAATATGGGCAATATGCCCCTAATGTGCCCAACCAACCCTACCTAGGTCTTCCCAGACCTAGGTTGAGGTCAATGAGTCACCAATAACACATTGGGGTCAACCTAGAGGCTAAACTGACCCAAGTCAACCCTAGCCCTAAAATGGTCAAAGTGCCCTAACTAAGGGGCAAGTGACCTATAAGGTGCCATGTCAACCCTACACAATCCTTCCTAGACCTTAGGGGAAGTCAAGGGGTCACCAAGGACCCCTTGGGGTCAACCCAACTGGTCATGTTGACCAAAGTCAACTCATGGGTCAAAGTGGTAAACTTAGGTTAACCTAGCCCAATTCAAGTGGGCTAAGCTCAAGTGGTGTGGCCCATTAGCCTAAGGAGTGGAGAGACACATTTTGGGCCCACCAAATTCAGAGAATGATGACTAGGAGAGAGAAGGAAGGAGTTACTAAAATTTGAGGAGAGAGAAAATGGAGCCTAATGGCCATGGAGGTTTCAAAACTCCCCCCACTTTGATGGGCTTTTACTCCTTGGAGGCAGGGGAGGAGTTTTCAAGAAGTGGCCGGCCAGTGGAGTGGCTCAGCCCTTCAAATGGCTGAAACTGAAATTGCCCATTAATGGCCATTCATGGCCATTGGAGTTACACCCTTCCCCTTCCCCAATTGGGGATCTTAAAAGCCTCGCTAGGCAGAGGGGAGAAGGTTATAACCTTTACCTGAAGGAATCGAGATACTTGGATGTGTAGTTGCAAAAACCCGATCGGCTCCACCAACACCATGGCAAACCGGAGATCGATGCGCCTCCAGCCCACCCAAAAGGTCCTCCCTTGCTCCTTCATCCATAGGTAGATCGTAGAAATCTTTTAGGATGAGAATCAGGCTCAATTGAGCTCGATCTAAGGGATCATTTTCCTTGTTTTTCTAAGAAAAATGTTTTTATGGGATCGCCGGAATCCGCCCCTCCGGCGGCTGTGCTGCCGCCTGGCAATAGCCACCACCTCGACGGAGGTGGTTGTGGTAGTGGCCGGCCAGGGAGGTGGCTAGGTGGCCGGCGGCAGCGCTTGGAAACAACCCCAGGAAGAATGAATCATGGCTGTTGGCGCGCTGGAGAAGACGACTAAATGCTTTCCTTTTGGCGCCAAGATTTGTGCCGCTTTAATTTTTAATCTTAGGTTAAATATTTCATTTCATATGATTTTAGTCACATAATTTACAGTTAATGATTTTATTTATTAAAAACACTAAGAGGCTTGTACAGAGAAAGTGGTCAACATGAAGTTTGTAGGTCTGGATATCTAGTGTATTTTAAAATTTGTTTGAGTCAATTTGGAGTTCAGGTTAGACCTCGGCACTCAATTTTGTGGGATCTATACCTAGGGCTAGTTAGAGACTTAATGTTGTCTCCCACATCACCCCAAGTCCAAATGATCTGAAAGTTGGACAGGGAGTCATTCTTCCCTATATCTAGGTTATGTCAAAAAATGGGAATTTTTGGATATACTTTTTCTATAGTTTTTGAAATTATTTAATAATCCTAAGGTAATTTAGTTAGGGGACCTAATGACCTTCAAACCCTCCTAAATTTTGGTGAATGATCTTTGGGGTAATCCTGAGGCTCTGTATATAATTTAATCTCATTTGAAGATGATTTGGGTTTGATTTTTGTAAACCGTAGCCTTGGCCAGAAGGGGGGTATTTAGGTCAAAGTGTTCCTTGTGAGTTTAAGTGGTCAAATCACCTCAACAGAGGATAAAATTTGGGTCGCTGCTTTGATATTATACTAGACACCCTCACATTGAATTTGGGGTGGATTGGGGTAGATTTGCCTAAGGACCCAAGTTCAAACCCAAGGTGATATGCCCTTGTATGGACTTGGTGTTCAGTCCATGTGATCCTAGGGTGGTGAAATGCCCTAGGGAGATATATGGTGGGATTTGGACACATGCATCCCACTTAAACCACTGGGTAAGTTTTACTCCTATACACCTTAGGGAATCTCTAGTTGCTCATATGACTTTCGAACTGCATGAAATTTTGGTAGAGGTAATTTTCATAATCATATTAGCCACTGAAATATACTACATATTGTTGGGATGAGTTTACAAGTGGGTTCCTTTTAAAAGTGCACTATCATGAGTTGTCTTGAAGAATTTTATTATGTGAATTCCAAACCTTAGGTATTGATGATATTTAGCCAAGCTATGTTTTAAGTATATAACAAGCCCTAGAGATTTTTAATATGAATTTTAGACCATTAAATGAGGTACTTCATTCACGACCCATCAAGGTTCACCTTCTACTTAGAAATTTCTTATGAACAAAACACTCAATGAAAACTAATGAAATTTGGTAAGAACACTTTTATTTACATTATAAAGCTCTGTGAATTTTTATGGAATTTTTGGAAGTCTATTTATAGTGTTTGGTTCACAATGTGTTATTTTCTAAGTAAAAGTAATTGAATTTATTTATATACTTATTAAGCTTAATGAAATGTGATTTTTTTCAGAGGCCCTTTCTGGTCATCCTTGAGATTCAGTAATTTTTCTACAATTTTCTGATGATTAACTTTAGTACTTTCTTCTTTACCAAAAATTAATGGCTTATTATTGGACTAATTAATTAGAGGCCAAATCATATATGGAAAATAATGAAATTTGGTATTTATTATTATTCCTTTGTTATCTAGTGTTCATAATTTTTGGGTTGCCATTATTTCATAAAATATTATACTTCATGTTCAAATTACCCATGGCCTAACTTTTGGGAAAATTAAATAAATACTAATTTAAATAGGAAAATTATAAGTTTTTGGAGTTAGGCTAATCATTTCATTATAGGCCCCCTTTAAATATCTTAAGGCTTGTGGATGAAAATTCGGAGAACCTCCTATCATGTACAGTATATAGTATAGGTTGGTCTCCATATAATAAAACTACAAAAAATGTGATAGTATTTGAACTGGGCATATGGGTTGGGGTTTATAGTTTGCTAGTTTAGGCAAGATGAGATTGAGTTCATCATTGGAAGTTATGATGAGGAAAATGATGAGTTGACTAGGATTAGGTGGTGCTCGGGATATACGAAAGATCGTCTTTCCTGTGGAGAGAGAGAGAGGGTCAAAACACACTAGGGTTAGATCTAGAGTAATATTAAAAGGGATCAAGAATCGGGTATTAACCAATAACAATAAGTGCCTTGCGAAAGGGATCTTTGGGCTTAAGCCCATCGTAATTCCTATTGCCCTCGAGAGCCCTTTACGGGGAATGCCTTGGGCAGTCCAAGGTTAACGTAAGCTGTAAAAATAATCAATGTTTAAGAGTAACTTGTATAACTAAGGGTTCACTTTCACACACACCGGTGTCTTGGGAAGTTAGGTTGGGTCATACGGGAGGTAGGCTCGGTAGTTTTGGTGATGGGAAGGTTAGTCTGGCTAGCCGATGGCTCGTTAGATAATTGTGACCGACGGGATATTTCGGGGAGATTTTGCTCGGTTTTTTGGTTGTGATGGATGTGTTAGTCCGGGGAGCTTTGCCTCGATGGTTGATACATCAAGATTTCATGTGCATAATTTCTAATGTGGTGGGTCTTCAGTGTTGGAGGGTCAATGCACCGACGCCAATATGTTGACTCGGCATGTGTGGTATAGCACTTCGCCAAATTAAGTCTGGTGGACCAGCCGACAAAGAGTACGTACGAGCTCCGCTTAGTGCACCAGCGTCAAGGCGTATGATAGGTCTAATTGGTAGTGCAATTACCGGTTTAGATGTGGGAGAGGCCCAACCCACCACTTCCGTTTGCCACTACAGAGGTATCCTAGGAGGTTAGGATCTAGAAAGGGTGAACTAAAGGTCTGTGTGCACAGATTCGGGTGGGTGTGTTGCACTTGCATGATCATACCATGGCATACTTGCAATACATAGAATAACCATTACATATAACCATTGACACCTATTGTATAAATTAGTATGAGACTCTTTATACAATTGGCCTTGCAAAACGACCCCTTTTGTTTATAATCTTGCATGAACGTGCTTATAAGCTAAGGATATTATTCTATGGATATATATATATTGCTATCTTGAAAACTGACGCCCCATCGTATAAATTGGTATGAGACTTTTTATACGATAGGAGCCTTGCAGAAGACCCCTTAGCTTATGTGTTTGTATGTGCATTCATATAAGTTAAGGTTACATATTTTATAATTTGTCTTACATAATTTTGTTACTACTATATGTTTTCATAGAACTACTAGATTTGTTCCGCCGCCACCTGCTACTTTTGTTATTCTCCACCTTCTTTACCTTTCCCTTCCTTCTACCCACTCGGTGCTTAGGAGCCATGGGGGAGTGTTGAGGGATGATAGGACTTAGTCTTTTATACTAACGGTTTTCACACCAAATAATTTTAGGCGATCGTGGAGCCTAGCTTGGTGGTGTAGCCCCGGAGGTCAGCACGCATAGATACAGGACAGTCTAGCACCTAAGTTCAGACAGCTGGGATAGTGAGTCCTGTTTGCTAATAAATTCTATAGATTTTGAGAGGACTTAGCGCAACCACTCGCACCAAAAGCCCGGACTGATGGAGGACGGCGCCACTAATCTTTATATCAAAGGTCCTCGGGCGGATCCACGGGGCAGCCAGTTAAGCCATTACCGCATAGCACCGCAGCGCGGGGGCGATTGCGGACCGCAGCCCCAACAATCCCCCCCCCGGAAATGACCCCGGGGTTTTGAACCCGCAACCTCCCTCTGATACCAATTGAGAGGACTTAGCGCAACCACTCGCACCAAAAGCCCGGACTAATGGAGGACGGCGCCACTAATCTTTATATCAAAGGTCCTCGGGCGGATCCACGGGGCAGCCAGTTAAGCCATTACCGCATAGCATCGCAGCGCGGGGGCGATTCCGGACCGCAACCACAACAATCCCCCCCCGGAAACGACCCCGGGGTTTCGAACCCGCGACCCCCTGGTCCTCGGGCGGATCCACGGGGCAGCCAGTTAAGCCATTACCGCATAGCACCGCAGCGCGGGTGCGATTCCGGACCGCAGCCCCAACAATCTCCCCCCGGAAATGACCCCGGGGTTTCGAACCCGCGACCCCCTCTGATACCAATTGAGAGGACTTAGCGCAACCACTCTCACCAAAAGCCCGGACTGATGGAGGACGGCGCCACTAATCTTTATATCAAAGGTCCTCGGGCGGATACACGGGGCAGCCAGTTAAGCCATTACTGCATAGCACCGCAGCGCGGGGGCGATTCTGGACCGCAGCCCCAACAGATTTGCTTCCGCGATTAGTGACTTGTAGTGGGGATTTTGATGTATCGGGCATGAGCCCTATTTCTAGTACTTTTATTATTATTGTTGTGGACTCTCCCTTCATGGAGAATTATTAATATATATGTGATTATTGAGGACATGTGTTTGAGTTCTAATTTTATGTACTCTCATACTTTTGCTACAATTCTGTGATCAATATGGCCGGCAGGATCGATGTTTTGTAGCGATAACCTTCTCGGGCGTGATGGTTTCACCACAAAGTTGCGGTTCTGGGCCTAAGACCCCGTGGTTTAAAAATAAAAAAAATGGGGTCTTACATGATCAATATAGGCTTTGTCCTTATTCATGACTATCCAGTGAGAGCACTGTTCGATACAGGTGCTTCTCATTTGTTTCTATCTGAGGACTTCATATTAAAAATCAGAGTGCTTAGTCTTATGTCGATAGATAGATTAAAGGTGTAGTTACCTAAATGATGCTTGATGCATGCAGATAGATCTTGCTGTATTAAGGTGTGGATAAGAAGTCATGATTTTTGTTTAGAAGCAACTGTGCTGCCAATATCGGTGTTTGATGTAATCTTTGACATGGACTAGCTCTCGGAGCAGCATGCCAGTATTGATTGCAACTCTAAGGAAGCCATGCTTTGACAGAACACAAAATAAGAGACTAAGTTCGTTGGTATGCGAGGATCGAGCTAGATATTGATGTCTGATCTCCAGGTAGTTTAGGCGGTTTGGAAGGGGCGCAAAGCTATTCTTCATGTTGTTGGAGGCCGTTGAACTGAAACCTTGTCTGAGTGATGTTCCTATAGTGTCGGATTATGCAGATGTGTTTCCTAAGGATCTCCTTGGGTTACTGGCCCAAAGAGAGATTGACTTCACTATTAAGTTGGTGCTAGGTGAAAAACCTGTGGCTTGATGAGTTCAATTTATATAAGGTTTTTTGGACTCATCTGGGCCAGTTTTAACGCACTTGCACTTAACTTTTAGTATGTTATCATTGATATTTCATTTATTCTGCTTATCACGCTGAGTGCACTATTTTGGCCCAAGGGTGTACAATTGCGCATTCTTTTGTTGGGGGTAAGCACATGGTGCTCCCCATGGTTCTTTTTACTTTTTTTATGTTGTGTGTTGTTGCTGGGAGATTGTGCTCCGACCTAGTTTTATTGTTGTGTAGGTTGTCGGGACGTTCCAGATTCATTTTCCAGTTCTGTGTAAAATGCACGGTCATGCGAATTTGTTGCGCACGGTTTCTGTGCAATCATGCATTTCACACAGCTATTCTGGGGACTTCTGTTTCTACCCGTTCATTTTGCTCCCGCACGGTTTCGGCCAAACCGTGCGAGAAGGAATCGAACGGTCTGTATTATTTTCTCTTGATTCCTGCATTCTGGGGTAAGAACTTCAACTACTAACTTGTTCTGGGAGTTTTCAATGATGATGTTATGCCTAACCTAGGATGATTAACCATCATCACACTAACTCATGTGCCTAGACCATGAATGCATGAATTTATAATCCTATTGACTCAAACCCATGTGTGTACATGTGTCATCATGTAAATCTTTAGCGTTGCACATTGTGCTTACACTATGTTATGATATGCATGTGCTGTTATGCAGTCTAAAAAAAGCCTTAATGCATGTTATGAGCGGCATACAAAAGCAATGTTATGCATCCCATACTACATAACATTACATGCAACGAAAAGAGAAAACGTGCTAATGCGCATTCATGTGGTGAGGTTATGCATGCCATACTACATAACCCTCACATGATGCAACCTATGGTGGTGTGTATCTTATACTACATAATATGCACAGTATACTTCTTGTCATGCTAATGAGTGTAGTGCTCATGCTTCAGCCAAGATGTATTGATGACAAATCGGTGTGTGTATGATATGACACTAAATAGCCAACACTAATAAGGAAAGGTTTCCCGACCAATTGTCAAGCAACCTCCCGCTGATACCAACTGTCACAACCCGATCATATCAGAGTAAGGGAAAAATATATGTCGTGATGCCACGTCGTGCAGGGGATAACTGCACATGCTCAGGCAAAACCCCAGACTCTACACCTTTGGAGAAATTAGAGTTTAATATGAAAGAAAATCATTTAGGTTTGATGGCTGTATCGCTCGGCACAGTGGATCAGCTAGTCCACAATTAAAAGTATATGTATATGCTGTGGAAAATACTTGAGTTAGCTTGATTTCACATCCAACATGAGTATAAACGTCTCCAAAAGAAAACTCATGAAATACAGGACTCTAGATTTATCACAGTATAAGAAAATAGCTTTTACGTTCGTTGGAAAGTAGTGCTTGAGTTTTATAAATATGTTATGCATGAGGTACATATAGTAATACTTTTAGGGTTTTAAAATACCTAACATGCAACCTAGCATAAACCATTCCCAGCAGCAAGTTAACAACCCCCAAAATAGGCAAAATAGCAGTTATGAGTTCATATTTAGTATCAAAAGTAAACCACCAGTGGGCGTCAACAACCTGACACGAATCCACTAGTCAGGATATATGTCTGTACAGAAAGAAGAAAACTACCTCACAAGGTCGAGGTACAACACTCTCAGCAACCCTGGAGGCCACAAGTATGCTCCACCAGAACACTAGCCGCTCAGCCATTTACAACCTAAACCTAAGGCATTCAAAGAAAGAATGCCTCTGTAAGCAACAAATAAAAAGAAAATTGGAGCATTATATTCATAAGTAATGAGAGAAGGTCTTACTAATCCTACAACAAGTGCTATCAAAAGAACAAAAGGGAATAAAATAATACAGTAAGGGAAAACAATGCCCAAGGAAACAACACAACGCACCAAGTGTGAGAAATAAACAACATGCCCTGCAAAAAACTACAGAAGCAACAAGGCAAGCGTATGTCAAAATAACCAATTTAATGACAAGAACTAACAATGTGAATCATTAGCAGTGGTAGAGCCATGGATCTGGGTTGGTGACCAAAAATAGTCCACATCCAAATACCCAGACCATAAATACTCAAGGGTACAACTGTGGTGAGTTTCCTTCACGCACGGGCAAACAAGCCCGTGCGTGATTAAAACGCACGGTTCACGTGTTTTCCTTATTTTCCTGCATTATGTGTTTACCCGCGCGATTTCCTTCAGACATGGGCGGAAGCGCCCGTGCGCGAGTAAATCGCATGGGTCAACGCATCTTCTTCCACAATCTAGTTCTGAAAGTTAATAACGGACGATTAGTGCGTGGGATCGTGCGTGCCTATTTTCCTTATCTTTTTTTATTTAAGCACAGATTTGCCTGCCAATGGGCACAGCTTCATTCCAGCCAATCCAGCTGCGTTTTAGGGCAAAGAACTTCCCATCCACCTCCATCCTCCATCTTCCACCAAGGGGAGAAGCTCCGGCCATGCTCGCGAAGCCTATACCTTGCTGGAGCTTGCTCCCGACCTTCTCCTTCATCTTTTAAGCTTTATTTCAAGCTTCGACGCCATAGCGAACAAGCAAAGGGAAGCTTGCAACTTTCTTTCGGTTCGTGACACGAAGAAGATGGGTCCATTGGAAGGTATTTACAGCTCTTCTCTACCCCGGACGCAGTTGAGGACCGAGCTAGGATGCGGAATTACAACCCGGCGAATCCTTCCTTGAATCCTTAACAAGAGTTCAGATTCGATCGATCTCTTGACTTGATCTTCCTTTATTGTTCATTATGTGATGTTAGAACTTTTTTGTTGATGATGTGCTCTTAGTTGTAAACATTTTTAGTTTCATGTCTATGTGATCGTGTATTGTTTATGCTTAAGTTGCTTGAGTTGGGCCTATATTTTTCATCTCCCACCACACCGTGCCGCCCTAGCAATTGCTAGTGGTGTGCATAGCGAAGAGGTGCTTACGACCCTCAAATTTTAGTTCTAACGCTTGACTACTCGTCTATCCGCCCAACGATTCGGTGCATAACGGACCGTGTAGTATTCGGTGCATAACGGCCCGTGTAGTCTTACATCCCTCTTGGCAAAGCGATGCATAGCGGCATTGCATAGGAGTAGTTGTTAGTGTTTTGCTTTATTTTTTCGCAACCATCAAAACCCCATCATTAACTCCGACCTAAGGACTTCAATCCCAAGTCTTCCTCGATATTAACTCCCCCCTTACTGTGTTCCTTGAAGAGATAGATAATTGGGAAAGCCACTCATTTTATATTACTTGTGTGACCGGTACACTTGCCATTAAAACGCATCAAGTTTTTGGCATCGTTGCCAGGGAACACAGTCATGTGAGTTTTTGGAGAGGGAGATAGAAGATCAGAGTCCTTTTCCATTTGTACATTTCAACTTATTATTTGCTTGAGTTGATAAAATTTTTATTTTGCTTATTCCTTTTTGCCCTTCTCTGATTTTTTATTTACATAACAGATCTGTGCTTAATTCATTCTAGCTGTGTATCTCTTTTCGGTAATTATTTTTATTCGCGGTGTACTCTATTGCCGAGTGTTGTCTTTATGACGCTTTGCGCCGATGCATCGATGTCATTGAAGAAATGAAAATCGAGCGTTGCTTTAGGTGTATGCTATGTCAAGGTGTAGGCCATATGGTGAAGGATTGCCCTCGCTTGCGTAAGCCTTCTCCCTCTACTGGCATGCCTGCAGCAACCTCCCGTTCACGGATGACTGCCTTAGACAGGCCTACCAAGGTGTTGCCTAACCCAATACACAAACGTCACGCACCCTGCTCGTTCTTTGCCCATTGAGATTATCGAAGAATCTTTAGCTGCATACAGATCTTTCTTGGGTCACTCGATTCCTTTTTACGAGCTTCCCTTGAGTAATGACGATCACTCTGGTGTTAGCTTGCAAGAATTGGATCTGGAACTCATGGATTCTCCTGAATGGGACGATGAGATTGTTCCGGTCGTTGACAGGGTGGCATCTCCAGATAATTTGGCGATGGGGCCTACTCATCTATGCCTGATTTTGAGAGCAACCTTGCCCCTATGTAGTTTTTGACGGAGTTTGCTACTCCTTTTTATTGTGAGTAAGCTGATGATGCCGTATTTGTGGATGATTCGTTACGTGAGGATGTGCCGAGGTGGGATGAGGAATATTCCCTTTCCGATGCGGAGGTTTGCACTTCCCTATTGGACGAGGCCATTCCCCTTACCACTGTGGGCCTCCAGTTCTCGGATTCCCCATGGTACTATTCATATGACATCGACGATGAGCTATGCATGGATCTTGCTGGGAGTTAGACCGGAACCACTCCTCCTATTCATGATTATTTTAGTTCTTCATCTCCTTTATTTCTTGACCCCCTTTCTCTATCTGAGCTCGTGCGGGTTGAGTCTTCGCAGGTGCTTCCAGAGGGATTGGAGCTTTCGGCTCTAGTGATGGGTGATAGCATTATCTTTTGCGAGGAGGTTGATTCCTCCTTAGTTGAGGAAGTTCTGTTCATTGCTTTCGCCTCCTGCCGTCTCCCTGTAGACGATATCTTGCTAGGCAAGGATTTATTTTGTGGTGAGATGTGTGAGGACCTGTGCTCCTCCTCTTCTTACATCTTATTTCTCGTGCCTGGGAGGAGCAGGTATGATTATTTATGAAGAGGGGTTACTGTTTTATCTCCGTATAGGTACCCATTACTGCAACGGATAATTGAACAGTTACCTGTGCATTTTTCTTTTCATAGGCCCATTAGCTAGAAATGTATAGAATTTAATAAGTCGTGCTGGGATGAAAGTAACCCCAGTATTTATCTTACATTTCCTGCATTTTTTATTTTCATGTCTATTTTAGTTTTAGCATTTATTATTTATATTTTTCTTTTGCTTTTGCAAAGCTCACCCCTGCAGGTATTCATGAAAAATTCATATTGGTGGGGTTGTGATTCTTCGTATGGCGAGCCTGCCTAGGTTTTTCAAACATCTTCTAGTATTCTCACTGGCTGAGCATTGGGTAACATCTTCCCTTACCTCTATCTGATTTAAATTTCAATATCATATGATGCACAACTTAGTTTAAGTCAGGGGGATAGCAGTATTGTTACCTTTTGCACTCGCACATTTCATGTGCATACTAAAAACTTCTATTGTTTTATTTTGATTAGTTTATTGCATCCCACACCATTGCACCCACATGAGCGTGTGCTTAGCTGTTAGCGTGCTGCGAGTTAAACACGTTTCTTTTGTATGATTTGGGAAAATTATTGTGCTGACATAGGATTGTGAGACGGAGTAATATGTTGACTCATGTAGTGCTCCTAGTCGAGTGCTCTCATCTCATGTAGAAATTGGAGTAGATTTAATTTTTATGTATGCATATAGTTTTATATTTTTCTATTTACGTAAAGAGTTATTATTCAACTCAAAAATTGGTGAATCCTGTATGAACCGAACTGTAGTGTAGGGATGTGTGTAGCCGTCACTAGACTCGTTTTGCTCGAGTCAGGAGTGTTGGATCCGTAGTTTTTATTTGGGCTAGGTTCATTAATCTAGGCTAAGTAAGACCCACATTGTATAGCCAGGGTCTAGTCTAGTGTCTTAGGTGTTAGTCAGGTCAACAACTCAGTGAGACAAGACCAAGGCATAAGAGACTTAGAATATAGCAGAGAGTAAGCAAGGCAGAAATTTTTATAAGTAAAAAGTCATTCGACGATCTCTGAAGATAGCTCGACGATCTTCATTCTGCGCTAGATGATCTCATAGTTAAATCTCTAAATGTTGAGATCGACGACTGATGAAATCAGGTCGATGATCTCTTATCTACTTTCAGGATTGAGATCGACGTTCAACCATCTCAGTTCGACGATCGTGAAGCACAGTTTGGAAAGCAGATTTTCAGGTCAATGATCACAGGGCTCAGCTCGACGATAGAGGATGTTTGAGCTCGACGATCTCAGGACTAGATCGACGATTTCTGCCAGATCATCATTTTATTTCCTACAGTTATTGTTTTCCTTATTGACTGTTTATTCTTTTGCTTATATGACTCATAGTGATTAATGCATATATTCTCTGAATTTAGCCGTTCCTTGGAAAGCATTAATTGCTTTCACAGAGTTATTATATAGCCTTTCTCGGGTCAGTTAAGGAAACGATTTAATTCTCTTATAGTCGTTGCACAAGTTCTTATGGTTCTGATAGACAATGATGGTGGACGATTTCAAACTCAGTTTGGAATTACTCAAAGGAAAGAAACTTATGGAATAAATGATAGAGATAATTATTATTCTTGACTAACTTCTTGATGCAGTCTACAGACTTTTGAAAGAGATAACAAGGCTGCAAGAAAAAGAAGAAGAACAGCTCTCAATTCTAACAACAAGATTTCATTAAGGAAGCATGTGGAGACAATCATACTCTATCAGTCTCAGCTTTCTTGATTTCAAGTCCTACACCCTGTACAAGGCTCTGATTTCCTGGACCATTCAAATCACAGGACAAGCCATAACTCCATCAGGATCACTCCCAAGTCTTCTCTCATTTGTTTGAGAAAAGAGAAGACAACTCAACTTTTTCTTTCCCCCCTCTGTGTAAAGGGTTTTTACTCCCTTCAAAAGCAATTCCTGGTTGTGAGGTCACCTGATCAAAAGACTTCAAGTTTGCACCTGATCAAAAGCAAGAAGGGTTGCAATATCTCCCTTGAAATATATATTATTTGGTGGCAGTCACCTGATCAAAAACCTGGGAGTGATTCCAACCAGGGTGGTAGAAGAGTGGTTGTACCCAGATTTGGGGAACCACTATAATCTCTTGTGTCGTCTGGTTGCACATTTTCTTATTGCTCTTGCTAGTTTCTGTTATATTTGGAATAATTCTCTAGTTTTCCTTCTTCTTATATATTTATTGGTATCACCTATTTTTCAACTCTGATAGAATAGATTAAAATAGCCTAAAGTTTTTAAACACTTTATTCACCCCCCCCCCCACTCTAGAGTAGATCTGAATAACTCCCTCCTTTCAATTGGTATCAGAGGGTTGTGGTTCTTTGGTTGTACAAGCTAACACTTGAATCAAGATCCCTGCTTATTAAGATTTTCTTTTCCTTAGCTATTCATTTATCACATGGTATATAACAAGGATTATGCAAGCACAAGACCTCCAGTCTATAACTTAAATAAGTTCAGTATTTGGAAGGCAAGAATAATATGTTACATGAACTCAATTGATGAAGATATTTTTAACTCAATTTTGACAGGTCCCCCTCAACCAACTAAAGTTGCTTCTACATCTACTGACACTCATGCAGTACCACCACCAACTTAGACTGATGCTCAAAAGAAAGCAAAAATTACAGATGCCAAGGCCATGAACATACTGGCCTAGACTATGTCAGATGACATTTTCCAAAAGGTATCTGACTGTACATTAGCACAGGCCATCTGGGATTATTTAAACCAAATGGTGGCAGGTTCAGTGGAAAAAAGAAAAGAGAGAAGATCCCTCTTATTTCTATGTATGAGAACTTCAGAGAGGAAGATGCTGAATTAGTTGAAGAGATGTGTTGCAGACTGAGTTCCATCATCAGTGAACTAAGAACATTGGACAAGGACATTTCACTGATAGAGATCAATGACAAAATATTGATGTGTTTTCCATGTTCTTGGGACGTAAGAATCTGGCCTATCAAAGATGCCAGAAGTATTTCAGAAATTTCCAAAGAAACACTTCTGGGAAAGCTCAAATCCTTTGAGCACTTGACAAAGACTAGGGAGGCAGAGGAGAAGGTCTCTACTCTAGTCAGGAAAGTAAAGAACATTGCTTTTAAGGCTACAGAAGAAACCACAACTCCTGCTGTTAATGAAGAGTTCTTGAGTCTCTTAGCAAAGAGATTCTACAAGATGGGAAAAAGAGACTTTAGGAAGAAGTCATCCAGACAAGAAGATAAACCCAGGTATGACAAAATACCAACTAAAGAGGTTATTTGTTTTGGTTGCAGGAAACCTGGACACTACATCTCTGAGTGTCCAGAGAATCAAAAGAAGGAGAAAAGAAAGGACTCCAGAAGATAGAAATACAGTAAGCCTTCCTCAAGCAAGCATAAGAGGAAAGAGAAAGTCTTTGTAGCAGTAACTTGGAGTAATACTGAAGAGGATTCCTCGTCCTCTAGCTCCAGTGATGAAGATGAGGAGGAAGCATAGGAAAAGGACATTTGCCTAATGGAAATTGATGCTTCCAGCACTCATTCAGGAGAAGCTTCATCAGATGATGAACAACCACTTTCAGAAGTTGATCAAGTACTCTCTTCTTTTGACATCTATTCTGAAGATTTTATACATGAATTCAAAACTATGTGCATGGACCTAATTAGTTCAGAAAAAAAGAATTAAACAACTTAGAGAGCAATTGAATGATCAAAGTAGTTTGGTTGAAGAAAACCATAAATTAAAAGATGAAATTACTCTTGGAAATAATAGATAATTAAACTAAAAACTTAACTAGTTAAGGCAAGGCAACTTGAAGAATCCCTTAATGGGAGAAGCCTCAAGCTGATGGACATTACAAGCACTGTTAATGCCAGACTCACTAGCAAACTGGGCTTGGGTGCTTCATCAAGCCAACCCCCACTAGTCCAGAAAAATGCACTTAGGACCCCAGTAAAATTCATCTCTGAAAAAGGTAAAGAACTAATCTATGAGAGACCCTTAACTGCAAATAAGAACAAACCTAACAAACGGAAAAATAGAAACAGACAAAATCAAAACAAAAACAATGTTCAACAGTTTTCGTTGAACTCAGATTCGACGAAATGTGAACGAATCGTCGAACCCAGATCGACGATCTTTTAACGAAAATTTCTACTATAATCAATCGTCTTACTACGATCGATGACTTCTATATGGATCATCGAGCAGAGATCGACGAACGTGGGGCACAGAGAATGAATATTATCCTTCTCTGAGTAGAGATCGACGATCTCAACCTATGTTGTCGAACTCAGATCGATGATATCACTTCCAATCGTCGAACCCAATGAGAATTAATAAAACCTTTAACTATAAAAGAAACACTAGTTAGAAAAAACAATCAATCAATCCTTTCACCCTTTGGGAAATTCCACCTAGGAGATACAATCCACTAGGCTATAAATCTCAGTCAACCATGTCTATTATCTCAAGTTTCTCTTATCTAGAAAACAAAGGACCCAAGGTAACCTGGGTCAAGAATAATTAATCTTTTGATTATTGCAGGTGAAGAACTGTCCACCATACAGCCAGCAATAGTATCTGGATAGTGGGTGCTGAAAGCACATGACAGGATGGAAGGACAACTTATCCAACTATAAGTAAAAGCTAGGACCTAAGGTTATTTTTGGTGACTCCAACATTGGCCAGACTGAAGGCTATGGAGAAATCAGGATAGGTGTTGTGACATTTAGGAAGGTTGCATATGTAAGTGGATTGAACCATAACTTGATCTCCATTAGTCAGCTTTGTGATGAAGGATTTCAGGTAACTTTTAATCAGTCTTCTTGCATTATTTCTTCAGCTGTCAACATAATAGTTTTATCAGGTTCTAGAGTAGGTAATATTTATATTGTTAACTTCAATTCAGCCATAAATGAAATTTTTTATTTAACCAATCATGTAATCAAAATTAATTATTGCATAGGAGACTAGGACATGTAAATCTAAAATACATTGCTAGGCTATCTAAGGACAACCTTGTAAGAGGATTTCCTTCTTACCCCTATAAGAAGGAAAGCTTGTGCAGGGCTTATCAACTAGGCAAGTGTCGAAGTATGAGACCGGGCGGTCTGGCGGTTTGAGCCTGGCGGGTTGTAGACCGGGCGGTCTGGCGGTTTGAGTCTAGCGGGTTGATATCAAGGCTATTGTTGTGTGGTGTCCGGCGGTCTGACGGTTTATCTCCGGCGCCTTGGAAACCGGGCGGTCTAGCGGTCTCCTACCGCATCTCTCTCTTGCTTCTGGTATTGCCGAGCGGTTAGAACATTGTCTAACCGCGCGGCCTGTTCCGGTCTGTTGTTCTAGCCGACCAGACCTGTTGTATATCTTTAGTCCCACATTGTTAGTTTGTACTCTATCCTCTCTCCTCCATTCTATAAAAGGGAGGCCATACCTTTGTAAATGATATCTTTTTGGATAATAAAATTTCAATTATTCAAAGTTTCGGCTTGTTTTCTAGTCGTTTGTTCGCTACTTTAGTCATTTGTTCGCTACTTCTCACATGGTATTAGAGGACTTGATCTTCTCCTCCTGATTCTGTGTGCCCTGTCCGTGCGGCTTGCCTCTTCTTCTCATGACCTGTTCTCCCGGTTTGTCTCTTCCGCTTGCTTGCGCCCTGTCCGTGCGGCTTGCCCCTTCCTCTCGCGACCTGTTCTTATGGCTTGTCTCTTCCGCCTGCTTGCGCCCTGTCCGCGCGATCTCCTTTTTCATGCCTTTTAGTTGCAGCGACCTGTCACTTTGTTCGCCGCGACCTACTGCCTTTTTCGCCTTGTTTGTTCCTCCCTTCTGTTCATGCAGTCTATCTTTTAGCCGTTCGACTTCTTTCCCTGCTTGGATCTGCGGCTTGGTCATGGCTTCTATGGCCGCTGGTGTCTGACATCGTGACCGCCACAGCTCTTCTTCTTCCTATCCGCGCGGCTTATATTCTAATCGCGCGGCTTCTCGTTGATTTCTCCTATGGCCCTTTCTGAAACCTCCACAACCACCACTCCAATCGCCACTCCGGCGCCGCATACTACTCTCTCTGCCTACCTTGGCACGGTTTCTAAACTTGTTGGCTCCAACTATCCAGATTGGAGAGTTTCTTTCACCTTTCTTCTTCGCTCTCAGCGCAAACGTCATCACCTCACCGATGACCCTCCTCCTCCAGACTCTGCTGAATTTGATGACTGGGATGACAATGATGCGCTTGTCCGCACGTGGTTGGCTAACAGCCTCTCCGATGAATGTCTTCCTGTCATACGCCATGATGAGATGGTCAAGACCGCGTGGCTTCACCTTGCTGCTCTCTAATCAAAGGGGGCCCAGACATCCCGCATTTATACTCTCTATGCGGATCTCTTCGCTCTCCCTTCCATGTCTCCTGCTGCGGCTTATCAGCAAGTTCAGGCTCTTGGCGCCGAAATCCTCCAGAACCGCCCTTTCTCCGCGGACTGGGCCGAGCATCACAAACACTTCCAAGAACTCCTGGTTGTTTGTTATCTTCTACGGCTCCCTTAGTCTTTTGATATGATCCGCCAACAGATATTGGGCGAAGCAGAGTCTCCCACCTTGGATGCCACCGCGGCTCGCATCACCGCTGTTACTTCACTGCTCCAACATCCTCTGTTGTCCTCCCCTCCTCCACAGGACTCCTATGCTCACCAAGTTCAGCGGGGTGGCAATAGTGGCCGCAGCCAGTCTGGCACACGCGGTCCGTCAAGGTTCCTCTGCTCTCACTGTGGTCGTACCGGCCACTCTGTTGACCGCTGCTGGCAAAAATATCCTCATCTTCGTCCCTACGGTGATACTTCTTCCTAAACCTCCGCCTCCTCTCGGCCATCTTCTTTTGTGGCCACGACCTCAGGTAGTGCACACGTCGTTACCCAAGGTAAATGGCTGATTGACTCTGGTGCTACAAATCACATGACTGGAAACCCTCACTGCTTCTCTCTCCTAGAAACGCATGATCGGCTACCCCCAGTTCTTGTTGCGGATGGTTCGCCTTCCCCGGTTTACGGGACGGGCATGGTTCAAGTCACCCCGTCGCTTCGCTTAGCGGATACTCTCTATGTCCTGAAGTTTCCTTGCAATTTGCTCTCAGTTACTACTTTATGCAAGCAACTTCAGTGCTCTGTTTTATTTACTCCTACTTCGTGTTGTTTTCAGGACCCGAGGACCCAATGGACGATTGCTACTGGGACTGAGAGCGGCGACCTCTACTTCCTCGACAATGTTTCTGCTCTGTCCTCCTTCTCTTCCTCGTCCACTGATCTGCTTCAATGGCATCTTCGCCTTGGATATCCTCCTCCTCAGATTCTTCGTAAGCCTCTTCCCCACTTACCTCAGAGCAGTCCTCCGCTCAACTGTGATGCATGTCAGCTTGGCAAACATCACCGCTCCTCCTTCCCGCCGAAGCAAGGTCGTGGTTCCTCCCGCCCTTTTGATCTCATTCATTATGATGTCTGGCGTCCTGCTCCTACTCTCACCGTTGGTCGGGGTAGTTCTTACTTTGTAACTTTTATTGATGATTTCTCTAGATGTACTTGGGTGTATCTATTAAAAGATCGCTCTGAACAATTATCTGTATGGCAATCCTTTTACAATATGATTAAAACTCAGTTTGTTATTTCTATTAAAGTGCTACGCTCTGTTAATGATAAAGAATATCTACGTCATGAGTTTTCGTCTTTTTGTATGCAACATGGTCTTATTCATCAGACCAACTATGTTTACACCTCCCAGCAAAATGGGGTGGCGGAGCGTAAAAACTGTCATCTCCTCGATATCGCTCGTACTCTAATGACGCAGATGCAGGTGCCTCGCTCCTACTGGGGCTATGCTGTTCTTCTTGCCTGCTATCTCATCAATCGCATTCCCTCTTCGGTTCATTCACGCCAAGACCCCCTTCTCCATTCTCTACCCGGGCAAGGAACCCTTTCCTCTTCCTCTCCGTATCTTTGGGTGTACGGCCTTTGTGCATTCTCCGTCTGCTACCCGTGACAAGCTTTCCCCCCGTTCCACAAAATTTGTCTTTTTGGGATACTCGACCACTCAAAAAGGTTATTGTTGCTTTGATCCCGTTCTGCGCAAACAGTTTGTTTCCGCAGACGTCACCTTCTTTGAAAATTCATCCTACTTTTCTTCTCCATCCCCGATTCCTCCTGCTGTCTCTGACTCTCCACCATCTCTCTGTGATCCTTCCACGAATATCGACGTCTCCCCTCCTATATCATATCCTCCTCCGTCTCCTCCTCTCCCTATTATATCCCCTCCTTCTTCTATGCAACCGTCTCTCTCTAGTCCCGGGCCAGCAATCTCCGCCACGGACGCTCTGGTCCCTGAGGAACAAGATGACCTGGATCTTCCCATTGCCCTTCGCAAAGGGGTGCGGGCGTGTACCCAACACCCGCTTGCTGCTGTTGTTTCCTATGATCGGCTTACTCCCTTTTGCAGGAGCTTTGCTTTGGCTATCTCGGCTACTACCACTCCCCGCACTTATCAGGAGGCTCTTATTATTCCTCATTGGAAATCTTCCATGGATGAGGAAATCGCCACTCTTACTGAAAGGGGTACCTGGACCCTTGTTCCTCCACCGGTAGGTACTGATGTGGTTGGCTGCCGCTGGGTGTTCGTTGTGAAGTTTCGCCCAGACGGCACTGTGGATCGTTACAAAGCCCGACTGGTGGCCAAAGGCTTTACTCAGACTTATGGAGTTGACAATTTTGATACTTTCTCCCCGGTTGCTCGCCTCAGCACCATCCGGGTTCTTCTTTCTGTGGCCGTCAACAGGGAGTGGGCTATTTCCCTGCTTGATGTCAAGAATGATTTTTTGTATGGGGATCTTCAGGAGGACATCTATATGGAGCAACCTCCTAGGTATATTGCTCAGGGGAAGACACGTGTATGCTAGTTAAAGAAGGCCATCTACGGCCTAAAACAGAGCCCTCAGGCATGGTTCGACAAGTTTAGTGGCATTGTGGCTACCATTGGCTTTACAAGAAGTTCAGCTGATCACTCATTGTTTATTCGCAAAACCGCATCGGGCCTTTTGGTTTTGGCGGTGTATGTGGATGATATTCTTCTTACCGGCGATGACTAGGCTGGGGTGGACTTGACAAAGAAACACCTCCATCAACACCTAGTCACGAAGGATATGGGCTCCCCAAAATATTTTTTGGGGATAGAAATCTCTCGGAAGCCCGAATCGTTGGTTCTCTCCCAACGAAAGTATGCTCTTGATCTTCTACAAGAGGCAGGATTGACCGGTGCCATACCGGCCCGGTATCCCATGTCCACTAGAGAGGACAAAACATGGACAGATGACTCACCTCTTATATCCGATGCCACGAGGTATAGAGGTCTGGTTGGCAAACTCATTTATCTCACGGGGACCAGACCCGATATCGCCTATGCTGTAGGCAAGGTCAGTCAGCTCATGCAAGCTCCCAGGGAATGTCATCTTCAGTCTACCTTGAAGATACTAGAGTATATCAAAGCAGCACCAGAAAAAGGGCTACTCTTTCAGAAGCATTGTCATGTGAGAGTTGAAGCCTACTCAGACTCAAGCTATGCGGATGATAAAGGTGACCGTAAATCTTCATCGGGTTTTTAAACATTTGTTGGAGGTAATCTTGTGAGCTGGAAGAGCAAAAAGTAGTCTGTTATCTCAAGGTCCAGTGCAGAAGCCGAATACCAGAGTATGGCGTCAACCACATGTGAGTTAAAATTGTTGCGGGCTCTCATGCTTGACCTAGGAGAGGTCTACGACTATCCTCTGCCTATGTTCTGTGACAACAAGGCCGCTATATACATATCCAAAAATCCGGTCTTCCATGAGAGAACGAAACATATAGAGGTCGACTGCCATTTCATCCGAGAAGAAGTCTTTAAGAGACAGATTTGCACTCCATTCGTCACCTCCGACAAAGAGTTGGCAGATATCTTCACCAAGCCGGTTTCTACTTCCTTCTTCCAAATTTGTGACAACCTGGGCATGATTGATATCTATGCTCCAGCTTGAGGGGGAGTGTCAAAGTATGAGACTTGGCGGTCTGGCAGTTTGAGCCTGGCCAGCTGTAGACCGGGCGGCCTGGCGGTTTGAGTCTAGTGCGTTGATATCCAGGCTGTTGCTGTGTGGTGTCCGGCGGTCTGACGATTTATCTCCGGTGGCTTGGAAACCGGGCGGTCTAGCGGTCTCCTACCACATCTCTCTCTTTCTTCTGGTATTGCCGAGCGGTTAGAACATTGTCTAACCGCGCGGCCTGTTCCGGTCTGTTGTTCTAGCCGACCAGACCTATTATATAGCTTTAGTCCCACATTGTTAGTTTGTACTCTATGCTCTCTCCTCCATTCTATAAAAGGGAGGCCATACCTTTGTAAATGATATCTTTTTGGATAATAAAATTTCAATTATTCAAAGTTATGTCTTATTTTCTAGTCGTTTGTTCGCTACTTTAGTCGTTTGTTCACTACTTCTCACAGCAAGCAAACTAAAAATAGGTTCAAATCCATTAATAAGAGTGAGTCACCTAGGATTTTGTATTTGATTCACATGGATCTTTTTGGACCCACTGCTGTATAAAGCCTAGGATGGATGTCTTACACCTTAGTTATTGTAGATGACTTCTCCAGGTTCACTTGGGTGTTCTTCTTGAAAAATAAGTAAGATAACTTCAAGGTTCTTACAGATTTTCTCAAGTGCATACAGAGTGAGTTCTCTACTCAAGTTGTATTGATTATAACTGATCATGATACTGAGTTTGAGTATCTTCTTATGCAAGACTTCTGTGAGAAGGAAGGTATCAGGCAATGTTTTTCTGCTCCTAGAACTCCTCAACAAAAATGGGGTAGCTGAAAGGAAAAAACAGAACCATGATTGAAGCTCCAGGTACATTGCTTGTTGATGCATACTGCCCCTTTCCTTTTGGGCAGAGGCAATGAGCATAGCTAACCATGTCCTAAATAGAAGTTTAATACATAAGCTATAGGCTAAGACCCCCTATAAGCTACTCATAGGGAAAAAAGCTAAAGTAGACTATTTTAGAGTATTTGGTTGTGTTTGTTACGTTTATATTAACAACAGAAAATACACTACAAAGTTTGAATCCAAGTCTGAAATGGGAATTTTTCTAGCATATTCCCAAGTAAGCAAGGCTTATAGGGTCTAGAATAAATCTACCTTGAAAATAAAAGAGTCTGTACATGTATCTTTTGATGAAACTAACATGTTTTATAAGGAGAAGAATACTTCTACAAGTCAGAACATGCATGTATCTACTTTGTGTTAGAATTTTGATGCTATGACACTCTATCCTAAGGTTGTTACACCATCATCTCCACAAATAGCTGAAGGCAGTGATGAAGATATCAGTGAGCCAACTAATAGTGTCCCAGTAGCTGAAATATTTCCACAAGAGGAATTAGCTCCACAAGCTGTTGAGCAACCAACTCCTCCTGCTGATTTAGTCACATTTATTGATCATCCTATATCTCAAGTGATTGGAGACATATCAGCAAGTGTGAAGAGTAGACATCAGCTCCATATGGATTTGATGCATGCCTGTTTCATTTCTCAAGTTGAACCTCAATCCATTCAAGATGCAGAGCAAGATCTTCACTGAATCCTTGCAATGCAAGAGGAGCTCAACCAATTTGAGAGGTGTAGAGTTTAGGAACTTGTCCCAAGACCAGAGAACTACCCAGTAATTGGAACAAATTGGGTGTTCAAAAACAAGATGGATGCACAAGGAGCAATCATAAGGAACAAGGCTAGGCTTGTTGCTTAAGGGTATAGGCATGAAGAAGGAACTGATTATGATCAAACCTTTACTCCAGTGGCAAGGTAAGAGGCAATCAGGATCTTTTTGGCCTATGCTGCTTCTCAAAAATTTAAAGTCTATCAAATGGATGTTAAAAGTGCTTTTCAGAATGGAGAACTGAAAGAAGAAGTCTATGTTGAATAACCACCAGATTTTATCTCTCCAACTCAACCTTCTTTTGTTTATAGGTTGCATAAAGCTCTTTATGGTCTTAAGCAAGCTCCAAGGTCTTGGTATGAGACCCTAGCTAGCTTCTTGTTAGAACATAGATTCTCTAGAGGCATAGTACATAGGACTTTATTTGTCAAACATCATCATGATAAAATATTGTTAGTACAAATATATGTAGATGACATAATATTTGGCTCTATAGATCCCAAACTATGCAAGAGGTTTTCCAACCTTATGCATTCAAAGTTTGAGATGAGTAGTATGGGTGAGCTCTCATACTTCATTGGACTCCAAGTCAAGCAGGCACCTGATGGCATTTTCCTATCCCAATCCAAGTATGCTAATTAGCTGATCAAAAGTTTTGGGATTGTTAGTGCCTCAGCTAAGAAAACACCCATGGCTGCCAATGCTGTGATTGATTCTGATGAGCATAGGAAACCTGTTGATAAGAAATTATATAGGGTCATTGTTGGGTCCCTGTTATATCTCACAGCAAGTAGGCCAGATATAATGTTTGTCACATGTCTTTGTGCTAGGTTCTAGGTGAACCCTAAAAAATCCCACCTTATTTTATTAAAAAGTATTTTGAGATATATAAAGAGTTGCCCAAATCTAGGACTCGGGTATCTTGCTGAGTCAGAATTTGAGTTGACTGGATACTCAGATGCTTACTTTGTTGGATGTAGTGTAGACAGAAAAAGTACCTCTAGAATATGCCAGTTCCTGGGTGCTAAGCTTGTCTCTTAGTTTTTTAAAAAGCAAACATATGTATCTACATCAACTGCAGAAGCTGAGTATATATCAACTGGCAGTTACTGTTCTCAGATGCTATGGATACAAAATCAGCTACTAGACTATGGATTCAACTTAAATAATTCAACTATATTTTGTGATAGTACTAGTGCTATTTCTATAGCACAGAATCCAGTCCATCATTCTAGGACTAAGCATATAGATATAAGGCATCATTTCATTAGGGAGTGTATAGACAAAAAGAAAATCAATCTCACCTTCATCCCTACTTATTTGCAAAGGGCAGATATTTTCACCAAACACTTGGATGAAAAGAAACATCTATTCTTCATGAATCAGCTAGGTATGATTAATGGAGATGAGATTATTTGACTTTCTGTCTGAGCTCGATGATTTGTTGACAGATCGTCGAATGGAGATCGACGATCTGCTAATGTCTCGTGAAGTTAAACGTCAAACGGAGATCGACGATCACTTCTTAGAGAAATAATTATCGTAGAATAGAGATCAAAGATTTTTGGGTCAAATAATTTATCATCGACCAGAGATCGACGATTTATTCTTTCTCTTCGATCTGAGGTTACCGAACTCATTTTATATTAAAATACTTCACCAACCTTGGTTTTGAAGTCGTTTTTAGTAGTTAATACACTTGGCTAACTCCGTCTATTCGTTTTCTTAAACATTATAAACTAGGGTTTAGACGGAAATAGTCCCGCGCTTTCCAATTTCCCTTCTGCACTTGATCTTTGTTTTCTCTACAAGAACTCTCCAATGGCAATTCAAGCGGCGATTGTGTCTAGCATGAAGTTCGATTAAGGTTTTGATATTGATCTACACTCGTTCAAGCATAGTGATCATATGTTTTATGATGTGTTAAAGCTATTTAATGCACTGAAGCTATAGAAGTTTTTGACGACCAGGATGAAGTTACCAGTATCAGAAATTAAAGAATGGGCTTATACCTCTTCTTCAGACCGACAGACGATGACTAGAACTATTTCTGGATAGGAGGTACATTTAACCCCTGTCGTTCTTACAGAAATTTTTTGTTTCATTAATGGAGAAGACGATATTGATTTGGATAAAGAGGAATTCACTGCCATGCTTGCCAAAATGGGTCATGTTGAGGCAAACCCTAGCAAGCTTCTGAAAAAGAACTTGTCTCCTTAATACAAGTTCTTGGCATATATTGTGGGAAAAGTGGTGCTTAGGAAGCACACTGCCCATGATAATATATCCAGGAATCAGTTTCTTTTGATGAGTGCCTTGGTTAATCAGAAATCAGTGAATTGGGCTGAAGTTTTGTTTGAGTTGATCAGGAAGAAAGAAAATAAGAGAGAGGTCTCTCTCGGCAGAATTTTAGGGATTTTTCTCACTAAAAAATGCCCTGAGTTGTTGACATCCCCAACAACATTCATCAATGCTTCCAAAGGGCTGACCCCAGCTCTCTTTGGAAAGTGGGAGAGGAATATCTTAAAGCCCTCTAGGGCTCCCTCCACCCACAGGGTTTTTGAGGACATAAGGACTGCTCTAGTCACTCTTCACCATAGAGAAGATGAGCTAGAGATTCCTCCTTCCCCTGCTAGACCTACTTCCCCTTTGTCACATCAACCAACTCCACCTCAGAGCCCTCCTCAAGGAACCCCTACTCCTTTGTCTCCTCTACCACATTATCTAGAAAAAATCCCTTCCACCAACATCTCAATTTAAACCTCACCCACTTTTGATCTTCATTTCTCTTCACCAACCCCTTCACCAACTCATGAACCCTCACCTCATGTTTCCCCCCATCCAGCACAAGTGTTTATCCCTACATCCACCACTCAATCTACCATCTACAACATCTGCATAGCTTGTGGTCATTCCACTTCCTCTCTTCCTTCTACATCATATACTCAATCTGCTCTCATTTCCCTCCTCACCCCTACCATCAAAGCCATTGTAGAGGATGCCATTGCACCTCTACTAGTTTCTTTTAATTCCTTTGTTGCCTCTTTCTCTGTCCCTTCTTCATCTAGGGGCATTGCAGCAGAAATTACTGCTACCAGGCAGGGGGAGATGTCGAGTGAAGAAGTCCCTCCTCCTCCAGCAGTTGAAACAGTAGAGGCAGACACAGTTTTGGCAGAGGCAGACACAAGTTTGACAGGTGTAGATACAGAGATGATTGTAGATATATTTTTGGCAGATATAGAGAATGCAGATATTGATTTTCCTAATATAGAAGTTATTGCATTTTTGGAAGATGACCTTGAAATCTCTGAAGAACCCTTGGACATTCTTCATGGAGATTGCTTCATCTCTCCAGCTTTTGAATTGACTTCAGTTCTAAGCTCTTTTGATCTTTTGTATAGAGATTGTCTTCCCCTTGCTGCTTTTCCATTTTGTTTAGATATAGTATGTTATACTGCTCCTGTGAGCAAATATCTTTTAGTTCAGCTTCTTCAGAGTTTTGCTGCTCTAGTGCCTAAGCTCTTGGCAGCTCCTGAGCCTGAGCCTTCTGAAGATCCTTCTGCAGTTCGAGTGTCTGAGCTGATTAGTATGCCAGAGGTTAAGAGTCCTGAGCCCAAGGCCTTCTCTCCTCCAACCTATGCTTGTTCTACTTCTCCAATCCCAAGTTTGGATGAAATTTTGGATGCTGATGCTGCTGAAGAACTTTTAGTTATCAAAGAGATTGATGATTTGTATAATAATCCACCAGGCTCATCTGATAGTGATTCAAATTCAGATTCAGACTCAGATCCAGATGTCAGCAAGAAGAAGAAACAGACCAGGAAAAGAAAAGCTCCAGTGAAGGAAGTGCTTAAGTCTAATCCTCAAGATGACATTCCTTACTTCATCAGGCAAAATATTACTCTCACATCAACTTCTCCTCACTTGATAAGATTTTCCAAGAATGAGATGAAGGCTCAGAAGAAAAGGAGAAAGACTGGCTCCTCTCCTGTCAAAGTTTTCAGGAAGGATCCATCTCCTCCTCCTCCTCCTTCAGCAGGTGCTAGTGGAAATATTGCTTCTAAGACTGCTACCTCCTCCCATCAGCAGACTTCTAATGCTCCTCACTCTCACAGCAGACCATACAGGTCTTATTCAAGGGGCTATTCAAGAAGGAGAGGTAGATAGTATGATCAGGCTGACAGATAAGATATATCAGATTCTAGCAAGAGATTCAGAGCTCCTGGAAAATTCAGTCAAGTCAGACCTCCTCCAAACCTTCATGACAGTCATTCTCAATATACAACAACAAAAACAAAATTCCAAGAACAATCAATCAAGTATAGAAAGCTTTAGAAGACCTCTCATGATTCTAAAGAAGAATCATCTCAGTTTGAACCTGAGCTTGATCCTAACTTCAGGATGGCTAGGTTTCATGAATTGATTGGTCTCTCTCAAATAAATAAAGCTAGAAAAGAAGGAACTGATCCCTCTCAATTCTCAACTATGTCTAAGTACAGGGAGAAAGAACTGGAACAATTAAATATTGATAAGAATATTTTTGATGCTAATGTCTATATATAGGTACATCTTGAGGCAGTTGTTCCCAGAGCAGCTACAATTAATGTTCATGGTGAAGCAGATATGAAAATGACAAGACAGCAAGCAGTAAATCCAAAAAGAATAATTGAATTTGCTAAGCAAGCTTCAGACAAATCTTAGTAACTATTTTCTTTTTGTGTCTATATTTATCTTTGTAAATATCTGTTGAACTTTTCTTATATTTCATGACAGATATAGTTGTTTAGTTTTTCTGTTGTTTTCTTTTATTGTCGTTTAGTGACCTCACCAAAATAGGTGGAGATTGTTGGATACCTAGTTTGGATTTGGGCTAGGTTCACTAATCTAGGCTAAGTCAGACCAACATTGTATAGCCAGGGTCTAGTCTAGTGTCTTAGGTGTCAGTAAGGTCAACAACTCAATGAGAAAGGACCAAGACATCAGAGACTTAGAAGACAGCAGAGAGTAAGCAAGGCAAAAAATTTTCTAAGTAAAAAGTCATTCGACGATCTCATCTCTGAAGAGAGCTCGACAATCTTCGTTCTGCGCTCGACGATCTCAGAGTTAAATCTATAAATGCTGAGATCGACGACTGCTGAACTCAGGTCGACGGTCTCTGATCTACTTTTAGGATTGAGATCGGCGTTCAACCATCTCAGTTCGACGATCGTGAAGCCAGTTTGGAAAGCAGATTTTAAGGTCAACGATCACAGGGCTCAGCTTGACGATAGAGGATGTTTGAGCTCGACGATCTCAGGACCAGATCGACGATTTCTGCCAGATCATCATTTTATTCCCTGCAGTTATTGTTTTCCTTATTGACTATTTATTCTTTTGCTTTTATGACTCTGAGTGATTAATACATATATTCTCTGAATATAGTCGTTCCTTGGCAAGCATTAGTTGTTGGTTTTCATAGAGTTATTATACAACCTTTCTCGGGATAGTTAAGGAAATGAGTTAATTCTCTTATAGCCATTGCACAAGTTCCCATGATTCTGGCAGTCAATCAAGGTGGATGATTTAAAACTCAGTTTGGAATTACTCAAAGGAAAGGAACTCAGAGAATAAAAGACAGAGAGAATTATTATTCTTGAATAACTTCTTGATGCAGTTTACAAACCTTTGAAAGAGATAACAAGGCTGCAAGAAAAAGAAGAAGAACGGCTCTCAGTTCTAACAACAAGATTTCATTCAGGAAGCTTGTGGAGACAATAATCCTCAATCAGTCTCAGTTTTCTGGATTTCAAGTCCTACACCCTTTACAAGTCTCTTATTTCCTGAACCATTCAAATCACAGGACAAGCCTTGACTCCATCAGGATCACTCTCAAGTCTTCTCTCATTTGTTTGAGAAAAGAGAAGACAACTCAACTTTTTCTTTCCCCCCCTATGTGTAAAGGGTTTTTACTCCCTTCAAAAGCAATTCCTGGTTGTGAGGTAACTTGATCAAAAGACTTCAATTTGGTTTTTTGGCACCTGATCAAAAGCCAGAAGGATTGCAATATCTCCCTCGAAATAGATATTATTTGGTGGCAGTCACCTGATCAAAAACCTGAGAGTGATTCCTACCAGGGTAGTAGAAGAGTGGATGTACCCAGATTTGGGGAACCACTATAATCTCTTGTGTCGTCTGGTTGCACCTTTTCTTATTGCTCTTGCTAGTTTCTGTGCTATTCGGAATAGTTCTCTAGTTTTCCTTCTGCTTATATATTTATTGGTATCACCTATTTTTGAACTCTGATAGAATAAATTAAAACAACCTAAAGTTTTTAAACACTCTATTCACCCCCCCCCTCCACCCTCAAGAGTAGATCTGAAAACTCCCTCCTTTCAGGGAGGAAGAATCATCTTTCTCGGTGGGTAAGAACTTACCCCAAGCTACTCTTGAAGTATTGGTGCATGGTTAGTCTAGTGTGAGCATGATGTAGGCAATCATTTTTGGCCCGGTTGAGCTTTGTACTGTTCCTAACATCATATCCTCGCTAGCCCCGTTGTGCCTACCCATTCCTTTTATTCAGCCCCACCATTATTTCACCAAAGCCTCATAGCTTATACTAGTCACACACCCAAGTCGAGCTTTAGTGTTTTGCATTTTCATTTTGGGGTGTTGATTTGGTGATATTACATGTGAATTTGTGGAAGTGCTCCAAGGCTCTTATTTACTGAAACTGTTAAAAGAAAAAAAAATTTTAAAAAAATATCCGTGAAAAAGAAAAGTGAAAAGAAAAAGTTTGATTGAAAATCCTTTTGGAGATGTGATTATATTTGGAGTAGGTTGTGCAAACCTATATGTTAAAAGTTATGTCTGGGGGTGTGGTGTACCCGCATGTATTTTGCTTAGCTGATGGATTCTTTTTATGATAGCTAGTTTGGGTTAGGTGCATAGCCGTCCTGTTTATCTTTGTTTACCTCAACGTAACCCAAGCCCCACGATTATCCTAAAGTACTATGGATTCACGCTTGAGTCAAACTAGTGCCGTGGAGAGAGTGTGAAAGGGCAAGCGTATGGTCCCTGACATTGGTGGATTCCTTTGGAGGTGATCCTGAGCCCCGATCTTTGGCAAAGCTCACCTTAGTGGCCTGCCTACTTTATTCCTATGAGTGACTGGTAGATTCACTGTGATTCCATTTTTGAGTAATAATAAAATTTTGATACGCATTGTGAAAAGTATTAATTATTTTTTACACTTAGAAATTTCCTTTATTATATTTTTATGCATGCGAGCATGCGACTTCACATGGTACTCCGTATCTTAATTTCCGTGTTAGCTAAATAATTTTCCCTATCTGCATAGATTTTGTTTGCTTGGGACGCGCAAATAGGTAAGTCTGGGGGTGTGATGAGTTCGATTTATATAGGGATTTTCGGACTCATCTAGGCCAGTTTTAACGCACACGCACTTCTCATTTAGTATGTTATCATTGATATTACATTTATTCTTCATATCACGCTAAGTGCACTATTTTGGCCCAAGGGTGTGCAATTGCGCATTCTTTTGTTGGTGGTAAGCACATGGTGCTCCCCATGGTTCTTTTTATTTATTTTATGTTGTGTGTTATTACTTGGAGCATGTGCACCGTCCTGGTTTTATTGCTGTGCAGGTAGTCGGGACGTTCCGGATTCATTTTCCAATTCAATGTAAAACGCATGGTCATGCGAATTTGTTGCGCACGGTTTCTGTGCAATCGTGCGTTTCATATAGCTACTCTGGGGACTTCTATTTCTACCCATGTGTTTTATTCCCGCACGGTTTAAGCCAAACTGTGCGAGAAGGAATCACACGGACTGTATTATTTTCTCGTGATTCCTGTATTCTGGGGTAAATCGTGTGTTTCCTTCACGCACGAGCAAACGCGCCAGTGCGTGAGTAAAAAGCACGATTCCCCTAGTTACCTTGTTTTCCTATGTTCTGTGTTTACCCGTGCGATTTCCTCCACGCACGGGAGGAAGCGCCCGTGCGCGAGTAAAACACACGGGTCAACGCATCTTTTTTCGCGATCAAGTTCTGAAAGTTAATAACGCACGGTCGTGCGCGGCACCGTGCGTGCCAATTTTTCTGATCTTTTTCCATTTAAGCGCAGATTTTCCTTCCATTGGGGATAACTTCATTCCAGTCGATCCAGCCGCGTTTTAGGGCAAAGCTCCGCCATTCCACCTCCATCCTCCATCTTCCACCAAGGGGAGAAGCTTCGGCCATGCTCGCGAAGCCTATACCTTGCCGGAGCTTGCTCTCGGCCTTCTCCTTCATCTTCTATGCTCTATTTCAAGCTTCGACGCCATAGCTAACAAGCAAAGGGAAGCTTGCAACTTTCTTGCGGATCCAGACACGAAGAAGACGGGTCCATTGGAAGGTAGTGACAACCCTTCTACCCTGAACGCAGTTGAGGACCGTGCTAGGACACGGAATGACAACCCGGCGAATCCTACCGTGAATCCTCAGCAAGACTTCAGATTCTGTCTATCTCTTAACTTGATCTTCCTTTATTTTTGTTTATGTGTTGTTAGAACTTTTGTGTTGATGATGTGCTCTTAGTTGTAAATATTATTAGTTTCATGTCTATGTGAACTTGTATTGTTTATGATTAAGTTGCTTGAGTTGTGCCTTTACTTTCCATCCCCCACCACACCGCGTCGCACTAGCAATTGCTAGTGGCGTGCGTAGCGAAGTGGTGCTTACGACCCTCAAATTTTGTTTCTTATGCTTGCCTACTTGTCCATCCGCCCAGCGATTCGGTGCATAGCGGCCCGTGTAGTCTTCCATCCAGCCTGGCGAAGCGATGCATAACTGCATTGTATAGGAGTAGTTATTTGTGTTTTGCTTTATTTTATCGCAACCATCAAAACCCCCCATCGTTAACTCCGACCTAAGGACTTCAATCTCAAGTCCTCCTCGATATTAAATCCCCCCTTACTGTGTTCCTTGAAGAGATCGATAATTGGAAAAGCCACCCATTTTATATTACTTTTGTGACAGGTACACTTGCCATTCAAACGCATCATGGCTCGCTCACCTTACCAAGTAGCACCAAACGAGATGGAGGAATTTAAAGTTCAATTACAAGAATTGCTAGAGAATGGCTATATACATCCAAGTATGTCACCTTGGAGTGCACCAGTCCTCTTTGTTAAGAAGAAGGACGGAAGCTTACGTCTATGCATTGATTATCGATAATTGAATAAGTTGATAGAGAAGAATAAGTATCGACTTAACCCCTCCGCGCGCGATGGACTATTGGAATAGGCCGAATATTTTTTCGTTAAATTTTAAGAGTGGAGAGAAGTGGTGTAAGTTGATCATTGATTGTGGAAGCTGTATGAATGTGATTTCTTAAAATGCAGTGTCACGATTGTTGTCAACCCCTGAGCCGTACCCTCACCCCTATAAGGTTGCTTGGGTAACTTTGACATCCCTTCCGGTTTTGAATTGTTGTTTGGTTTCCCTTATCAACAAGGCTTACACTGAAAAGGTTTGGTGTAACATCATCCTCATGGATGCATGTTATGTCTAACTAGGACACTCATGGATTTATGACGATGATGTTACTCACCTAGGGCGAGCTAACACGTATCAGTTCAAATTAATGGACAGACCATTATCTTTAAGCGCACTTCGCTTAAGGATCTGTCGGTCCCTTCTATGGACATGATTATGCCTGTAGAGAAGAAAACATTAAGCTTGATAGGTAAGAAGGAGTTTGAGCTCGATACCATTATAGATGGTGTCAAATATGCATTAGTATGTTTACAAGTCAAGAAAGATAGTTCCTCTTTTGAGAACTTACCACTAGCACTAAAGAAACTCATAGAAGAGTTTTAGGATGTTTACCAAGATGATTTACCATCTGAGTTACCCCACATGAGATAAATTCAACACGAGATTGATTTCATTCCGGTTTCCTCTTTGCCCAACCATCCCCATTATCAACTTAACCCCTCCGCACACCTTGAAATGCAAAAATTAATTTCGTATTTGCAAAGTAAGGTGTTCATCTATCATAGCAAGAGTCCTTTTGTCGTACCCGCCTTATTTGTCCCTAAGAAAGACGGTTCTTGGAGGATGTGTGTAATGACCACATCCGTTAAATAACATATAATAGAAGGTCTAACCGGGGCCCCACACAATATGCCACAAAATAGGTGGCGAGGTTATAGGTTAAAACCAAAAACATACTGTGTCCTAACACAGAGCATACTAGCGGAAGATTTTAACGTTAATATTGAACTCAAACCATGACTGTCCACTAATATAAACAACCACATTTATATATACTCTCGAAGGAATGTACATCAAATACTCAAGAGTTTGGCTTTAAGTCCTTACAGTTAAGCTTTAAAAGTGCGGATTACAAACATCGGCGCGCAGGCCTACCACACATGAAAACATAAAGTTCATCGCTTAGCCTTCAAGGGTCAGTAGCAGCAACAAAGACTTCAGCCCTCTACTTCCCCCTCGGCTCTCCAGCACCTGTACAAGGATAGCCCACCATGACGGTGGCAAACAAGGCAACGGTCAGCATTCAGCTGACCAATTTATAACGACCCTACCCCTTTCCCACGGCAGTGGTATTCCTTCCCTTCAGGAAGAGCATTTTACAAGAAAATATATCATACAATGTGCACTCACGCACAATCAAGATATCACCACCATCGGCCACGCGGACCGACGATCTGTGCACTCAGGGCCCATTCTTGGTGTACAGGCAAACCAGGGTCCCACCACTATTCAAGGTCTGAAACCCAACAGTATTGAGCATTTAGTCTTAATGGCACGCATGCCTAAGAATCTCATTATGCGCTCCAAGGAGATTAATAACTAGGTCTACCAGTTGGTCAGACATAATGCGGTCGGGTTCAGCTTATCCCATTGCTCAAATCGTCCAAAATGACGCGGGTCAGCTTTCCACTTATCCGTTCGGTACGAAGCCTTCAAGAGATCGCAACTCACAATAGCCACATTGTCCACCAAGGACTGTCTTCACTTTCCAAAAGTGAGTTAGTTCTAGCATTCCTCACGAGCGCTTGACGGGTTCAGCAAAAGCTCTCTTTCTGCACCCAAACTCAACCCAAACCCTGCAGCATCCTGTAGTGCTAGAAAACTTGTCTTTCATAGCATATAACACAAGAATCAAGAGGGTATTTTCCTAGAATTCCACTCCAGTACTTCCTGCTACTGCCCTTCATAGGTACAACCCAATGACTTCACAAACTACATATTTATATGCGGAGTCTTCTCCGGTGCGCAAAATGAATCATCACCAATCCATACCAACCTGTCTAGATGGGCTTCACACAGCATGTCGATTTCGTACTACACATTTCTGGATCTATATGCAAGACTTGTTTGGGATTTTAAGAATCAATCCAAGGTAAATCCTTCAAGAATCCACCCTTTGGTGGGGGAAATCCATGCACATGCCAAAAGAAAGACTTCACATGTCCAAGAAGGAAGATCGTTACCCTTGATGATCTCTTTGGAGCCATGGAAATCTAGCCGGATAGAAAGCACCGCAATGGCCTTGCCTCCACGAATCTGGACTCGGTTAGCGATTCAGGGCTGAGAAGCTCCACCGGCAGCTGGATTCCTTCTCCTCCTTCTTCCATGCTTTCCCTTCTCACTATCTCTTTAGAAAGAGAATGGCAAAAGTTGAATGAGAGTTATCTTCTCAACTCCTGGCCTTAATATAGCAGGAAAAGACCTGGACCATTAGATCTGAGGTGAAGGAAAAGAATGGCCACAAATCTCCCTGAAATCTCGATTTTGTGTTGAACACGGCTTGTGATACGCCTATGTCACAAATCGTGTACCTTAAGCGACAAACAAACCAACTTGACCCGAACAGGACACGGCCATGTGACATGCCCGTATCACAGGACGTGTACCCTGACACGGCTTCAGACATGCCCGTGTCTTGCCCATGTTCACTAGGCCTCACATCCCTGGCTAAATCCAGAGAAAGACATGGCCTTTGACACGCCCGTGTCACAGTACGTGTGTCCAACACGACTTGCCTCTCGAGGATCGTCAAGTGCATTTCATCGAGTGAAGTTCGTCGACCCATAGTAGGTCACGGCATAGGACACGCCCGTATCGCAGGCCATATACCCTCTCGAGAATCGTCGAGTGCATTTAATCGAGCACTCAACAGGCTGTATGTCAACTCGACAACACAGAGCACGACACTGCTTGGGACACGCCCGTGTCCCAGGCGATGTTTCTCAGCCTACACTCATTTTGAGATTTGGGGTGTTACAATGTGTGTGGATTATGGCCATTAATAAAATAAGTGTCAAATACAGGTTTCCCATTCCTATCTTGGACGACTTATTGAACATATGTTAGCAGGGGCCACGACTTTTTCTAAATTGGATCTTAAGAGTGGTTACCATCAAATTAGGATTAGGGAGGGAGACGAGTGGAAAACGGCTTTCAAGTCAAAAGACAGACTTTATGAGTGGTTGGTGCTCGGGGAAGGGCTCACTAATTGCCTAAGTACATTTTCGAGGTTGATGATTCTAGTGTTCAAGCCTTTCCTAGGAAAATTTGTAGTTATATAGTTTGATGATATCTTAGTATTTAGCGCCTCTCCGAACGATCATGAGTCACACTTGAGGATAGTACTTACCACGTTGCGAAAGGAACAATTATTTGTTTATCTTAAAAAATGCCCGTTCAATGTTCCATCTGTAGAGTTCCTTGGATATATTGTGAGTTCGGAGGGCATATATGTTGATCCTAAGAAGGTCCAAGTCATTAAGGATGGGTCAGAACCCACCAACATACGGGATGTTAGGAGTTTTCATGGAAAAGCCACTTTTTACTATCGATTTATTAAAGATGTTAGTAGTATCATGGCATCAATCGTGGAGTTCATGAAGAAGGGTGATTTCACTTGGACCAAATCGGCCAATAGAGCATTTAAACAATTAAATCACCAATGTCGGAAGCTCCTCTTTTGCGATTGCCAGATTTTAATAAGGTTTTTGAATTGTCCGGTGATGCGTCTGGAGTTGGTATTGGGGTGTATTCAGTTAGGAGGATCATCCTATTGGGTACTTAAGTGAAAAGCTCGCGGGGCCGAAACTGAATTATTCTAATTATAATAGGGAGTTTTATGCGGTTATTCAGTGTCTCCAACATTAGCGACATTATTTACTCCCTAAGGAGTTTGTTATCCAATCCGATCACGAGGCATTTAGATTTCACAATTCATAAAATAACGTTAGCCCCAGGCATGTTCAATGTATCTCATATCTTCAGGAGTACACCTTTATAATAAAACATCTTAGGGGAACTCTAAATCGTGTGGCAGATGCTTTTAATCGTTTCTCGTTAATATTGTCTACATTGGAAGTGAAAGTGATTGGGTTGTTATAGGATTAAGGATGAATACATTCATTGCCCAGATTTCAAGGAAATCTATTTATCCACGCAAAATAACTCTCCCACTACCATTTAATCTTATTATATTCGTGACAGTTATTTATTTAAGCAATCAAAGCTATGTATTCCTCGTTATTCCCTACGCCATTTCATCGTTTGGGAATTACATAGAGGAGGTTTAGGTGATCATTTTGGTCGTGACAAGACCATTACGTTAGTTAAAGACACGTTTCATTGGCCAGGCCTCAAGTCAATGGTTAATAAAATTGTGGGAAGTTGTCACGCATGTCAATTAGCTAAGGGTCATAAAACGAATGCGGGACTTTATACCCCTCTTCCGATTCCTTGCATTCTATGGGAAGATGTTAGTAAGGATTTTATACTGGGCCTACCCGTCACGTTTAGACGTCAAGATTCCATCTTGGTGGTAGTAGATTTATTTTCTAAAATGGCTAATTTTATTGTGTGCAATAAGACCAACGATGTGTCACATGTTGCAGAATTGTTCTTTAAGGATGTCATTGGGCATCGGGGCATTCCTAAGACAAAAGTGACCGACAGGGACATAAAATTTACTAGCTATTTTTGGAAGACCCTTTGCAAGATTATGGGCACCAAACTCTTGTTTTCTTCGACTTACCATCCACAGACGGATGGCCAAACGGAAGTGGTAAACAGAAGTTTGGGTAGTTTACTTCATTAACTTATGGGTGACCACAAGGGTACATGGGACCTAATCCTTCCCCATGCTCAGTTAGCATACAATAATTCGAAAAATAGGTCCATAGGTTTATCACCAAATGAAACCGTGCACGGATATAAATCACCAGTGCCCCTTGACTTAATTCTGTTACCTCCATCTTATTCGTCAAGTCAATTCGCACAAGAATTTGCCTCTCAAGTTCACAATTTACATAAGCACATTAATGAAGCACTAGCCACACAATATGTATCTTATCAATCTCATGCTAACTTACATAAGAGAGCGTCTCACTTTAATGTTGGCGATTTAGTCTTGGTGTGTCTCATACCTGAACGGATGCCTTCGGGCACCATAAAAAAGTTAGCGAATCGGCAAGCTGGTCCTTTTCGAATTTTATAGAAATTAGGAGAAAACACATATCTTTTGGAGTTACCCACTGATAAGGGAATTCCCCTATTTTCAATGTTTCGGATTTAACGCCTTATATTTCTCCACCACTTGAATTATCTGCCTTTCCATTTGGTTCCACTGCATTTTCTAATGGGTTAGGGGTGAGGTTGTTCCTGGATTGCTCTCTCCATTAGTCTCCACTGGAAGTACGTTGAATGTTGACGTAGAAACTTTTTCTGCTTCTTTGACTAATTCTTTTCCAAGGTTCGCCAGGACCACTTTTGTGCCAGACAGGATCCTCAAAGATGAAGTGCTCTCCTCTCCAATTGGTGACATTCACCGCTATTTGATACGATGGCATGATCGTTCGGCCACTGATAACTCTTGGCTTCCGGAATCAGAGGTGGATCTTTTGGATGATGCCTTTCTGCATCAGTACATTCAGGCCAACGCATCGGTGATGAGTACTTTTGAGGGGGGGATGATTGATGGAGATGGCAACCTCCAAGATTATTAAGATGATGCCGACATGCTTACGGAAGATCGATCACCCTCTCCAATCAAATACTTGCGACACCGTGGTGACCTTGTGGAGCGACTCTACAATCTCGCCCTCGGCGCACGACGACTTATTAATCTTTCTTTGAATTCCTTTGTTATTTTTGTGTGCACTTTTATTTCCATGTTGTGTTTACATTTATGTATGGGTTTTAATTTTATTTAGGTTGCATGTAGCCCGATGTGTTGTAATCCCATATAAGGCCTTGATGTTGAAGATTTTATTAAGTTGAATTAATTGAAAACCTAATAATCTAAATTGAGATTTTTCCCACTTGCTCTCTCCCCTCTCTCTAACCATCGGCCCTCCTTTTTCCCCTTTGAGAATTTAGCCACCCTCCTCTCTCCCCTCTCTCTCCAAGCCACTGGCCTCCTCCTCCAAGTCCCCTTAGGGTTTCGGCCAACTACAAGCCGCCACCCCTCCTCTTCCACATTATAAAAATTCGGTCGGCCCCCTCCTTGAAGAGTTCGGGCAAGGAGGAAAGATCTGCCTTATGGAATGAATTCCGGCGTGAAGCAAAGAAGGCAGACAAGTTTTCTCTCCATTCGGCCCGACTCCGGTGCATCTGGTGAAGAGCGATCAAATCTTGGAGAATTAAAATTATTTCCGAGTGGGGTAATAAAAATTCTACCTTTTATGTTTTTCCCTCTAGATTTTCTTGTGATAGAATTACTTTAGCGTGATATCTTGATAGCGCTGGATTTATCATGGTTTTCTCCGATTGGTTTGTTTTTCATCTTAATTTTATTTAAGTTCGAGAGGATTGGTGATCCTCATTTTTTTTGGGCGAGATCTACCTTTTTCGAATCATAAATTTTGGTGGATCTTTTTTGGTACAACATTCGCTCGATCGGACTGGGTGGGCCCTTTTATCCTGAGAGAATATCGGTCTATAGCCTATGTTTGATCTCAAACGGTGTGGCTACCTGTACATTAGCATTTGATTGATAAAATTGAAAAACGTGTGTGCTGCGCAGAAAGTTTTGTGTGCGAACGTAGAATTGGGACGTAGAGAGAAATTCGTGTTTGTCGATAATTTTCAGTGTCAACGTGTGAGACTACATCACAATCTCAACTGCTGAGTCAGAATATATCTCTAGCGGTAGTTGTTGCGCACAACTTCTATGGATAAGGAATCAAATTTAAGATTACAACCTGAAGTTGAAGTACTTTACGATGTTTTGCAACTCATCTAGTGCCATCGCAATTGCTCATAACCCAGTCTCGCATATCTAGACAAAAAACATCGAGATAATGAATCATTTCATCTGGGAGCATGTGGAGAATAGGGACATCAATCTCAGTTATGTCCCGATAGATAAGCAAGTTGCAGACATATTCACAAAGCCACTGGACGTATCCACGTTATCCTTCTTCAAAATAGAACCTGGTTTGCTCAATATGGAGTCTTGACAGTCGAGAAATCACCAAAGTACAAAAATTCTTCATCTTAAGAAATCACAAGGAAAACTTGTCGAGTATACTCGTGTACTTTCAATTTTTTCGTCGAGACTTCTCGTGAAATCAAAATTTATTCATGAGTCATTTCGACGAATTACGCTAGTCTTCACGAGTTATTTCGACAAATTTATCAGGATTTCTCGAGTCATTTTAATGGATCTGCGAAGGCCAAATTTTTCGTTCTCCAAGTCTTAATTATTGGATCCGAAGAGTCTTTTCCTAAAAAATTACACGCACTCTTCAAAACCTTAATAATATATAAATAGGAGTTAAGGGCATTTGGTTTTCACACACTTCGTAAAGAGTTCTCGAGACATCCCGTCGATTCATCTCCATTAGAGTAAAAGAACTTCATCGTTAACTCTGTCTCCGGTAGTTCTTGACTCCGTCTCCGACACTTCTCGAAAAATCATCTCAGATAGTTCTCAACGATTTCGTCTTTGACAAGTCTTCGTCAGTCGTTTCGAAATTTCTCGCCTTCTCTCCTTCAGTCCTTGTTCAATTATCAAAAATGGCACCAAGAGGTAGTGGAAATCTTCAGGTCGGTGGTGAACTGGTGCGTACAGGATTTGCTACAACTTTCGATGAATTCGAGAATGTCATTTTGATGCTCGAGAGAGTAGGATGAAATTTTCTTCTATAACATCCTTGACAAATTCTAAATAGAGATATCTAAGAGTTCTATCAAAATGCAAAGCTTCAACGTGTAGGAACTGTGATCAAGAGCAAAGTGAGAAATTCCTCTATTAAAGTGAAGGCTAGTCTTTTGAATAGATACTTACGACTATTATCTGTTGAGGAGTAAGATTTACTGAAATAGACAAATCTTAATTGAACCCTTCTTTTCTATGGTATGCCAAGAAGAACTACCTCAATTAGAAGGAAAGGGATGAACGAGGAAGGAAAGCTGTTGATTGATATTATGGGAAAGGTCCTATTGTGCAAAGTTGGGTCCCATGATTATGTTTCTGGTGAGATGTTCAAACTCCTCGTAGCTATGATTTGCATGAAGATAATAGACTGGGGAGTGGTTCTGTTTGAGAAGATCAAGGAATGTCTAAGTGCACCAAACTTTGGAAGGATTCTCACTCTTTACCTAAACCAAATAGACAGAAATCGTTTGATATATCATCAAGAGTGCCAATTCATCACAAGAATAAGATTGACTCATCCATCTTTATTAGAGGGGAGAGGAGAATTTCCAGTGAAGGTGGAATGAGAGAGGTAGCAGAAGAAGAGGAATTCCCTGAGGAGGAGAGAATTCCATCACCAACCCCTAATAAGGAACCTGAGAGCTCTAGTGTAGTTGTTGAGGGTGAGACACCTCCATCCATGACTGTTGAAGATGTTCCTTTCTCTTCTGAACCAGTTCAAGTAACTACAGAGATTATAGAGACCACAGAGAGAGTGATAAAAAAAATAGTTGTTCTTGATGACAATACTGTCAAGGTTGGTGATGCTATTGAAGGTGATGTTTGTACTGATGATGATGTTGATGCTAATGTTTATGATGATGCTGATGATGATTCTGATGATATTCTTATTGAGGAGGAACTTGATGTAGAGGATGGGGGGAACTATCAGCACACTCGTCCCAAGAGGACCTAGGAGAGGATAAAGTTCCTGATGAGGGAGAGAAAGTTGAGATGCTCCCTGAAGAAGTTCTTTTTGTTGAGACTGCTCTTTCTGAGGAGATTCTAAGAGAAGAAGTTATCTTGATGCCTGACAGAGAAAGGGAATCTTTAATGATTCTTTCTACCCAATAGGGCACAAACTCCTTGAGAGACTCTACTGAGGCGGAAAATATGGATATTGAAAGTGAAGGGATAGATCACACTTACTCTAGAGTTTATATATATATATTTATATATATATATATAAAGAAAACATTTAGCACATAAATAGAAAGCAAAGGCAAACCAGATGATACAAGGAGATTATAGTGGTTCCCCTAAAACTTGGTTACATCCACTCTTCTACCACCCAGGTAGGAATCCACTACAGGTTTTTGATCAGGTGCCCTGCCACCATAGGTTTTTTCTCAGGTGCCCTTTCACCACACGATCTATTTTCAAGGGAGATCTAGCAACCCTTGGGCTTTTCACCAGGTGCCCAAAAACCAAACTAAGTCTTTTGATCAGGAAACTTATCAACCAAAGACTAACTTTTGAAGGGAGTTAAAACCCTGTATATAAGAAAGTAAAAAAGAAAATGATATTGTCTTCTCTTTCTCAAAGTTCTGAGAAGACTAGTGGATTGCTATTATTGTCAAAGCACCCCCTGAGATGTAGAATGGTTCAGGAGAATGGAAGCTTTGATCAGGGTGTAGGCCTTCAGAATGCTTGAAAATCTTCAGGAAGGTTTTAGACAGATATTGATGGATTGTCTCTTGAAAGTCCTGAAGCAAAAGCAAATGAAGAACTTGATTTTTAAGAGAGTTGTTCTTCTTTCAGTCTTCTGTAGAATAATCTTTCTATCATAAGTTACTGTATATATGTAGGAACCAATAAGGTCGATTCCCCCTAAAGCTCGGAACTACTGGGGCAGCTCACGCTTACTCCCTTGGGATCACACTCGAGATGAAGAACTAGACTGGAGGCTCCAGCAAGGATGTCCCACGTCATACCCGGAAGAGACTAAAGCTCTTCCCCTCCCTAGCCAATGCTGAGCTAGGTGCCTTAGAAGAAGTGGAAGGAGTCAAAAAAAGCTTGCTCTTCTAAGGCACCTTACCGGTCTATTTATAAGCCTCTGAACTAGGACTGCAAATAACCAATTTACACCGCCCTGAAATTACAAGAATACCCCTGGCTACGTCGGCCAACACCAAACTCCGCTATCTGCAAGGGCTAAATGCAGACCACCCGGGGTAAAAAGGGTAAAACCTCCCTAGGGCCCAAAAAGTGGGCCCGGCCCTACCTGAATCGGCCTTGAACCAAAGTGGCACTTGGCGAGTGCTCCTCCATAAGGTCCTCTCGCATAGAGAGAGGGCGACCCCGGGTGAGAGCTCCACTCCTGGAGCCTTCTCGCGCGGGGAGCTGGCCACTCGCCGGAAAAGCTTCCCGTCTCGGCATTCACCTGTCGAAAGCCATGTTCCACTTAGGTTGTCTCGCTTGATGCGGTGAACCTCACGCCTTACCCTGTCCCCTGACACCTCTCTCCTGGTGCCTCTTCTCTGGCACCTCTCGCCTGGAGCCCTCTCGTTAGGCTCTCTCGCTCGCCTGGGAGTCCGAGGTTGTACACAATCCCCGTTCTTTTCGAGGTTGTTTACAAGCTCGGAAAGATAGTTCAACCGAGGCTCGCGGTAGTACGAAGAATTTATTAGGGGGAATCTTCGGGTGGGCCCCTTGCCTAGTCTATAAATACAGAAATCGCCTCCCCACAAGGGGCCATCCTATTCCCGCATCTGCCTCTATGTCTCTTTGTCAAAGTTTTCGGGATCGCATCGCGGACGTGCGCCAACGGAACAAGGCGATGGCGGCGGGTCTGAACAAGATCCCCGCACGCGATTATCCTTCGCTACCGCCATCCACCTCTCTCCCAAAAAAGGCAAAGGTTCCGGAGCCTCCCCTCTCGGCAGGAGAACCTTCTCGCCCCTTTCCGGGAGGTATGTACCTCCCACTCCAGCTAGTCTCAAAGGAAAAGAGGTGAGTCTTTCAAACCTGCTATGATCTCTTTGCACCACACACTTTTTACTTGCTACCTTTTCCCAGAAAATCTCGGCGCCTACTCATTGTTTTGAGACCATTCGTATCAACCTTTCAGAGCTTTCTTCCTGGCCTCTCTCGCCCCAAGCCTCCACTCCCCCCTCCACCCCCGTGACAAGGAGGGATGATCCTTCTACCACATCGGGCTCCACCCACCGCTTCGGTAAGAGGCCCTACTCCTGACACCTGCTCTCTTCTTCTTGCCGCATGTTTTTTCCTTGCCACTTTATATCTTTGGCTCCTCCATAGGTGCGAGTGGAACCCCTGTCGAGGACTCACTGGCTGCCGACTCGCCGGTCGACTATTACTCCAGGCAGCTGGCCCCCTCGCCTCCTCCTCCTATAAATGAGATCAAGGACTACCTGGGTGACCCCATGGACCCTATATAGATGAAGCGTATGGTGGCCGATATGCTGCGGAAGCACGCGCGCATCATTCAAGCGCTGGAAAAAGGGAAGCAAGCCGTAGACCACCGGATTGACTGGCTAGAGGTTGAATGCGCTCTCCTGTCTTCGGAGATAGACGCCGGCATTGAGGTGGACCAGATGAACCCTCAGGCAATCTTGGATGACGTCAACCAACAGCTCCGCCTCACCCTTAGTGGTGTTGAGGCGGCTCACGCCTTCCACCTCCCCAGTTGTCCTCCCTGCGTGAGAAGCCGCGGGGGAGGGCGATGGAGGTCATATAAGAATTGACGAGAGCTTCGCCTCTTGCCTCTCGCCTCTCGCTTCTTGCTCTTTCGCTTGACTTGCCTCTGTAACGAAATTATTGTTTATATAGCGACAACTGTGCGCTCTTCGAACTTGCCACCTTTCTTTATGCGGGATTAAATTTATTACTTTGGTGACTTGCCTGTTTAAATGGTGCTACCGCATTAATATCTTCTTTTATGCTTACTTTTATTTCTCTGCATCCATCTTTTCACCTCCTTCTTGGGCTGATGGCCCACTTAGGGTTCCGCCGCCCGAGGCTTGAAGGGAGGAGGGTCGGTCGACCCCTGCCCTTCCCCGGCGTAGTCCTCTATCCGCTTATCCTCCTTCTTACGAGGGCTATAAATACCCCAGCTGCATCGACTGGAAACATGTTTTCCTAGACTTCCGCTCGCGGCTCCCCCTCCTTCCCCAGCTCGCCTCGCGCTCCAGCCCCCTCACCCTTCCTCTTTACTGTCCTTCGTGTCCTCTCGCTGGTTTTCCACTCTCCAACTTCCCCTTTGTATCGCGCACTCATGGGAAAAACGAGGCCAGAGGATGGTGAAGGCTGCAGCCGCTGTGGGAACAGATTCTCCGACAACGATTTCCCTCCCGGTCGCCTCTCTGCCGATGAATACGAGGCCTTCCGGAGCGACTTTTTGCCGGAGGGCTACGAGTCACGCCCTCCCAAGGTTGGCGAAAGCGTGAATGCATTCTACCCGGGCGAGCTCGCCTTCCACGTCTCGCACTTCGAGGCGGGGATCCGGCTCCCCCTCTGGCCCGAGGTGAAGCAAGTTCTCAAGTACTTCGGCGTCGTGCCTGCCCAGTTAAACCCCAATGCGATCTCAGTTATCGTCGCGTTCGCGTGCTACATGCGGCGAGAGAGAATATAATTCAGTCTCACCGTCTTCCGGAAGATGTTCGTCTGCCACGCCAATCAAGACGGGGTCTCCTTTTTCACCGGGTTGAATCTGAAAGTCTGCGAGACACCAAACAAGAATCATCACTGGCTAACTCGCTTCATCTTCATCCGCGGGAACCTGGGCGGCGTCCCTCTCATGCCCGTCTCGGCCGCGGAAATCTTCTATGTGACTCCGCAGGTCGGCGGCACGGACAAGCTTCTTTGCGAGTACCTCGCTGGGAAGAACTTCGAGGTTAGTTTTTTGAGACGAGGGCTCGCCTCGCTGCTCCCCGCGCTCCCTGGAGAAGGTATGCTCGACCCCCTCATCTTTTTCTTGCCTTCAGCACCTTCCTCTCGCTGAACCTTTTCCCTGAATCTGTCTCGCCTCTCCCAGGAGAGCGGAACGTGCCGGTGCACCCCCCGTACAGAAGTAATATCGAGCCGTCTAAAGACATGGATCTCGTTACTATGGCAGCCGAGGCGGCCAAAGATTCATTGGCCCCTCCTCTTCGAAAGAGGGCGGCTGAAGACTCGGCCCCCTCTCGCCTCAGCCCCTCAAAGAAACTAAGGATGAAGTTGAAGAAGGTAGTCTCCGTCTCTTCCGAGAAGGGCAAGGTCCCTGCGGACTCCGCGGCGACGCCGGGGTCCTTGAGCCCCATATCCCTGGGATCTGAATCTCCCCACTCGCCTCCCTTGACCTCTACGCACAGGGCCGTCTCGCTTCCTGAAGACGCGACCCCTCTTGCACTGCCGACAAGCTCTTCTCACCAACCTCTCCGGTCCCCTACTCGCGGGGAGGCTCCTCTCCAGTATCCCGCTCCATCCGCCCACCTAAACTTCAACGTGGGCACGTCTGTCCCCGACGGTGCCAATGAGCCTTCGCTCATCTGGGATAAGGGGGCACATCGGGTATCCATCTCTACCCTCCTCCCCTCCTGGTGAGAGCAAGTGGAGTCTTCTGCCCATGCCTTCTCCTTGGGCTTCAGCCTCTATGGGGGTCTCGCCCCTGACGCGCTCGACGTGGCCTCCACGCGAGATCTCATCTTCTGGACCGCCCACTCGCAGCTGCGTACCCTCGAGCTTTCTCATCGACTCTCGCACTGCCTAATTTACAACACTCGAAGCTGGAAGGAGATAAACACCCAACTCGCTGCCGAGCGCGAGAAGTCTGGGGATCCAACAAGCGACTGGAGGTGGCCGAGAACCTTCTCGCCAAGTCTAGTGGCGGAGTGGTGAGGTTATACTGTGCCGGCCTTCTCAAGCACTCTCCCGCTAGATTTAACGGTTCGTTCTTTTTGCAGGATGCCGAGACGGCTGAAAGACTGCGTTCGCGAGTCGAGGAGTTGGAGACGGAGGTGAAGGAACTGAAAACAGAGAAGACCCAGCTCAAAGAGGCCTCTACCTCTCGCTTGTGGGCCACTCCTCCTCCCGCGCATTATACGCACGATGAGGTCAAGGACTTTTGCTGAGATGCCAACATACGGACCGCCGAGCTCATCCTGAACATGATGCGAGAGATGGGCGTGGTTAAAGATGACTGCGAGGACATCACCGCCCGGGACCTCGTGCCCGAGATTTATGGAGAGGACGAGGAGTCTTCAGCGGGCGAGAAGGACTAGGGCCCTTGAGCACAACAACCTTTTCCTTTTCCTTTTTTGCTACGATTACAATGCCTTCTGAATTGGGAATGTCCTGTATTAAGACACGAATATGATTCACGTGTATATATATATTTTTTTGCTCGCGCCTGAAGCTAGCCTCTTTCTTTTCTTCCTACTCTTTTTTTTCTTTTTCTCTCGCTTGGACAGCTCGTGAGATCCTCGGGATCCTCGGCAGCGAGAGGGGGTTGTCTTTCCCCTCGCCAACTGTTACCAGTGGACCTGGCCCAGGGGGTGAGCTGGCGAGTCTCTGCCACTCTCGCTAGCGTGGGGACACCCTCTCCTTACTCTCGCACAACCTACCGGCTCCTCTCGGCACGAGTGGACCTGGGGGGTCAATTATCCCCCCCCTCTCTTATTTTTCTTTGTAGGAAGTCATCTTGAAGTATTCCCCCCCCCCTTGTGTTTCCCTGATTAATTAGCAACTGTGTCAGGACCTCAGTTACCTGCCTCCGGAAAACACCCAACCCCGGTTACAAAAAACTGTAGCATGGTAGAGTCAGAAGGTAAGCGAGGGTGAGGGAGGAGGTAACCACTCCACAGAAGGGGCTTGATCCACCTTTTGTCAATGTTTCCAACCGCCGAGTGAGCCTACAGCCCTGCCAGCTTGATGAGAGCCTGGTCAGCGGGTCTGCTCGGGGTCTCCTTTCCTCTCTCCTCCAACCACTGAGTGAGCCTACAGCCCTGCCATCTTTATAAGAGCCTAGTTAGCGAGTCTGCTCGGGGTCTCCTCTCCTCTTTCTCCTCATACCACTGAGTGAGCCTATAGCCCTGCCAGCTTGATGAGAGCCTGGTCAGCGGGTCTGCTCGGGGTCTCCTCTCCTCTCTCTCCTCCAACAACCGAGTGAGCCTACAGCCCTACCAGATTGATGAGAGCCTGGTCAGTGGGTCTGCTCGAGATGTCCTCTCCTCTCTCTCCTCGGACCACCGAGTGAGCCTACAGCCCTGCCAGCTTGATGAGAGCCTGGTCAGCGGGTCTGCTCGGGGTCTCCTCTCCTCTCTCTCCTCCAACCACCGAGTGAGCCTACAGCCTTGCCAGCTTGATGAGAGCCTGGTCAGCGGGTCTGCTCGGGGTCTCCTCTCCTCTTTCTCCTCCAACCACCGAGCGAGCCTACAGCCCTGCCAGCTTGATGAGAGCCTTGTCAGCGGGTCTGCTCGTGGTCTCCTCTCCTCTTTCTCCTCTGACCACCGAGCGAGCCTATAGCCCTGCCAGCTTGATGAGAGCCTGGTCAGCGGGTCTGCTCGGGGTCTCCTCTCCTCTTTCTCCTCCGACCACCGAGTGAGCCTACAGCCCTGCCAGCTTGATGAGAGCCTGGTCAACGGGTCTGCTCGGAGTCTCCTCTCCTCTTTCTCCTCCAACCACCGAGTGAGCCTACAACCCTGCCAGCTTGATGAGAGCCTGGTCAGCGGGTCTGCTCGGGGTCTCCTCTCCTCTTTCTCCCGACCATCATCTTTCAAGAAGGACGCCCTGAGGCGCATTGTGCTAGGAAATCGCGACATTCAAAAAGTAAGATCATTAAAGTTATATTTAAGCATATTCAAAGGAAAATTATCATTATGGAGGTGATACCCTCCTGACTTCAGAGCTTCTTTTACAATAAAGGGACCCTCCCAATTGGGGTTGAGTTTCCTACCGAGGCCCCTACCCGCAGCATCCATCTTCTTGAGGACCAAGTCCCTCTTTTGAAATTGCTTGACCCGGATGTGCTTATCAAAGTACCTGGACATCCGGCGCTTGATCTCCTCCTGTCAGATTGATGCTAGCTCCCGGAGCTCCTCCACGAGGTCGAGTGAAAGCCTCTGCTCCTCTCCGTTGTCGACCTGCCACCTTTCATCTCCCTCCTTTGCTGCCGTTACCCTGGGAGATTCGACCTCAAACTCTACAGGTATGACGGCCTCCGAGCCATGGGGGAGCTTAAAAGGTGTTTCTCCGGTGGCCGTATTCGGAGTATTTCGCAGAGCCCACAGGACGAAGGGGAGTTGTTCCACCCATCTCCCCCTCAAGTACTCCACTTTCTTTTTTAAGAGATTCACAATAATCTTATTTGCTGCTTCCACCTGTCCGTTGCGTCGAGGGTGATGAACCGAGGCAAACCTAAGGTCTATGCCAAGCTGCACAAAAAAGTCTACAAACTCCCTGCTGGCGAATTGTGGCCCATTGTCGGTGACTATGGCCAAAGGGAGCCCGTGCCGGCAAATAATCTCTCCCCACACAAAGTTCTTGACTACTTGCGTTGTCACCTTCTCCAAAGCCTTCACCTCTAGCCATTTCGAAAAGTAATCCACCATGACCAGTAGGGACTTCCTCTGACCGCTAGCTTGAGGGAACAACCCCACTAGGTCCAGGCCCCATATGGCGAAGGGCCATGGAGAGGTGATTGTTCGCAGCCTTTGTGCTGGGAGGAGCTGCAAGGGAGCAAACTCCTGACACTTTCTACATCTCTTAGCAAGCTCCTCCGCGTCTTTCCGAAGGATAGGCCAGAAATAGCCTTACCTTAGTACCCTCCCTTCCAAAGTCCTACTCCCTGAGTGGCTTCCGCATTCCCCCGAATGGACCTCCTCCAATACCTTTGATGCTTCCTTCTCGGATACACACCGGGCTTGCAATCCGGACAATGTTTTTTGGTAAAGTACTCCTTCCTTCAACAGATAATAAGCTGACTTGTACCTAATCCGCTTCCTCTCGAGATCCCCCTCGGGTAGACGTCCCGATGCCAAGAAAGTCACAAAAGGGTCCATCCAAGAAACCTCCTGGTCGACCTCCATTATCTCCCCTTCTTCTTTGGAAGGCCTGAAGAGTTCGGTCATAGTCCCTCCGGCTTGAGGACAATGCTTTGCGAGCGAGTCTTCCTTAGCACTCTCTTCCCGAGGAACGTGCTGGATGGAGAAGCTATGAAACTGCCCAACGATTCCCTTTATCTTTACCAGGTACAACTGGTGGGTCGGTTCCCTCACCTCAAATTCTCCATTGATGTGTCTTGCCACCACCAAGGAGTCCGAGAAGACCCTGATATCCTGTATGCCCAACTCCCTAGCCAGTCGAAGCCCGGCGATGATTACTTCGTACTCGGCTTGATTGTTCATGAGGGTGAAGCGTATCTTCAAGGCTTGCTCGATCCTAGTCCCCTCGGTACTTGTCAAGATGACTCCTCCCCTAAAAGAATTCTTACCAGAAGCTCCATCAACCAACATCTCCCAAGCCGCCACGGGAGATACCTCCACCTCCCCGGCCTCTACCACATAGTCCGCCAAGAAATCCGCCATTACCTGCGCCTTAATAGCCTCTCGAGGGATGTAGGAGAGGTCCAATTCGCTGAGCTCTATTGACCACTTGGCCAATCTTCCCGAGTGCTCGACCCCCTCGAGGATGCGGCGAAAGGGGTGGTCCGTCACGACCTGAATTGCATGGGCTTGGAAGTATGGCCTAAGCTTCTGGGCCGACATGACGAGAGCGATGGCCAGCTTTTCTAGGATGGGATACTTCAGCTCTTCCTTTTTGAGGACCCTGCTTATATAATAAATAGGGAATTGCTTCTTTCCCTCCTCTCGGACGAGGACCGAGCTAACCGCCCCCGTCCCTACCCCCAAATAGAGGAACAAACTCTCCCCTTCCCTCGGCCCTTGAAGTAGCGGCGTCTGGGTAAGCTGCTGCTTCAGAGCCTCAAAGGCCTTTTCGCGTTCCAATGTCCATTCGAACTCCCTTCCTCCCCTTAGAGTTCGGAATAAAGAGGAGCATCTCTCTCCTGCCCTAGAGAGGAACTTGCTCAACCCTGCTAGCTTGCCAGTAAGACGCTGAACCTCCTTGACATTCCGAGGAGATTTCAACTCTAGTATCGCTTTTACCTTGTCCGGATTGGGTTCCACCCCTGCGGGAGTAAGGAGATGTCCCAAAAACTTCCCCCTGCTGGCCCCGAAAACACATTTCAGAGGGTTAAGCCTCATCTTATACTTCCTTATAGTTGTAAACGTCTCCTGCAGGTCCAAGACATGGGACCCGAGGTCCCGACTCTTAACCATCAGGTCATCCACATAGACCTCGAGGTTCCGCCCCTTCTGCTCTCGAAAAATCTGATCCATCATCCTTTAATATGTTGCTCCCGCATTCTTTAGCCCGAAGGGCATCATGTTATAACTGAAGCACCCATCCTCCATGACGAAGGTGACGTACTTGACGTCCGTAGGGTGCATGCAATCTGATGGTATCCTGAAAAAACATCTAAAAAGCTCATCAGTGAGAAGCCGATTGCTGAGTCAACCAGCGCGTCGATTCGAGGCAGGTGGTAACAATCCTTAGGGCAGGCTTTATTTAAAAGAGAGAAATCAAAACACATCCTCCATTTCCCCTCCCCCTTTTTCAACTTTACAACATTACTCACCCACCCCGGATACCTGTTGCCAGATATGAATCCTGCTTGGAGCAGCTTCTCCACCTTTTCTCGGATAGGTCTAGCCATCTTGGAGGCGATGGCCCTCTTTTTCTATTGGATTGGGAGGACCTTAGGATCAAGGTTGAGACGGTGGAACGCCACGTCCGCGTCGATCCCTAGCATGTCCGCTGCGCTCCAGGCGAAGACGTCGATGTTCTCTTGCACGCACCTCCGGATCTCTTCCTGGTCTTTGGGAGTGAGCTCTTCGCTGATCTTTATCTTTTCTCTCCTTCCGTCCTTTGTAAGGATCTCCACTTCTAGAACTTCCACAGCCGCCCTCAACCTTGAAGGTTCTTCTTCCTCTGGCTCCCTCAGATCCTCTTCCAAGTCCTTTGCCCCGTACTCAACTCCCAGACCTTCCACGGCAGCTACCCTCTCCTAGGCCCTCCCATTCTCTCCTCCAAGATCCTCCTCTGGTGATGCCCTCTTTCTCTTCTTCCCCCAATACTTCCTTCTTTCCCCCTACGCTCCTGCTCTCCAGCCACTTGCTCTCCTGCCGTTGCTGGCTCCACCGCAATGCCTCTGTCCCCTCCTTCTTTTCTCTCCAACTCCTCTCCTCCAGCCACCTGCTCTCCTGCCACAAGGCTTCCCTCCACCCGTGCTTCTTCTCTCACTAGCTCCTCTCCTCCAGCCATCTGCTCTCCTGCCATTGCTGGCTCCACCGCAATGCCTCTGTCCCCTGCTTCTTTTCTCTCCAACTCCTCTCCTCCAGCCACCTGCTCTCCTGCCACAAGGCTTCCCTCCACCCGTGTTTCTTCTCTCACCAGCTCCTCTCCTCCAGCCACCTGCTCTCCTGCCATTGCTGGCTCCACCGCAATGCCTCTCTCCCCTCCTTCTTTTCTCTCCAACTCCTCTCCTCCAACCACCTGCTCTCCTGCCACAAGGCTTCCCTCCACCTGTGCTTCTTCTCTCACCAGCTCCTCTCCTCCAACCACCTACTCTCCTGCCATTGCTTGCTCTACCGCAATGCCTATGTCCCTTCCTCCTTCTCTCTCCGACTCCTCCCGTTCCATCCTTTTCTCCAGCTCCTCTGCATCCCCCTTCCATGAGATGGTGTTGACCGCCGTCACGTAGAATTCCCGAGCCGCCTTCGGATCCCCCCTCACCCTGACCTGGGTTCCTCCCGAATTAAGCTTCAAGCACTGATGGAATGAGGATGGCACACACCTAAAGGCGCTGATCAAAGGGCGCCCGAAGATCGCATTGTAGCTGCTGGGGGCATCCACTATCACGAAACGATAGTTCCTGGATAGCCCCCCCAGCGTCACCTGAAGTCCTACTCCTCCCTCGACCTCCTTCCTTTCCCCCGAGAATCCAAACAAAGGCCCATCCGCCGACAACACCCTTCGGGCCTCCACCCTCATCTCATTGAATGCCTTCTTGAAGATCACATTGACGGAGCTCCCGTTGTACACCAAAATTCGGGACACCGTGAAGTTCTCAATAGCGGTCCAGATTATCAGCGCGTCGCAAAAAGAGTCCTCATGATCTGGTAGGTCCCTTCTGGAAAAGGTGATTTTCTCATCGGGGGGGTGGGGCTTGCGACGTTGAGGCAACGCTCTGACGATACATTGTGTGAAGACTGGCCTTACGGGTGGCCTCGATCCCCCCCCATGAATCACCCCATCCCTCCTCGATCTCCTGTGTCCGACCGATCCACACATCGATCCTCCTCCGTGGCTCTTGGCATCTCCACTATCTGCACTGGTGGCTGTTGGTCTTCTCCTCCTCTGCCCCTCTTCAACTCTAAGAACTTCGGGCACGTGGCCGTCGCATGGCCCTCTTCCTCATGGAAGTCGCAATATGGCAGAACTCCTCCCCCATATCTCCCATCTTGGGGGTTCCTCCTCCTCCCCCCAATCGCTCTCCCATGCTCTCTTCCTCTTCCTCTCCCTCGGCCAATGGCCATAGCTTGCTGAGGCGGAGGTGGGAGCGGCCTTGGGCCATGCCCCAACCCTAGCGGATGAAATCTCCCTGGTCCCGGATAAAAGTTCATTCCCCCCTGTGGAGGACCCCTTCCTGGTCCTTGAACTGGGCCTCCCAGTTGCCTCCAGCCCAACTCTGGGTGCACGGGTCCCCTTGGCTCCTCCCTTCTCCTTCCCTCTTGCTTCCTTGTTACTCCTGACTCTCTCTGCTCCCCCTCCGTCAGCCCTGCTAAATTCCTTGCAAATGCCGGGTTTGCCGTCTCCATGGCTATCTCCTTTGCTGCCTTCTCCATCAATCCCTCAAAGGACAATGGCGCCTTCCGGGTTAGGCTCATCTTGAAGAAGCCTTCCCTCAACCCCACAGTTAAGGCCATCTGGAGGGCGAAACCGGGCACCTCCTGGATGTCTAAGATCTCATCCTGGAAACGATCCACATACTGAGCCAAAGACTCGTCCTTCTTCTGCTTGATCAGTAAGATGGACTCCGGGTTTTCTTCCTCTTCTTCGAGGTCGAGAAGCGCAGCTGGAAGCTCCTGCTCAGGTCTTCGAAGCAATAAATAGAACCCGCCGGGATTTGATGGAACCAGACCCTGGCCTTACCCTTAAAAGTGATGGCGAAGAGGCGGCACTTGAAGGCGTCGGTCATAGGTATGATGGAGACCGCATCTTCAAACCATTGCAGGTGTTGGAGGGGATCATCCTTCCCCACGTAGTAGGTCATCTCCGGCTCGCGGAACCCTTCCGGAACAGGTGCCGAGAGGACCAACTCGTAGAAGGGGGATCCTCTAGCTGGTGGTCTCGCCAGGTCCACTCGCACGACTAGCCCCTCGGGCGCGACGGACACTCGCCGGGCTGGGGAAGAGCTCCCTTCCTTCCCCCTCTCGTCGGCTTCCTTCCGCCGCCACTTCCTTTTCCAGTCGCCTCCCGGGTGCGTCCTCACCTTTCCGCGCCGGCTGGCCCCCCTTGGGGAGCGCGTGATCCGGCACCTGGGGGGGGGGGGGGGGTCTCGCACTCCCCTCTCTGCGCAAGCTGCTTCAGCATGTCCATGATCCCTCCTACAAAAGACATGAACTCTTCCCTCCCTGACGTACCCCCCCCCCCCCGGCTCGGGGACCCCTAATCTTCTCCTCCTGCATCTCCCGCCATGAGGTAACCCTTTGTTCTTCCGCACAAGCTGTTGCTCCACGCTCACCGCACCAAAAATGTTGGAACCAACAAGGTTGATTCCCCCTAAAGCTCGGAACTACTGGGGCAGCTCACGCATACACCCTTGGGATCACACTCGAGGCGAAGAACTAGACCGGAGGCTCCAGCGAGGAGGTCCCACCTCGTACCCGAAAGAGACTAAAGCTCTTCCCCTCCCTAGCCAATGCTAAGCTACGTGCCTTAGAAGAAGTGGAAGGAGTCAAAAAAGCTTGCTCTTCTAAGGCACCTTACCGGTCTATTTATAGGCCTCTGAACTGGGACTGCAAATAACCAATTTACACCGCCCTGAAATTACCAGAATACCCCTTGCTAGGTCTGCCAACAGCCAAACTCCGCTATCCGCAAGGACTAAATGCAGACCACCCAGGGTAAAAAGGGTAAAACCTCCCTGGGGCCCAAAAAGTGGGCCCGGCCCTACCTGAATCGGCCTTGAACCAAAGTGGCACTTGGCGAGTGCTCCTCCATAAGGTCCTCTCGCATAAGGTCCTCTCGCATGGAGAGAGGGCGACCCCGGGCGAGAGCTCCACTCTTGGAGCCTTCTCGCGCGGGGAGCTGGCCACTCGCCAGAAAAGCTTCCCGTCTCGGCATTCACCTATCGAAAGCCATGCTCCACTTAGGCCATCTCGGTTGATGCGGTGAACCTCACTCCTTACCCTGTCCCCTGACACCTCTCGCCTGGTGCCTCTTCTCTGGCACCTCTCGCCTAGAGCCCTCTCGCTCGGCTCTCTCGCTCGCCTGGGAGTCTGAGGTTGTACAATATATTTTGTTGTTTGAAAAGATAAACCTTATATATTCCTTACAGATTTTTGGTCTTTGAAATTCGAATTCCTTTCCTTGACTGACTACAAAAATTTTGAGAGTTGAACGGCTAGAATTTGTGTTTAATGAATTTCCCTAACTGTCTCAAAAAAATAAGCCAAGTAATAACTCTGTGAAGAACATAATTAATGCTGTCATGGAATGGCTATATTCTTGAGAATATGAGCATTAAATCTCAGAGTATTACTACCTTAATATAATCGAATTTGAAATGATAGTCGATCTGATATACTGTAAAGGAAAAAATGTCGAACAGAACCTGGAAGGAAATAGTCGAACTCAGGAATAATTTCATCGACCTGAACTCCAAGTTCATCGAACTGAGAATTATCCTTCGTCGAGTTGAGCTCAGCGATCATCGATCTGAAACTGACCTGCCAATCTGAGCTCCAAGTTCGTCGACCAGAGAAAGACTTTCGTCGAGCTAAATATCTGATTTGAGATCAGAGATCATCGATCTCAGCTGGACTTTTGTCGAGCTTAACATAGAGAAGTAATTTTGAGTTCATCGAACTAATGTAATGCCCCGGTTTTTTAGTGATTGCTTAATCTTTGTTTGGCGTTATGTTGGCGCATTTTTGGCCTTGTCGTTGTTAGATCGTGGTCTTAGCTCTTTAGGATCTCTGAGTGGCTTGTTTTGTAGCCTATTTGCAAGATTCCCTAACGAGCCGGAGTCTGTTTTGGTGACTCGGTGGAGCCTCTCCGGGAATGCTTGTGTTTTGGCTTCGGGAAGTGTTAGCCCGAGTTTTGTTGGTTGGATGACGATTCTGACTTCGCCACAAGATTCGTAGCATGGATATTTTGCTACGGTGTGAATTTCGTTAAATTCCGAGATCGTTTGTTTTTCGTGTCGTTTTGGCGTGTTATTTAATTAGCTTATATAATGATATGTTTGGCCGGTTTTACTGTTGTACTTATATTCAGTGGCTGATTTATAAGATTATATTATCAGTTATAATAGTTTAGTATATGTAATATTAGATATATTATCAGTTTTAATAGTATTATCTATACTAGTGGTTGATTTATAATAGTATTATAATACTTAGTGGCCGAGTGGTCTAAGAGCTTTTATAACAGCATTATCTTGGTCTTATCCCTATTCTTCTTCCCCAAACCCGATGGATAGCTTCCAGCGGAAGCTTTTGGGCGACAGAAAAGCTTGAGCTCCGGCCAGTGTTTTCTTGCAATCTAGAGCTTGTTTTTCTCGGGTGAGGGAAGATCTGGACTGCTCTCACCCAAATCTTCCTCCCTAGGTAAGTATTTCTTGTTCTAGAGTGGTCTTTGTAAGCTTGGGTTTTTTCGGGTTTGCTCATCTTCCATCTAAAAAGCTTCAAATTTCCTCTTAGGTTGTCCAATCTTGCCGCCAGTACCGAGTGTAAAGCCTTGGCTGCTGTTTCTTGGAGGTGGAGGCAAGTGGCGCTCTTTGCCCTTGCCAATCCTAACTTTTTACCCCAATTAATCTGCAGTTTTTTTTTACAATCACTGCAAGTGGCCGAATTTTTCTTTTTTTTAGAAGCTAGGCCTGTTGCAGTCTCTGTCCCGAGCAGGTTTACTATCAATCTTTCCCAGATTTAATTATTTTCTCACCTTAGTGTTGTTTTCTGTCTAGGTAGTGGCTGGAGGTAGGATTTTAGGTTTCTAGTTTTAGCCCAGCTTGGTTGGTAGCTGTAGCCGGGTAGAAGGGGGTAGGAGAGAGGAAGTTAAATTTTTTTTTTAATTCTCTGGATAGCAGGCATTGAGTGTTAGCTTAGGGCAGAAGTCATTTTGTAGGCTAAGTGTAAAAGCATTGAGTGTGGTGGACACACTCAACACCTAGCTGTTTGGTCTGGAGACTAAGTACAGAAGTGTTGACAACGTTGAGTGAGGTGAGCTCACTCAACGACGTCTGCTTTTAGCGTTAAGTGAGGTTAGCTCACTAAACGCCGTCTGCCTTTGGCATTGAGTGAGTTGAGCTCACTAAACGCCGTCTTGCAAGACACTTTTTCCAAGTCTTTTGGCGTTGAGTGAGTTGAGCTCACTCAACGCCGTCTGCCTTGGATTTTTTTCTAAGTCTTTTGGCGTTGAGTGAGTTGAGCTCACTCAATGCCATCTGTCTTTTTGGCGTTCAGTGAGATGAGCTCACTCAATGTCGACTGTGCTTGGCATTCAGTGAGTTGAGCTCACTCAATGCCGTCTAGTCCTGCGATATTTTTTAATCTAAGTCAAAAGCGTTGAGTGTGGTGAAGTCACTCAACGACTTCAGCTGTTAGCATTGACAGCGTTGAGTGGGCTGAACTCACTCAATGTCGTCATCCAGTGAGATTTTGCGGCTAAGACTTTTGGTGTTGAGTGAGTGGAGCTCACTCAACACGGCGTCGAGTAGACTCGACGCCTTCCCTGCTTAGATTTTGGCATTGAGTGAATGGTACTCACTCAACGCGGTGTTGAGTGTACTCGATGCCTTCTCTGCTTAGTGTTTGGCGTTGAGTGAGTAGTAAATACTCAACGCGGCGTCGAGTGGACTCGATGCTTTTTCCTTAGGCTGGTGTTTTTCTCCCGAGTTGGTTAGTGTGGGTTTTATTTCGGTCTGGTGTTGTGTTTTCGGCTAGTATTTGGATGCCAAATCGTTGATTATGGCAGGTAGTTTTTCTGGTGGATCTGAAAGCGGGTGATTTGTGTGTGCAGAGCTGTGGCCACCACCTATTAAACCCCAGTTTGGGCTGGTTTGGTTAGATGTGTGGACCCTGGAGAGGCCACTAGTTGTTTTCACCCTTGAGAATTTTTGGGTCTGGTTGTTTGGAAGAGGGCTGCTTTTGGCTACCAACACGGACCCAAGGTTTTACCACTGCTATTAATTCACAATTTAGGACTGTTAGTTCCTTTCCTTTTCAAAATGGCTATATTTTGGCATATGTTTGCCTTGTTGCTGCTGCAGGTTTTTAGCAGGGCATGTTGCTAACTTCTCGCACTTGGTGCGCTTGATTTATTCTTTGGACGGTGTTTTACTTTTGCTGTCTCGTTTATTTCCTTTTGCTAAGTTTGATAGCATTCTACTGTAAGGGTATGGTAAACCCCTTCCTTTTTATTGCTTATGACCTAATGCTCCATTTCTATTTGATTATATTTTTTGTTGAGGTGTTCTTTCTTCGAATGCCTCAGGTTAAGAGCAGTAACCGATTGGGCGGCTAGTTTACTTTTGGGGGCTTGCTAGTGATCTCCTGGGCTGTTGAGATTCCCCTTCCTCAGTTTTTGAGGTAGATATTTTCTTATTTCCTTCTGTATAGACATGCATACTCACCAGTGGGTTCCTATCATGTTGTTGAGGCCCACTGGTGGTTTTCCTTGTGATGCTAAGTATGTGACTTAAACTGCTATTTTTGCCTATTTGGAGGTTATTTACTTGCTCTCTGGGAATGATTTATGCTAGGATGCATGTTAGGTATTTTAACTCGTAAATGCATTACTATATGTACTTCATACATGTCATATTTCTAAACCTAAAGTACTATTTTTCAAAGTAACGTAAAGACTAATTTCATATTTTACTAAATTTAGAGTCCTGTAATTCATGAGTTGTTCTTTGGGGACGTTTACACTCATATAGGATGTCAAATCACCTTAACCAAGGTAATTTTGAGCAACGTATAAATATATATTTACTGATGGACTAGTTGATCCACTGTGCCGAGGGATACGGCCATCCATCTAATTTGTAAGATGTTTTTCATAATAACTTATGATTTTGGTTTAACTTATTTAGGTTGGTGCCTTGCCTGAGCGTCTGCAGTTATCCCATGCATGGCGCGACATCACGACACATATTTTATCTTACTCTGATAAAAGTTTGTTGCTGAGAAAATGCGGGTCGTGATAGTTGGTATCAGAGGGAGGTTGTTTGACAATTGGTCCGGCAACGTTCCCTTGTTAGTGTTAGTAGTTTAGTGTCATATCATACACACACCGATGTGTCATCAGTACGTCTTGGCTGAAGCATGAACAACTACACTCATAAGCATGATTAGAAGTATATGGGGCATATTATGTTGTATGGGATGCATAATATGGGTTTGTATATAGATCCACCATAGGTGGAAACATTTGAGTGTTATGTAGTATAGGATGCATAACCTCACCACATGAATGCCCATTAGCATGTTTTCTCTTTTTGTTGCATGCAGTGTTATGTAGTATGGGATGCATAACATTTCCATGTGTACGCCGCTCATAACATGCATTAAGGCCATTTTAGAATGCATAGCACAACATGCATAGCATAACATAGCATAAGCATAATGTGTCAAGCGAAAGATTTACATGATGACATATGTACACACATTGTTTTGAGTCAAAAGGAATATAAATTCATGCATTCATAGTCTAAGAATATGAGTTAGTGTGATGATGGAGAATCATCCTAGGTTAAGCATAACATCATTATTGAAAAAAAATCCCAGAGCAAGTCTGCAGTTGAAGATAATACTTAAGTATGTTTTGTCTGTACTGTGTCGTTTGAGTTCTATCCGTTAAGCTAGGTTTTGATTAGCAGTTTATTATTTTATTAGAATATTGCTTGAGCGTGATGCAACAAGGTCGGCTCCCTAGCTTGAGGGTGCGTCGTCAAGTGTGCAGGATGAGGCGGTTATTGTAGAACTGTGCTAGAGCATGGAGACCCTGTCAGGCTTGATTGTGGTAATGCAAGCGGAGTTGCAGACATTGTTGGCTGCCACCTTAGGACGGAAACCTAGTGAGCAAACCCCCACAGTGAGGGAGAATGAGAGCGAGATCAGCAAATAGAATAAGATTGCTTCTGGATTGTTAGCGGCTGAAGAGTGCAGAGTCAAAGGTTTCTTGGGTAGCCTCCCAAATGACATTCAGCAGTACGCCAATACTTACCAGTTCGAGACGAATGAGAGGACAGTGGAAGTGGACCTTAAAGTTGAGTCTATGGGATATGCTAAGGATAGAGACATGATACTTAGGAAGTATAAGAGGAAGTCCGATGGGGGTAAGAGCTATAAGGAATCTAGTTCTACTTCAAGGAAGAGGAGCATAGAAGTTTGTAGTTTCTGTGGCCGACCGGGAAATCCTTTTGAAAGATGTTACAAAAGGTTGGGAGCTCAGAATAAAGAGCAAGTTCAAGTGATTCAAGGGATTTCTAAAAGAGAGTTAGTTTGTTCAGCATGTAAGCGGGCAGGGCATGACGTTGCCCATTGTCGGGGAATGAAGAAGACGAGAAGCTATTTTCTGTATGGACAAGATTGGCATATCAAGTCTAAGGGTCTGTTTGGGACAGCTCTGGCGGATTGAAAAGCTGCTGTCTGGATAGAGTTGTTTTAAAATAGATCTCTGGGGAGCAGTTTTGAAAAGCTGCAGACTGTTTGGGTGTTCTGTGCAGATGTGCGCTCGGAATCGCCGGAGGAAGGACGTCGGGGGCTTGGAATTGCCGGAGGAAAGCCGTCCGGGGCTCGAAATCGCCGGAGGAAGGTCGTCCGGCCTCTGATCATGTTCCAACTGAAGAAACCATTAGATTTCCAAAACATGTGAGAGAGAAAGCGATTTTGCGGGAGCAGAAGCTGGGGAGGGAGAGATTTCTGAAAAGCTGCAAAACAGCTCCAGATTTTTGAAAAGCTCTTCACAGGGAGCTGTCCCAAACAGACTGAAAGCAGCTCTGGCGGTTGGAATAGAGATTTTCCAACCGCCAGAGCTGCCCCAAACAGACCCTAAGTGCCCGCAGCTCCAGCCCGTTCGGCAGCCAGTCCTAGTTCAGGCATTGTCACCGCCACCGCGGTTGGTCAAAGGAAAAGGAAAGATGAATGTGTTATCATCAGAAGAAGCTCATACTTCTACCCAAGTAATATCAGGATAGGTCCTCATCTAGTGTTAATTGTTACGAGTATTTATAGTTTTAGTATTCACTTCCTTGAATGCGTGAATGATTGTTTATGAATATTTCCAGTACTACCCACTCATTTGTGGCTAGGACCCTCGTTTGGCCCATGATATTATGGCAACGCGCTTCGTTTCGAGTTTCCCTTTGGTGGTTGGGTATTATGGGTCCAAAGTATTTAAGATTGTGCGAGTTTATATATGACTTCTTAATTTTTGTCGATTCCATAGAGTAGAATTATCCGCGCTAGGTCTCTCCGACTATTTCTACGGTATGTGCTCGGAAGCTTTTAGATTTCGGATGTTTTGTTTGTTGGTTCCAGTTTTGGAGACCAAGGTTAGTTTGTCGCATTTAGAGGAGATCCCTATGGTGCGCGAGTTTGAGGTTGTCTTTCCAGCCAAATCTTCCCGGTCTTCCACCTGATAGGGATATTGAGTTTGTGATAGATTTGGAGCTGGGCACGCATCCTATTCCGAAGGCTCCATACCGAATTGCCCCTCGAGAGCTGGAGGAGTTGCGTATCAAGCTGGATGAATTGTTAGAGAAGGTTTTTATAAGGCCGAGTTCGTCACCTTGGGGTGCTCCTATTCTGTTTGTTAAGAAGAAAGATGGATCGATGGGGATTTTCATCGATTATAGAGAGCTAAATAAGGTCACAATTAAAAATAGGAATCCCCTGCCCAGGATAGATGATTTGTTTGATCAGTTGCGCGGTAGCACGGTGTTTTCTAAGATATATCTTTGTTCTGGGTACCATCAACTCAGGATTCGGGAGTCAGATATTCCATAGACTACTTTTCGATCGAGGCATGGGCATTTTGAATTTCTGGTAATGTCGTTTGGTTTGACCAACGCGCCCTCAGCCTTTATGGATATGATGGACTGTGTATTCAAGGATTTTCTGGACAAATTCGTAGTCGTGTTTATAGACGACGTTCTGGTATATTTACGTAATGCTGAGGAGCATGACCAGCATCTGCGATTAGTCTTATCTTCTTTGAGGGACCATAAGTTGTTCGCCAAGTTGAGCAAGTGTGAGTTTTGGTTTCCTTAGGTTTCGTTTCTTGGGCATGTGGTTAATAGGAATGGGATTTCAGTCGACCTAGAGAAAATAGCTGCTGTGATGGAATGGGGTAGGCCTGGCACACTCAAAGAGATTAGGAGCTTCTTAGGGTTGGCTGGCTACTACAGGAGGTTTGTGGAGGGTTTTTCTACCCTAGCTTCACCTTTGAATAGATTGACTCAAAAGAATGCGGCTTTTGTTTGGAGCGAGAAGTGTGAGGAAGCCTTCCTAGAGCTCAAGAACAGATTGTGCACTACTCCCGTTTTGACTCTGCCTATAGAGGGCATGCATTTTGATGTTTATATAGATGCATTGCATGTTGGGCTTGGTTGCGTGTTGATGCAAGAAGGGAAAGTGATTGCGTATGGGTCCAGGCAACTGAAGACTCATGAGAAGAACTACCCTGCGCATGATTTATAGTTTGTAGCCATTATTTTTGCGCTGAAGTTGTTGAGACATCTTCTTTATGGCGCACAATGCATGATTTTTACCGATCATAAGAGTTTAAAGTACGTCTTCACCCAGAAGGAATTGGATCTGCGCTAGTGGCGATGGTTGGAGTATGTTGCCGACTACGATGTTGAGATCCAGTACCATCCGGGCAAGGCTAATGCTGGGGCCGATTACCTAAGTCGGAAGATGGGGAAGATTTTTAATCTCACCGTCGAGCGATTAGTGGAAGAATTTCTTTTGATGGATATTTCTGTTGGGAGCTGCGACTTGCAGAGTAGTTTGGTAGTAGTAGAGCCTTCTTGGATTGCGCTTACGAGGTTACATCAGAAAGATTATCCAGATCTGTTGCATTTATATCTTAGAGCTGAGAAAGGGGAGTTACAAGATTTCTTGATTGAAGATGCAGGTACTTTGAAGTATCGCGGTAGATTTTGTATCCCCTCCGTTTTGGATATTCGAGTTATGCTGTGCAGAGAAGTGCATGGTTCTATCGTTGCCTACGATCCAGGATCTACCAAGATGTATCATGACTTAAAGCAAATTGCCTGGAGGAATGTGATGAAGGGAGACATAGCCAGGTTTATTTCTGAGTGCTATACTTGCAAGTGTGTTATGGCCGATCATGGAAGGTGTAACACCCCCAAAAAGACCCCAAAAAGGACTCAAAATGGTTTTGAGGGGCAGGTCAGTTTACACGGCCTGGGACACGGGCGTGTCCCAGGGCGTGTCGGGGGTACACGGCCTGGGACACGGGCGTGTCCCAGGGCGTGTCACGCAAATAAAATGCGTTTTGAGTCAGAAGATTACACGGCCTTGAACCAAGCCTTGAACACGGGCATGTCAGGTTGGACACGGGCGTGTCAGATGCCGTGTGCCTACCCGTGTACTGCTCGCAGCTCGATGAGGCAGGGGTGACACGGGCGTGTCTCAGGAATGACACGGGCGTGTCAGGTTCGACACGGGCGTGTCGATGCCCGTGTTCTGGTAAATCTCAGTCGGTTCGAATAACGCGTGTGCCGCTTAAGGGTACACGGCCTGTGACACGGGCGTGTCACAGGCCGTGTCAGCCAAAAAAAAATGAGTTTTTGGGCAAATCGTGGCCGTTCAGATTTCTCTCTTTGGATCCAAGGGCTCAGGTGATTTCCTGGCTGGATTTAATCCGTGAAGGCTGATGAAGACTTCATTCTTCATTTGCTTAAGGAAGAGAGAAAGAGAGAGGAGGAAGAAGAAGGAGGAGGAGATCAAGCCACCGGCGGAGTTCCCGTGGTCCGATTCGTGATCCGAAGCCGGCGTTGTGAAGGCAAAGCTGCTGCAGTTCTTTCTCACCGGCTAGTTTTCGATGGCTCCCAAGAGATCGACAAGGGTAACGATCTCCCTTCTTGGACATGTGAAGTCCTTCTTTTCTGCATTGCATAGGGAAAACCATTCCCCGCGAGTGTGCGGCGGGTTGTCGTGTCCCTTGTGGTAGATATGTGAAGTCCCCCTTGTTAGAGGCCGGAATTGGAGTACGGATCTAGTCATGCTGTGTGAAGCCCATCTGGACATGGTCTGGATTGGTGATGCTTGTTTGCATATCGGAGAATGCTCCGTGATTATGGCTTGTGTTGCCTTGTGCCTACCTGTTGCTTGGTGCAGCAGGAAGTACTGGATGATGTCCAGGAAATGAAGAGGGTTGGATGCAACTCTTATGGCCGTGCGTTACCACTTTATGAGCGGTTGAGCCGTTGGGCTGCAACTCGATGAAAAGGCAGATTGCCGAACAGGAAAGGTGAAACCGACCCGCGCCTATAAATAGCCATGGATACTTCCGTATTCGAGGTGGCACGGCGACTTGAGCAACGGGGGGTGGCTGATCCGTACCTGCGTTAGGTCCGTCCGACTTGGAAGCCTGGTTATAGGTTCTGTTGGAGCGCCTAATGAGAGTCTTAGGCCCGCGCGCCGGAAAGACTAGAATGCTCAAATACCGTGTAGACGGTGGTGTTGACCCTGGTATTCCGGTACACCAAGAATGTGCCCTGAGTGCACGGACTGTCGGGCCGTGTGGCCGATAGTTGTGATGGCTTGAATGTGCCTGCGCGTACATAGTTGCTATATGATGATGCCATGCTTTGTAGGGAAAGAATGCTAATGCCCCGAGAAAGGGGTAGGATTGTTATAATTGGGTCAGCTGAATGCTGACCGTTGCATTGTTTGCCACCGGTTGGGTGGATTGTTCCCATGCAGGTGCTGGAGAGCCAAGTGGTAAGTGAAGGGCTGAAGCCCTACTGCTGTTTTTGCTGCTGCTGCGGCTAGCCCTTGAAGGCTAAGCGAATGTTTTTGCTTGTTTTCTTTTACTCATATATGGTCGGCCTGCGCGCCGAGGTTTGTAAACCATACGGTGTGAAAAGAGGAACTGTAAGGCCTTAAGGCCAAACTCTATGTATTTGTGTACATTCCGTGGTTATATATAAAGGTGGTTTATATATTGGACATTCCTGGTTAGAGTTCAAATTATAACTTAAACCTTCCGCTAGAATGCTCTGAGTTAGGATTCGTGTTTGGTTTGGTATTATCCTATGACCTCACCGTCTGTTTGTGGCATATAGTGTGGGGCCCCGGCCGGACCTTCTACTATACGTCATTTAACGCATGGGGTCGTTACATTTTGGTATCAGCTTCGTTCGGTCTTCCTCTATCGAATTCGTGGATGAATTCTTTTATGGGGTGGCGAGCACGTGTTTGTGCGCCCTGCTATAACGCTAATGAACTCTGGAATGTCCACTAAGGAATGTACACAATCTTGTGTGAGGAATCTGCGCGTTCCTTTTTGTGTTGTTTTGCTTGCATACGTTCGCTAATGTGTGTCTTGTCCACCTATAGGTGACGCGTAGTGGTGCTGGGCAGTCTGAGCCCCAGCGCTCTGATGAGAGTGTGGCACCGGCTGAGGTGCCAACACCTCCTCCATCTGCGGAAACTGTTCGTTTTGTTGCCGAGGCTCTATTTGCCATGATTCAGCCGACCGGGCAAGCGCAGCCGGCAGTCGAGCCAGTTCGTGTTGTTGTAAGACCCGAGCCGGTTGAGGCTGTAGATCCACGAGAAGCTGACCGACAGTTGAAGCAATTCATGAGCTTCAGTCCTCCTATGTTTACGGGACTGGGATCCCCAACGCAAGCAGAGGATTGGTTATCGCGTGTCAAGCGGATAATGACAGCGATCAGGGCGGAGGAAACTCTAAAGGTCACCTTGGCCACCTTCATGCTTGAAGGAGAGGCGCGTTTGTGGTGGGACGAGGTTGAGGTACACCATTTGGCGGGCAGGCAATTAACGCAAGTGTCGATTGAGGAGTTCTCTCGAATATTTCTGGCGAAGCATGTCCCAGCGGCGCAACGCATTGCTATGGAAAAGGAGTTCCAACGGTTAAAGCAAGGGGAAGATAGCGTGGATATCTACTTGCATGAGTTTACCAGGTTGGGACGGTATGCGGGTACAATCTTCGCGGATGACCAAAGGAAAACGAATCGATTCTATGAAGGATTGCGGGATGAGTTGCGATTCCTGCTTTCGAGTTCAGTGAACCAAGGGTTTCAGGCGTTGGTTGATACTGCGTGTGCGTTGGAAAAGGACATGCGGCGGGTGCAAGGGAACAAGGGCTTGGTTGTGTCAAAGCCAGAGGTTCAAGCACCTCGCCCGAACAAATCGTTTTACCAGAAGAAAGGGGGCAAGAGGTCCAAGCCGTCTGGGCAAGTGACTACGACCGTTGTGTCGGGAGCGACATCAAGGCCGGATTCTCGTACATGCTATAACTGTGGCCGGGTGGGGCATATCGCTCGTGACTGTCGGGTTGTTCAGCCCAAAGGGGACAAGAAGACGGGTGCGTCTTATGCTGAGAAGGGCAAAGTGGTGGTTGATTCCTCTGCGTCCCAGGCACAGCCCCGAATCTATCAGCTTGGCCAATAGGAAGCGATTAAGCAAAGTGACGTCGTCACAGGTACGAGTTGATTTAGCTTACTTGCTTATGTGCTATTGTTTTCGGTTATGTATAGCTTGTGCATGATGTGTGTGCTGCAGGCTTTGTCCTGATTCGGAATAATTTGGCGAGAGCCCTGTTTGATACGGGTGCTTCGCATTCTTTTCTGTCTGAGGATTTCGTATCTCGCATTGGGGTACCAAGTCATGTGACGGTGGATAGTATAAGGGTGCTATTGCCGAATGGCTGTGTGATGCTTGCGGATAGGGCTTGCGATGTGGATGTGCAAATAGGAAGTCGGGATTTCGGTTTGAGTGCAGCTGTGCTACCGTTATCGGAGTTTGATGTGATCTTTCGTATGGACTGGTTCTCGGAGCAGCGTGCCTTTATTGATTGCAACTCCAAGGAGATTACACTGGGCCAGAATACCGGACTTGTGACGAAGTTCACTGGTATGCGAGGAGTTGGCGGGACTCTGTTGTCTGCACTCCAAGTCGTCAATGCTGTTCGAAAGGGCGCGGAGTTGTTCTTCACGCTAATTCAGGCTGTTGAGCCAAAGGCCAGTGTCGGTGAAGTACTAGTTGTGTCAGAGTTTGCCGACGTGTTTCCTAAAGATCTTCCTGGGTTACCACCCCAGCGGGAGATTGACTTCTCTATTGAGTTGGTGCCAGGTGCGAAACCTGTGGCCCGCTCTCCATATCGCGTCGCGCCAAAAGAGATGGCTGAGTTGAAAGTCCAATTGCAAGAGTTGTTGGAGCAGGGATATATACGCCCAAGTATGTCACCTTGGAGCGCGCCTGTTCTATTTGTGAAAAAGAAAGACGGTAGCTTACGGTTATGTATTGACTACTGCGAATTGAATAAGCTGACGGAGAAAAACAAATATCCGATCCCGCGGATTGATGACCTCTTTGATCAGCTGGCAGGATCAACGGTCTATTCCAAATTAGATTTGAAATCGGGATATTATCAGCTGAGGATTAGGGAAGGTGACATTCCCAAGACGGCGTTTGGAACACGCTACGGTCATTATGAGTTCACGGTAATGCCGTTTGGCCTATGTAATGCGCCTTCGGTATTTATGGACCTAATGCATCGAACATTCCGAGAGTACTTGGATTTGTTCGTTATTGTGTTTATCGATGACATCTTAGTATACTCTCAGTCGGAAGAGGATCATGCAAACCATTTGCGGTTGGTCTTGCATACCCTGCGGAGGAATAAGCTTTATGCCAAGTTCTCAAAGTGTGAGTTCTGGCTCTCTTCAGTAGCCTTTTTAGGCCATGTGGTAAGCGGAGAAGGTATCGCGGTGGATCCGTTGAAGATAAGTGCCATTCGGGATTGGCCAGTGATGTCTTCAGTGGCCGAGGTCAGGAGCTTCCTTGGACTTGCAGGCTACTATAGACGGTTTGTGGAAAACTTCTCACGGATTGCTTTACCTCTGACCACGCTGACGAGAAAAGATCAAAAGTTCAATTGGACGCCGGAGTGCGCGCGAGCTTTTGAAAACTTGAAGAGTCATTTGACCACGGCGCCTGTGTTGACATCGCCATGTGGTACAGATGGGTATGAGATCTATAGTGATGCTTCCGGGAGCGGCTTAGGCTGCGTTCTTCTGCAGTTTGGTAAAGTGATTGCTTATGGCTCGCGCTAGTTGAAAGTGCATGAGCGGAATTACCCCGTCCATGATTTGGAGTTGGCGGCGGTAATCTTTGCGCTCAAGTTGTGGCGGCACTATCTATATGGCGTTAAAGTGGATATCTATACAGATCATAAAAGCCTAAAGTATTTGTTGGATCAGAAGGATCTGAATATGCGACAACGAAGATGGATGGAGTTCCTTGGGGACTACACCTTCGAGATTCACTATACTCCCGGGAAGGGAAATGTGGTCGCTGATGCTTTGAGTCGGAAGACTCTGGTACAAGCAAGCTGGTTGCAGAGGCATGATCAGGGTTTAATCCAGGAATTGGAAGCATTGGAGATATCTTGTGTTGGCAAGGGTTCGTCGACCGATGCATGCTTGAACTGGACGGAGGTTCAATATGACCCTACGGAAAGAGTTCGGCGAGCAACGGAGCTTGATGAAAGTCTCCAGCGCTATGCAAAAGATGGGCCGGATGACCAATTCTCTTGGGATAACGGTTTGTTACGAAGAAATGGTCGAGTGTGCGTCCCGAGTGTGGGTAAATTGAGGGAAGAGTTGATGTACGAAGCTCACTTTGCAAAGTACTCAGTTCACCCAGGGAGCACAAAGATGTACAGAGATCTGAAAAAGCTGTTCTGGTGGCCCGGACTCAAGAAAGATGTCGCACGTTATGTGGCTGAATGCAATACCTGTGCGTTGGTGAAAGCAGAATGCCAGAAGCCTGGCGGTTTCCTGAAGTCGTTACCTATTCCGGAGTGGAAGTTCGATGATATTTCGATGGATTTCGTGCACGGGTTGCCGAGATCTCAACGCGGTCATGATTCCATCTGGGTGATTGTGGACCGGTTGACGAAAGTGGCGCACTTCCTTCCAAACAGAAGAGACGATTCAGTGGAAACCTTTGCCAAGCTTTATGTGGAGCAGGTTGTTCGACTGCACGGTGTTCCTCGGAGCATCGTTAATGACCGTGATGGGCGGTTCACATCGAATGATTGGCGGCTAGTTCATCAAATGTTGGGTACAAAGTTAGCGTTTAGTACGGCCTTTCATCCCCAAACGGATGGCCAGACTGAACGAACCAACAGGACGATGGAGGATATGCTCCGCATGTGCGCCCTAGACTTTGGTAAGAGATGGGAAGATTATATATTTCTTGTCGAATTTGCCTATAATAATAGCTACCAAGCGAGTATTGGTATGGCACCATTTGAGGCTTTATATGGTCGTAAATGCGGTACACCGTTAGCTTGGGCAGAAGCAGGCGAATCTAAGCTGAGTGGGAAAAAGGAAGTCGAAGAAGCTACCTCGCTCATACGCTCTATTCGGGAGAGGCTATTGATAGCCCAAGATCGTCAAGCAAAGTACTACAATGCCAAACACCGGAACGTGGAGTTCGCGGTGGGTGATTGGGTATATTTGAAGATAAAACCCTTCAAAGGCGTGTCCAGGATTCGGCGTTTGAAAAAGCTAAGTCCGAGGTATCTTGGTCCGTTTGAGGTGGTGGAGCGAGTTAGGGAAGCTGCTTATCGACTAGCACTTTCAGCAGACTTGGGTGGATTACATGATGTATTTCACATCTCAGTCCTTCGTAAGGCGGTGAAAGATCCAGCTCAAGTAGTGGAGAATGATCGGGTACCGGTCGAGTATGGGCTAACGACGAGGGTTAGACCCATTCGGATCGAGGATCGAGCCGAGAAATAGTTGCGGAACAAAGTGATCGGGATGGTCAAGGTCTGATGGGACAATTGTGGACGTGAAGAGCTAACATGGGAGCGAGAGCAGACCATGCAAGCTGAATTTCCCGAGCTGTTTGTATAAACTGTAGACCGTGTACTTTTGTTATATCAGAATTCTCAAGTTATAGTATTATTGGTTCTTGTTTCCTTACCGTGCAAATTTCGGGACGAAATTTTGGTAAGGGGGGGGGGGGAGGATTGTAACACCCCAAAAAGACCCCAAAAAGGACTCAAAATGGTTTTGAGGGGCAGGTCAGTTTACACGGCCTGGGACACGGGCGTGTCCCAGGGCATGTCGGGGGTACACGGCCTGGGACACGGGCGTGTCCCAGGGCGTGTCATGCAAATAAAATGCGTTTTGAGTCAGAAGATTACATGGCCTTGAACCAAGCCGTGAACACGGGAGTGTCAGGTTGGATACGGGCGTGTCAGATGCCGTGTGCCTACCCGTGTACTGCTCGCAGCTCGATGAGACAGGGGTGACACGGGCGTGTCTCAGGAATGACACGGGCATGTCAGGTTCGACACGGGCGTGTCGATGCCCGTGTTCTGGTAAATCTCAGTCGGTTCGAATACCGCATGTGCCGCTTAAGGGTACACGGCCTGTGACACGGGCGTGTCACAGGCCGTGTCAGCCAAAAAAAATGAGTTTTTGGGCAAATCGTGGCCGTTCAGATTTCTCTCTTTGGATCCAAGGGCTCAGGTGATTTCCTGGCTGGATTTAATCCGTGAAGGCTGATGAAGACTTCATTCTTCATTTGCTTAAGGAAGAGAGAAAGAGAGAGGAGGAAGAAGAAGGAGGAGGAGATCAAGCCACCGGCGGAGTTCCCGTGGTCCGATTCGTGATCCGAAGCCGGCGTTGTGAAGGCCAAGCTGCTGCAGTTCTTTCTCACCGGCTAGTTTTCGATGGCTCCCAAGAGATCGACAAGGGTAACGATCTCCCTTCTGGGACATGTGAAGTCCTTCTTTTCTGCATTGCATAGGGAAAACCCTTCCCCGCGAGTGTGCGGTGGGTTGTGGTGTCCCTTGGGGTAGATATGTGAAGTCCCCCTTGTTAGAGGCCGGAATTGGAGTACGGCTCTAGTCATGCTGTGTGAAGCCCATCTGGACATGGTCTGGATTGGTGATGCTTGTTTGCATATCGGAGAAGGCTCCGTGATTATGGCTTGTGTTGCCTTGTGCCTACCTGTTGCTTGGTGCAGCAGGAAGTACTGGATGATGTCCAGGAAATGAAGAGGGTTGGATGCAACTCTTGTGGCCGTGCGTTGCCACTTTATGAGCGGTTGAGCTGTTGGGCTGCAACTCGATGAAAAGGCAGATTGCCGAATAGGAAAGGTGAAACCGACCCGCGCCTATAAATAGCCATGGATACTTCTGTATTCGAGGTGGCACAGCGACTTGAGCAACGGGGGGTGGCTGATCCGTACCTGCGTTAGGTCCGTCCGACTTGGAAGCCTGGTTATAGGTTCTGTTGGAGCGCCTAATGAGAGTCTTAGGCCCGCGTGCCGGAAAGACTAGAATGCTCAAATACCGTGTAGACGGTGGTGTTGACCCTGGTATTTCGGTACACCAAGAATGTGCCATGAGTGCACGGACTGTCGGGCCGTGTGGCCGATAGTTGTGATGGCTTGAATGTGCCTGCGCGCACATAGTTGCTATATGATGATGCCATGCTTTGCAGGGAAATAATGCTAATGCCCCGAGAAAGGGGTAGGATTGTTATAATTGGGTCAGCTGAATGCTGACCATTGCATTGTTTGCCACCGGTTGGGTGGATTGTTCCCATGCAGGTGCTGGAGAGCCAAGTGGTAAGTGAAGGGCTGAAGCCCTACTGATGTTGCTGCTGCTGCGCCTAGCCCTTGAAGGCTAAGCGAATGTTTTTGCTTGTTTTCTTTTACTCATGTATGGCCGGCCTGCGCGCCGAGGTTTGTAAACCATACGGTGTGAAAAGAGGAACTGTAAGGCCTTAAGGCCAAACTCTATGTATTTGTGTACATTCTGTGGTTATATATAAAGATGGTTTATATATTGGACATTCCTGGTTAGAGCTCAAATTATAACTTAAAGCTTCCGCTAGAATGCTCTTAGTTAGGATTCGTGTTTGGTTTGGTATTATCCTGTGACCTCACCGTCTGTTTGTGGCATATAGTGTGGGGCCCCGGCCGGACCTTCTACTATACGTCATTTAACGGATGGGGTCGTTACAGAAGGCCTGGTGGCAAGTTGACTCCATTGGAGATTCCGACTTGGAAGTGGGAGAGCATTTCGATGGATTTAATCATGGATTTACCGAGATCTCCTAGAGGATATGATTCAGTTTGGGTGATTGTGAACAAATTAACGAAGTGTACTCACTTCGTACCTTATAAGATCGACTATCCGATTAAGAAAATAGCTGAGCTGTATTTGAATGAAGTCATCTGATTGCATGGTGTTCCAGTCAGCATTATTTCTGACCGAGACTCCCAGTTTACATCTCGCTTCTTGAAGAGTTTACAAGAAGGTTTGGGTACGGATTTGAGATATTTTACCACATACCACCTGCAGACCAATGGTCAAACAAAGCGAGTTAATCAGATAGTGGAGGACATGGTCAGATGCTATATTTTAGACCACGGAGGAGCGTGGGTTGAGCGTTTGAGGCTCATGGAGTTTGCTTATAATAACAGTTATCAAGAAAGCTTGCAAATGGATCCTTTCGAAGCTTTGTATGGGAGGCGCTGTAGGACACCCATATTTTGGACTGAGGTAGGCGAGAGATCTTTGTTGGGTCCGGATACGCTTGAAGAATTGGAAGTTGTAGTGAAGCTTATTCGAGAGAAGCCTCGGATAGCTCAGGAATATTATGAGAAGAACGCCAATCAGTCTAGATCTGATTTAGAGTTTGCAGCAGGGGACTTTGTATTTTCTTAAGGTTTCCCCGAAGGTTGGAGTTAAGAGGTTCGGTAAGAACCGGAAGTTGGATCCAAGTTATGTAGGGTTGTTTATAAAATGTTGTTTGGATTGGTGTATCAGCTTGCAGGCAGGATTTGCCCACAATTTTCCCTAGTGTGCACGATGTTTTTCACGTGAGCAAATTGCGAAAGTGTGTACTAAGCGACAGGCTCGTTTTGAATTATGTGCCCCAGTTAGAGCCTAATCTTTCTTATGTTGAGAAGTCTGTCCGCATTTTTGGATACTCAAGATCGTGTATTGCGGAAGAGGACCATTATGATGGTTAAAGTTTTATGTAGAAACCGAGGCGTAGAAAGCACGACATGGGAGTGGGAGTTGGCTATGTGGGAAGCTCACCCTCATATATTTTCTTGAGTTTGCTATGTATGTATTCTTTTGTTTAACTCTTGGTTTTTTATGTCCCTTCTATGGTAAAAGTGTTGGGCGTAACGTTTTGGGGCGAAACTTTCTTTTAGGGGGAGTGACTGCAACGCCCCCAGTTTTTCTATAATTGTTTAATCTTTGTTTGGCATTACGTTGGCGCATTTTCGTCCTGTACGTTGTTAGAGCATGGTCTTAGCTCTTTAAGCTCTCTGAGTGGCTAGTTTTGTAACCTATTTGCAAGGTTCCCTAGCGAGCCGGAGTCTGTTTTGGTGACTCGGTGGAGCCTCTCCGGGAATGCTTGTATTTTGGCTTCGGGAAGTATTAGCCTGAGTTTTGTTTATCGGATGACGATTCCGACTTCACCACTAGATTTGTAGCATGGGTAATTAGCTACGGTGTGAATTTCATTAAATTTCGAGATCATTTGTTTTTCGCATCGTTTTGGAGTGTTATTTAATTAGCTGATATAATTATATGCTTGGCTGGTTTTATTGCTATACTTATATTCAGTGGCTGATTTATAAGATTATTTTATCAGTTATACTAGTTTAGTATATGTAATATTAGATATATTATCAGTTATAATAGTATTATATATAATAGTGGATGATTTATAATAGTATTATAATACTTAGTGGCCGAGTCGTCTAAGAGCTATTATAATAGCATTATCATGGTCTTATCCCTATTCTTCTTCCCCAAACCCAACGGATAGCTTCCAGCGGAAGCTTTTGGGAGACAGAAAAGCTTGAGCTCCGACCGGTGTTTTCTTGCAATCTAGAACTTGTTTTTCTCGGGTAAGGGCAGATCTGGACTGCTCTCACCCGGATCTTACTCCCTAGGTAAGTATTTCTCGTTCTACAGTGGTATTTATAAGCTAGGGTTTTTTTCTGGTTTTCTCGTCTTCCCTCTAAAAAGCTTCAGATTTTCTTTTAGGGGGCCGATCTTGCCGTCGGTTCTGAGTGTGAAGCCTTGGCAGCTATTTCCTGGAGGTGGAGGCAAGTGGCACTCTTTGCCCTTGCCAATCTTAACTTTTTAACACAATTAATCTGCACTTTTCTTTTTTCCAATTACTCCAATTACTGAAAGTGGCCGAATTTTTATTTTTTTTAGAAGCTAGGATCGTAGGCCGGCCACACATAATTTAGACAAGTAAACAAATAAGGTCTTCGAGGGCTGGCTCAGCAATTTGGGCTTTGGCCCGCTATTTGCCACTCGGTTCCACAGCACCTGCAAGCATAATTCACCGCAACGGTGGCAAACAAGAATAACGATCAACTAAAGCTGACCAAATTATAACGATTCCGCCCCCAAACATGGGGCGGCAAAGATCCTTCCCTGCATTGCATTAGTATAAACAAACAGGATTGTGAAAGTACAATTTAAGCACACTTCACCACAGGCGTAGGCACGCACGGTCGCACACCCCGTGCTCTCAGGGCACTTACACGGTGAACTCGATCCACCACCGCCCCCAGGACGTTAATCTTGTAAGCATTAAAGTCTTCGTGCCTTAAGCCGAATACCCTCCCTCTATTCCATTGGTAGGCCTCTAAAACTGAACCACATAGAGCCGGTACGGTTTCACTCAACTCGCTGCTCACACCGTCATTACAATAAAAGTCATCGGCAAGAGTTAAGCTTCCCCATAACCCGTAAATTAACAAACAAAAGTACATAACCCGGTTATGTACATAGATGTCTCCCGGGCCACCAATGATGGCAGATTCACGCTTCTGCCCAGATTTCCGGGTGCGCCTTGGGGTTAATCCCCAAGGATCCCTGCTGCAATCTACCACGTAGAAACTCAAAAACAACCAAGGGCACAGAGTCTTCTCTGGCTAACAATGTATAGTAAAACATCACCGATCCAGACCAACATGTCCGGGTAGGATTCACACTCCATGCCTATGTCCGTTTCTTGATTTCGGACTCTAAATGCAAACAAGGGGTACTTTACATTTCTTCCCCAAGGAAACCCGCAAAATCGTCGCACACTCGCGGGAGCGGGTTTTCCCTATGCAAAAGAAGAAGAGTTTCACACGCTCAAGTAGAGAATCGTTACCCTAGCACTCCTCTTCGGCTCCATGGAAATCTACACGGATGAAAAGCACCGCGATGATCTAGTCTCCGTATATCTGGATTCGGTTTGCAATTTGGCGCTCTGAATCTCCTTTAGCGACCGGATCTTCCCTCCTTCTTCCTCCTTGCTCTCCCTTCTCTCTAGAACTTAAAAAGAGAGTGGCCAATGAAAAGAGAGGGTTTAAACCCCCAATCCTGGACTTAACCCTAGGATGGAGAGGCCTGAATCGTTTGATCCAAAAATAAGGAAACGAACGGCCACGATTCTCCCTGAAAATAAACTTCCTGGGCCAAACACGGCTTGTGACACGCCCGTGTCCAAGGCCATGTAACTCATTCGCCGTCAATCGGAAAAATCCCGACCAGGGCACTGCCTGTGACACGTCTTGGGATACGCCCGTGTCCTAAGTGACACGTCTATGTCAAGGCCCGTATCACGGCCCGTGTACTTAAATGACATAGGACCAGAAACGTCCCGAGAAGGACACGGCTATGTGACATGACCGTGTCACATGTCGTGTGCTAGACAAGACATGGGACACGCCCGTGTCCCAAGCCGTGTAACTCCCTCAGCACAATCCTGCAAACTGCCCGAGCACGACACGGCCACTAACACGCCCGTGTGTCAGGCCGTGTGTCCTCACTCAATGCTCGTTGAGTGAAAATCGTTGAGTGCTCGTCGAGACGTCGAATACGCGCCTGACACGGCCCAGGGGGAGTGTCCCAGGCCGTGTTACCTTTACCAAGGCCCAAACATGCCTAAAATTTCTGCCCATTGCTCTTTTGAGTTTCGGGGAGTTACAACTCTCTACCTCTTAAAAGAATTTCTTCAACGAAATTACCAAAGGAAAATATATAGAAAACCAAATGCGGTACCTGAGTGGAATAACTCTGGGTACTCCTCAAGTATGGTTTGCTCCCATTCCCATGAGAGCTCTCGGTAATTATCCCAACGGCTTTGACCATCCTAATCTCCTTGCTACGAAGTCGCTTGACTTTAGAGTCCTCAATACGAATGGGTTTGACCCTTATCGTTAACCCTTCGTCCACTGGTACTTGATCAACTGCGATCACCTGCGAAGGCTCTTGCACCACCTTCCGCAACACTGATATATGGAATACGTCGTATAGACCACACAACTCCACCGATAGCCTTAGACAATAAGCCTCTTCAACGATCCACTCCAGAATCTCAAATGGTCCAAGGTATCTCAGGCTCAGCTTCTTCAAGCGTCGTACCCGTGAAACACCCTTAAATGGCTTTATCATCAAATACACCCAATCGCCAATCGCGAACTCTATGTTCCGATGCTTAACATTGCAAAATTTTGCTTATCTATCCTGAACGATCAGCAAACGCTCCCGAATGGTTCATACCAATGAAGTTGCGCTTTCCACCTCTTGATTTTTGTACAACCTCGCCTCACCTGTTTCCAACCATGACAATGGCGTGCGACATTTTCTACCATATAGAGCCTCGAAGGGCGTCATTTGCATGCTCGCTTGGTAGCTGTTGTTGTATGCAAACTCCAACAAATAAAGATTATCTTCTCACCACTTTCCGAAGTCCAGGACGCACATGCGAAGCATGTCCTCCATCTTCTTGTTGACCCTCTTGGTCTGCCCATCCGTATGTGGATGAAATGCTGTGCTAAACTTCAACTTAGTTCTCAGCATTTGCTGCACCAACCTCCAGTCATGGGACGTAAAACACCCATATCTATTGCTCACAATGCTGCGGGGACACCATGTAGTTTAACAATGTTATCCACGTAAAGCTTTGCAAGTTTATCCACCGAATCGTTCTTCCTATGCTGAATGAAGTGCGACACTTTTGTCAACCGATCTACGATCACCTAGATGGCATCGTTTCCCTTCAGTGACCTCGGCAAGCCATGCACAAAGTCCATCGAAATGTCGTCGAACTTCCCCTCCGGAATAGGCAAAGACTTCAAGAAACCCCCTGGCTTTTGGCACTCTTCCTTCACTAAGGCGCAAGTCTGACACTTCGACACATATAGTGCCACATCCTTCTTGAGTCCTGGACACCAGAACAACTTCTTCAGATCTCGGTACATCTTCGTGCTCCCTGGGTGAATTGTGTACTTGGTATGATGAGCCTCGTACATTAACTCCACCCGCAAATTACCAAAGTATGGGACGCGCAAATGGTTTTCCTTCCTTAGCAGTCTATCTTCAACTGTAAATTGGGAATTTGACCCATCCGAAGCTGCATCCATGATTTCCTTCATGCTGCTATCCAAATACATAGCCTGTCTAATCCGATCAGCTAGATCATACTGAACTTCCGTCCAGTTCAATAACACTTCGACGCTAGTCTGCTTGTCAACACAACAGATCTCTAATGCCTCCAACTACTGAATCAACCGCTCATCATGAACTGACAACCAGTTGGCTTGGGCAGGAGCCCTGCGACTCAACGCATCTGCAACTGCATTGCCTTTCCTTGGCACATAATGAATTCTGAATGTATAGTACCCCAGGAACTCCATCTATATTTTATGCCTCATGTTCAGATCCTTCTGGCCCAATAGCTATTTCAGGCTCTTATGGTGGTATAAATATCGACTTTTACGTCGTACAAATAGTGCCTCCACAGCTTTAGCGCAAAAATCACGACCGCTAACTCCAAGTCGTGGACCGTATAATTCCTCTCGTGCACTTTCAGCTGACGTGAGCCATACGCAATAACACTTCCATGCTGCAGCAGCACACAGCCCAAACCACTTCCTGAAGTATCCCTGTAGATCTCAAAGCCTTCGGTCCCACACGATGAACTTAGCACTGGCGCCGTGGTCAACCGACTCTTCAACTCTTCAAAAGCTTGTGCGCACTCACGCGTCCAAAAATACTTCTTTTCTTTCCTGGTCAACGTCATGAGATGTAACGCTATCCGCGAGAAGTTCTCTACGAAGCGCCTGTAATAGCCGGCAAGCCCCAGAAAACTCCGAACTTCCGCTACAAAAGACAACACAGGCCACTCCTGTATCGCAACTATCTTAGCCGGATCCACCGGAATCCCTTCTCCACTGACTATGTGACCAAGGAACGCCACTGAGGATAACCAAAACTCACATTTAGAGAAATTTGCGTATAGTTCGTTCCTCCTCAGCGTCTCCAAAACCAAATGAAGATGCTTGAAGTGATCTTCTTCGCACTGCGAGTACACCAATATGTCATCAATAAAGATGATCATAAAATGGTATAAGTACTCACTGAACGCTCTGTTCATCAGATCCATGAACACTGATGGTGAATTAGTCAGCCCGAACGGCATGACCGTAAACTCGAAATGCCCATACCTTGTGCTAAATGATGTCTTTGGGATATCACTCTCCCTTATCCTCAGCTGATAGTAATAGGACTAAAGATCAAATTTTGAGTACACTAATGACCCTACTAACTGATCAAAAAGATCATCAATCCTTGGAATCGGGTACTTGTTCTTATCCGTTAACTTGTTCAGCTCTCTATAGTCGATACAGAGCCGCAAACTTCCGTCCTTCTTCTTAACGAAAAGGACCGGTGCGCTCCAAGGCGACGAACTTGGACGCACATAGCCCTACTCCAACAACTCCTCTAGTTGAACCTTTAGCTCCGCCATCTCCTTAGGCGCGAACCTATAAGGAGAGCGTGACACAGGTTTGGCACCTGGCACTAACTCAATTGTGAAATCGATCTCCCGCTAAGGTTGGGCTCCGTGAAGATTGTCCGGGAACACGTCAGGATACTATCACACTACTTGGATACTACCCAAAGTAGGCTTAGGCTTTACAGCCTACACTAACGTGAAGAATAGCTCTGCGCCAGCATGAACTACCTTGACCACCTAAAGAGAAGACATTAGAGTCTTGCTCGACCCCTTCAATCCCGCAAATGTTGTCTCCCGCCCAACACCCAGCTTGACTTCCTTACGGTTGTAATCTATGTATGTCTTCTGCTCCGAAAGTCAGTCCATACCGAAAATGACTTCAAACTCTACTAACAACAGTAACGATACTAGCAAGTCGAACTCCTGACTGCCAATATGAATCATTAAGGCACAAACACTGTCTGCGCGCATAGAACACCCATTTGGAACCAACACATCCAATTTGTCCTTCTCCATCGAAGAAGGGACTCCGATGCGCGATATGAAGCCTTTAGATAAAAAGGAGTGCAAAGCTCCCATATCGAAAAGTGCTCTCGCCGGATTATCATAAATCAAAACAAAGCATAAACAAATAGTAATAGCCTAACAAGCACTAAGTAACAGTATTTAAAGCCAACTTGCTATAAATTTAAACCGTACCTTTCACCACATCTGCTTGTTTGATGGCCTCTTGCTGGCCCAGATTGTAGACTCTTGGTTGAGTTAGAGCATAATGGGATGCAGTTGACTCCACCCCCTTGCCCTTTTCCTCGTAAGTTGCTCCCGGCTTTCTCTCGGACTTTACACGTCCGCTCCGACAATCTCAGGCATAGTGCCCCAGCTTTCCACACGTATAACATAAACATGGGATTCGGCCTATCGTCGCCCCAGATGCACCCGAAGAAGGGGCTGGGGCCGAAGCCCTAACCTTTTTATTCCATTTGCGGAACACTGATTTTGAGGAGTTCGGCCTTTTGAACTCCGACCCCTTCTCATTAGAGTCTTTCTTAGCTTGTACATTCTTTATGTCTTTTTCCAAAGATCGGGCCGTGTTGACCAGGGTCAAGAATCCCTGCGTCATCGGCCCCGAGATTAGTAGTCTCAAGTCATCTCTTAGACCTTCGTAGAATCGGTTTGTCTTTCGCTCATCATCAGCGAAGGTAGGGCTTGCATACCGACCTAAGTGAGTAAACTCATGGAGATAGTCATCCACGCTGCCCACTCCTTGCACCAGCTTCTGGAACTCATTTTCCATTACAATCCTCTGAGCTGATGGGAGGTATGGAGTCAAGAACAGTCTCGAAAATTCCTCTATCGAGACATCTGTAAACTGTCTACCCCTCAGATGGTGTAACTCAAAGCATTCCCACAGTAATCTTGTGCCACCATCCAATAAGAACGTGGCAATAGTGGTCTTCTGCCACTCTTCCGTCTCTATAGCTATCATTACTCTCTTAACTCTGGAGAGCCAATCCTCTGCTTGGGTTGGGGTTCCCGTCCCCGAGAACAAAGGAGGATTGAAGCCCATAACGTGCTTATACTATTTCTCCGTTGCTCTCCTAGGAAACACTGGCTCCACTATAACTTTGTCCACACTCCTTAGCTCCGCTACTTGGAGCGGTACTTGCTCCATAGTAGGGGAAGGATGCTGCACCTGTCTCGTAGGCTGCGCGTTAATCATCGCAAACACTACCTCCACTACCAATCTTATGGTCTAAGCCGAAGGAGGTGTTGCCAGCGCATCATTTGGTGCGCTCCTCACCTCAAAAACTGGACGTTCTGACAGCCCTGTACTACTCATGGTCACCTATAGTCGTACAAAACACCGATAAGAGACCAAACAACAATGTAAAAAGCAATTATAGAAATACGCAGGTTCCTCAAACATGTGTATTTTCATTCCTAAGTGGACATTCATGGGTTCTTTTCATGTTATAACGATGACGCACACATGTGTGCTCACCACCCCTTAAAGTGAATTCGTCCACGAATTCATTTAAGTCTGAATGAAACCAGTAGTCTGATACCAAATTGTAACACCTCTATCCGTCACATAGCATATAGCAGTAGGTCTAGCCGGGGCCCGACGTAATATACCACGGACAGACCAGCGAGTTACTAGATGAAACCATTCAACCATAACACACGTCCTACACAGTGCATCTAGCGAAAGCAATTATTAAGTTACAAAAGAAAGAACCCAGCCACGAGAATGAATGTCCACTAACGAAACCCAGCAGGAATGAACTACAAAATACACAAAAGGTATTGGCCTTATGTCCTTACAATAGTTCACCAAATTTAAAAAGTGTCTTACAAACTTCGGATCGCAGGCCGACACACATGATTTAAACAAGTAAACATACAAGGCCTTCGAGGGCCGGCTCAGCAACTTGGGCTTTGGCCCACTATTTGCCACTCGGTTCCGCAGTACCTGCACGCACAATTCACCGCAACAGTGGCAAACAAGAATAATGGTCAGCTAAAGCTAACCAAATTATAATGATTCCGCCCCAAAACTCGGGGCGGCAAAGCTCCTTCCCTGCAATGCATTAGTATAAACAAAAAGGATTGCGAAAGTACAATTTAAGCACACTTCACCACAGGCGTAGGCACGCACGGACGCACACCCCGTGCTCTCAGGGCACTTATATAGTGAACACGGTCCACCACTGCCCCCAGGACGACAATCTCGTGAGCATTAAAGTCTTTGCGGCTTAAGCCGAAGACCCTCCCTCTATGTCATCGATAGGCCTCTAAAACTGAACCACATAGGGGAGGTACGGTTTCACTCAACTCGCTGCTAACACCACCACGACAATAAAAGCCATCAGTGCGAATTAAGCTTCCCCGTAACCCATAAACTAACAAACAAAAGTACATAACCCGGTTATGTACATAGATGGCTCCCGGGCATCCAATGATGGCAGATTCACGCTTCTGCCTAGATTTCCGGTGCACCTTGGGGTTAATCCCCAAGGATCCCTGCTGCAATCTACCACGTAGAAACATGAAAACAACAAAGGGCACAGAGTCTTCTCCGGCTAATAATGCATAGTAAAACATCACCGATCCAGACCAACATGTCCGGATAGGCTTCACACACCATGCCTATGTCCGTTTCTCGATTTCGGACTCTAAATGCAAACAAGGGGGACTTTACATATCTACCCCAAAGAACACCGCAAACTCGCCGCACACTCACGGGAGGGGTTTTTCCCTATGCAAAAGAAGAAGAGCTTCACACACTCAAGTAGAGAATCGTTACCCTAGCATTCCTCTTTGGCGCGATGGATATCTGCACGGATGAAAAGCACTGCGATGATCTCGCCCTCGTAGATCTGTACTCGGTTTGCGATTTGACGCTCCGAATCTCCTCTAGCGATCGGATCTTCCCTCCTTCTTTCTCCTTGCTCTCCCTTCTCTCTAGAACTTAGAAAGAGAGTGGTCAATGAAAAGTGAGGGTTTAAACCCCTAATCCCAGCCTTAATGCTAGGATGGAGAGGCCTGAATCGTTAGATCCCAAAATAAGGAAACGAACGGCAACGATTCGCCCTGAAAATAAACTTAATGGGCCAAACACGGCTTGCGACACGCCCGTGTCCAAGGCCGTGTAACTCATTCGTCGTCAATCGAAAAAATCCCGACCAGGACACGGATTGGGACACGCCCGTGTCCCAAGCGATACGCCTGTATCAAGGCCCGTATCATGGCTCGTGTACCAAAATGACACGGGACCAGAAACATCCCGAAAAGGACACGGCTATGTGACATGCCCGTGTAACATGCCGTGTGCTAGACACGCCCTAGGACACGCCCGTGTCCAGGCCGTGTAACTCCCTCAGCAGAAACCAGCAAACTGCCCAAGTAGGACACGACCACTGACACGCCCGTGTGTCAGGCTGTGTGCCCTCACTCAACGCTCGTTGAGTGAAAATCGTTTAGTGCTCGTCGAGACGTCGAACACATGCTTGACACCCGTGTGACCTTTGTCAAGGCCCAAACACGCCTAAAACGCTGCCCATTGCTCTTTTGAGTTTTGGGGCGTTACATTATGGCAGGTTGTTTTTCTGGTGGCTCTGAAAGGGGGTGATTTGTGTGTGATGAGCTATGGACACCACCTGTTAGGCCCCGGTTTGGGCTGGTTTGGTGAGATGTGTGGACCTTGGAGCTGCCACTGGTTATTTTCACCCTAGAGAATTTTTGGGTCTGGCTGTTTGGAAGAGGGCTGCTTTTGGCTACCAACTAGGACCCAAGGTGTTACCACTGCTATTAATTCACAAGTTAGGATTGTTAGTTCCTTTCCTTTTCTAAATGGCAATATTTTGGAATATGTTTGCCTTGTTGCTGCTGCAGGTTTTTAGCAGGGCATGTTGCTAACTTCTCGCACTTGTTGCGCTTGATTTATTCTTTGGACAGTGTTTTACTTTTGCTGTCATGTTTATTTCCATTTTCTATGTTTGATAACATTCTACTGTAAGGGTGTGGTAAACCCCTTCCTTTTTATTGTTTATTACCTAATGCTCCATTTCAATTTGATTATATTTTTTTCCTGAGGTGTTCTTTCTTCGAATGCCTCAGGTTCAGAGCAGTAGCCGGTTGGGCAGCTAGTTTTCTTTTGGTGGCTTGCTAGTGATCTCTTGGGTTGTTGAGATTCCCCTTCCTCAGTTTGTGAGGTAGATCTTTTTTTGTTTCCTTCTGTATAGACATGCATACTCACTAGTGGGTTCGTGTCAGGTTGTTGACGCCCACTGGTTGTTTTCCTTGTGATGCTAAGTATGTGACTTAAACTGCTATTTTTGACTATTTGGAGGTTGTTTACTTGCTCTCTAGGAATGATTTATGCTAGGATGCATGTAAGGTATTTAACTCGTAAATGCATTACTATATGTACTTCATACATGTAAAATTTCTAAACCTAAAGTACTATTTTCCAAAGTAACGTAAAGACTATTTTCATATTATACAAAATTTAGAGTCCTACATTTCATGAGTTGTCCTTTGGGGACATTTACACTCATGTAGGATGTCAAATCACCTTAACCAAGGTATTTTTCTGCAGCGTATAAATATATTTTTTACTTATGGACTAATTGATCCACTGTGCCGAGGGATACGACCATCCATCTTATTTTTAAGATGTTTTTCATAATAACTTATGATTTCGGTTTAACTTGTTTAGGTTGGTGCCTTGCCTGAGCGTCTGCAGTTATCGCCTGCATGGCATGGCATCACGACACGTATTTTCTCTTACTCTGATAAAGGTTTGTTGCTGAAAAAATGTGGGTCGTGATATCTGAGGTCGACGATCGTCGAGCTAAGTTCGACTATCATCAAACTAAATTTCCTGAACTCTAAATCTTCAAAGTCAAAACTCTGGAAAATCCTATGATCCTAGACTTTACAAGATGGGTCAATCTAAGCATCCTAATAGTAATCCTTACCCAAATCAGAACTAGGGTTCCAACAATCTCCCCCTATTTGGGTGAGGATACTATTTACAAAAATAGAAAATAAAGCATAAAGTAATCTGACTAAATTTTAAATCTTCAGTAGATATACAAAGGTGCTTTGAGAATGTTTATTAACGACAAATATTCAAAGTTATAAACTAAAATAGAGAATCTTTCTGATGAGCCGCTGATGGAAGAACTGAAGATGATTTGGTAAGAGAAAGCTCTAAGGTAAAATCTTTAGCTTCCCTTTTGCTTAGCTTTAGATCTTGACAACCTATAGATTTTCTGAAGAGAGGTTATAGACACAACAACTTTTAGAGACTATAAAGTACCACTGTTCCAATGTGGTAGGATAGAGCTTTTCCTGAAAAGAAGGTTAGGTGTTCTCGACCCAGATTACCTTGTGTCCTAATTTTCGTTCATAAAAACAATTGGAAATATAAGAATACTGTTGTTGATCTTTATAACCTAGTGGATGATGTTTCCTAGGAGTGATGATCCATTGAGTAAAAGAATTCATACATTTTTGTGTTTGATTATATTTTTGAAATGAATTAAAATTTTTGTTTTGAAAATTTGAGTTCGACGAATCATTTTGATTTCGTCGATCTGAGTTTGACGAATGGATGTGGGTTTATCGAGCTCCATTCACAGAATGATAGTAGTTGTTTTCTATGTTCCGCGTTTGTCAATCTCGGTTCGACGAATCATATGGATTTCACCGATCCCAGTTTTCTTGATAATTATACTGAAATCTATCAATCATAGTTCGTCGAACGAAGTTCGACGAATGAAGCTGATTTCATCGATCTCGGTTCGACGAATTATTTTGAACATAATTTTTCTGAAAATTCTTAATTGGTTTTTGTTTAATATTATGTAAAACTTCAGTTGCTTTATCTAAATCTTCTAACTTTTCTTTCCCTTTTGCTGATTTTAAAGAACCTATCTGTTCAAGAGCATTTTTTAAATCTTCTTTAAATTTTATGTTTTCAAAAGACAGATTATTTTGTTTAGTTAATTTCTCTTTGAGAAATTTTATTTCCTTCTCAGATTGAATCAAATCTTTACATAATAATTGAAAATCTTTTTTAAAGTGTTCTGAAGTGAAATCAAAAGAGGAGATTACCTGGTCTTCTTCAGACTCAGATTCTGAATTAGAATTGCTGGAGGATGCATTTATTGCAATCAAACAGAATTCTCTTGCTCTTGATTCTTCTTCATCTTCAGTTGTATAGGATGAGGTTTCTGAATCTGATTCACTCCATGTTTCATCATCCATTGCTGTGAGAGAGTTCCAAATATCCTTTGCTGAAGAGAATTCAGCAACTTCCTGAAAAATGTCATTAGACATTGATTGAGCAAAAATTTTCATGGCTTTGGCATCTGCGGTTTTCAGTTTCTTCTGAGCATCAGTCCACTCAGGTTGTGGAACTGCACTTCTGCTTGTTGTTATAGTTTGTGTAGGGGGACCTGTCAAAATATAATTGTATATGTCTTCATCAATAGAATATATATAAAGCATGATTCTTGCCTTCCAAAGTGCAAACTTCTTAAGATTGCACACTGGAGTTCTGGTGCTTGAGTATTTCTTATTTTGCGCCATGATATAAAAACACAATAGAGTGAATGGGATCTATCAAAGATCTTTTGGTTCAGGTGTGAGCCTGTTAAACCAAACAACCTTATACCTCTTATACCAATTGAAAGTGAAGGGATAGATCACACTTACTCTAGAGTTTATATATATATGTATATATATAAAAAAAGGAAACATTCAGCACAGAAATAGAAAGCAAAGGCAAACAAAACGACACAAGGAGATTATAGTGGTTCCCCTTAAACTTGGGTACATCCACTCTTCTACCACCCTGGTAGGAATCAACTATAGGTTTTTGATAAAGTGCCCTGCCACCACAGGTTTTTGCTCAGGTGCCCTGTCACCACAAGATCAATTTTCAAGGGAGATCTAGCAACCCTTTGAGCTTTTGACCCGGTGCCCAAAAACCGAACAAAGTCTTTTGATCAGGAGACTTGACAACCAAAGACTAACTTTTGAAGGGAGTTAAAACCCTGTACACAGGAAAGTAAAAAGAAAATGATATGGCCTTCTCTTTCTCAATGTTCTGAGAAGACTAATGGATTGCTGTTATTGTCAAAACTCCCCCTGAGATGTAGAATAGTTTAGGAGAGTGGATGCTTTGCTCAGGGTATAGGCCTTTAGAATGCTTGAAAATCATCAGGAAGCTTTTAGACAGATATTGATTGATTGTCTCTTGAAAGTCTTGAAGCAAAAGCTGATGAAGAACTTTATTTTTAAGAGAGTTGTTCATCTTTCAGTTTTCTTTAGAATAATCTTTCTATCACAGGTTACTATTTATATTTTGCTGTCTAAAAATATAAACCTTATATATTCCTTGAAGATTTTTTGTTGGGTACACTGGAAACTATGTACCAGATTTGGAGAAGCCTCCCCTTACTCAATGATATACATTAATTTGTATTTGGTGGGATGTTGAGTTTCAGTGTGCATATTTAAGAAATGCAGGAAAATTTCTAAGTACAAGTGTCAATACTTGTAAGGAATTGTGTCGACAACTGAAGCAGGAGCTGTGTCGACACCCAGGAGTTATGTCGACGCCAGAAGAAAGGCATGTGTCGACACCCAGGAATTGGGTCAACACCTGAAGAAGGCTTGTGTCGACACACAGGACTTGTGTCGACACACACTCAGCGCCATATATCATCAACATCTGTACTGAGTCTGAAAGGCTTGTGTCGACACACAGGACTTGTGTCGACACATACTCAACGCTGTATATCAACGACAACTGTACTGAGTCTGAAAGGCTTGTGTCGACACAAAGAACTTGTGTCGACGTCACACTCAACGCCATCTATCAACAACAGATATACTTAGTCTGAAAGGCTTGTGTCGACACACATGACTTATGTTGACACACACTCAACGACGTCTGGACATACACTCAACGCAATTTGTCAGCAACAGCTATGTCGATACCAGGAGCAGTTGTGTCGACACACAGGACTTGTGTCGACACATACAACAGAAGATGTGTCGAGTAGATAAAGAATGACTGTGTCGACACATTGAGTGCTGTGTCGACATCATTAAGACTAGTGTCGACACTTAGTCTATTTATGTCGACACATGTGAAGTAGTTTGCTGAGTGTTTCCTGCTGAGATATAAAGTCATTGCAGAATCAGCTATCATGGCTGAAGACTTAACAGCGGTCATAAACAACAAGTCTGACACCTTTGTCAGAACTTTCAGAAGGTTGTTACAAACCGGATCAGTCGGTAATCATTGAGAAACTCTATATAAAGGACTGATCCATGACAACCAAGACAAACAATTAAGGGGGAACAAACCAACACAAAATAAGAGAGAGAATTCAACATCAAGAAAGGTGGAACCCTAAAGAAGGCAGATCCTGAACAGTCTGCAAGAAAGACTCAGATCTAATTCTGAATCTAAGAAGGGAGCTGTCTGAAGATCTACTTCTACACCAAGTCAAGATCAACCTCATTTTATTCAATTAAGAAGCTTTGAAAAAGCTAAGTCAGGTTGGATTTGAAGTATACAGTTTATTTAAGAACTGATCAAGAAACTCACACCAATTGAGAGTTCTATCTGGGTGAAATTTCTGTACTACTTAATATTCTTTTTCCTTGTAAGATCTTTTATAGATCTGAGTTGTAAGCCTGTTTTTATAAAGACTGAGGTAGGGCTGAGAGCCTGAGGTGTAGGACTTGTGAAATCCTGAGTTATAAGCCTAGTGATAAAGGCTGAGGTAGGGCTGTTGCCTGAGGTAGGGTTCTTGTGAAGAATCTGAGTTAGGACTTGTATAAGTCAGAGCTGTAGGAACCTATCAGGTTCTGAGTTGTAAGATCTGTAAACCTGTGTTAGTGGAAGGAAGGTTGGCTGAATCAAGTTCTCTACTAGATAAGTGAAGGGGGAAGTGGATGTACAATTAACATGGGGAACCACTATAAATCTGGTGTACTATGTTGTGCTGTGAATGTTATGTTGTTGATTGTATATTCTCTGCTGTGATAGATATAGTTACTTGCCTAAAATTATTAAATAAAATTAGAACCTATTCACCCCCCCCCCCCCCGCCCCTCTATGTGTCTAGGCTCTTGAAATCAAGTCTTTAAAGTGGTATCAAAGGGAGGTTACTCAAAGATAGACCTAACAGTCTGAGTGAATCTCCAAGGCAATTAACAGATAGCAAGAATGGGTTCAAATACAAATCAGAAGGAATTTGGATCCATGAAACTTCCTATATGCAGGAAAGAAAGTTTTGGGATATGGAAGGAAAGGGTCAGGTTGTTCATGGAAGCATCTGATCTAAGAATCTAAATCATAGTACAAGAAGGTCCTTTCATTCTAATGAAGGTATCAGCTCTTGATGAAAATCTGCAAACCCCAAAGAGCTTTTCTGAAATGACTAAGGATGAGATCATCCTGGCAACATTAGACAAGAGAGCACAAAATATTATTATGAGTGTTATAGATGATGCCGCATTTCAGAACTTTGTACATTGCAAAACCTTTAAGGAGATTTGGGACACCTTGATTATATACATGGAGGGAGCTGAAGAAGTTAGAGAGGATAGGAAATCTATGCAGAATTAAGAATATAAAAGCTTTAGACAAGCCAAGTCTGACAGCATAACAGAATGTTATAAGAAGTTCTTTAGAATAGTAAATGAGCTGATGACCTATGGAAGAGTCTTCAGCACATTTGAATTGAATGACAAGTTTTTCAGGTCACTAACCAAGGACTGGGATACAAAGATATGTGCCATCAAAGAGGTGGCAAGGCTTGCTGATACATCTCCACCCAGATTGTTTGGAAAGTTGCTATCTTATGAAATGCAGCTCACAGCCAGAAAGGAGGAAGAGAAAAGCAGCAGCTCTGAGTATAAAGATAAGTCAGTATCCTTCAAGGCTAAATGCACAAGAAATGGTAGGATAAAGTCTCCTTCTCCACCCAGAAGAAGTGCTGAGGCAGAAGCAGAAAATCCTGACATCAGTACATCAGATATCCACACCTCTGATGAGGACTTTGTTGTATTTACAAGGCAGTTTCAGAGGTATATGAAAAAGAAGAAATGGAGAACCAAGCCTTCAACATCCTTTTCCAAGGATATTATTATAAGAAAAAGAAGACTTCCAAGGAGGACAGGTATGCCTCAAATCCTGGTAAACAAAATAATTCTAAGATTTTTTATTATTGCTACAAAAGGCCTAGACATGTCATAGCTGACCTTCCTGACAAGAGGAAGGAGTCTAAGGACAAGAAGAAGCATCAAGTAAAAGGCAAGGAGGAGAAATCCTTTGTTGCTCAGAAGCAGAAGTGTTGGACAGACTCTTCATCCTCAGAATCTGGAGAAGAAGATAATGTAGAAGCATATGTTGGGCTGTTCTCTACAGACGAGGATTCTAGGGAATCAAAATTATTACAAATGTTGGACTCCATAAATGGAGTTGAAGACTATTGTTGTAAAGGGATGATGGCTCTAGCAGAAGATGATCAGTGCCAGGATCATCCTGGTCCATGTAAGGCATACAGTTATCCCTTAGCTTCTGATTACAATATTGGATCAGAATCAAAAGCATCTGTATTAAGAGGTGTGGATGGTTCTGAATCTGAGGGGGATGTACATCAACTCATTGATGAGTATGGTGGTTTGTTGCAAGATCTGAAGAGGAGCAAGTTCCTTGTCAAGAAGTAGGGCAAGGAAATTTAATCTCTTTAGCAGGTTGCATCAGATTCAGCAAAGATGTTGGATTTTAAATTGAATGAGGTTGCCAAACTGAAAAACATAACTGTTATTCAGATGGGCGAAATCTCCTTCAAGGAAAATCACATCAAGAATTTGGAGGCAAAACTTCAGAAAGAAAAGGAGTTAGTGGCTAAATTCTCTAAGCCAAAGTCCGTCTTGCCCTTAATAAACAATTTCATTTCTCATAAAAGAAAGACAGGTCTAGGCTTTAAGGGAAGAACAAGGGCCACCAATTCTCATAAAAAAGACAAATCCCCAGTTCAGCCACTAGCCTCAAAGCCCCATATTTTCTTTAGGAAAGTTATACAACCTACAAACAGGTGTGATCATGATATTACTCACGGTCACTGTGAGTATGGAGATCTCATTGGCAAGGGTGTATATGCCAATAGGCCACTCTATAAGCAAACTCATCATGTTATTAAGGAATCCTTGGGGTTTGCTACTCCAGCACCTACACATAAAAGGACTGTTGGCAACCAAGTTGTGAAGTCTATACCTAAGAGAAGGTACAATAGATTTGAGTGTTGGTGTTGTAGCAAGGTGGGCCACTTTGCCATGGATTGTTGGTTCAACACAAGTGTTTAAAACAATAACAGCTTACCTATCACAAAAGCTGCACGTAAGCATGGTAGATTTCAAACTAACAAGAACCTAGGACCCAATAACAATTTGGATTCTGAGGATAAGTAAATCTTTATTTGGTGCAGGTGAATCCAAGTGGCCATACCCCTATATGGTACTTGGATAGTTGATGTTCTAGGCACATGACTAGAATAAGAAGAATTTCTAGGGACTATGCACCCATTGTGAATGGACCCAAAGTAATCTTTGGTGGATCTGAAAAAGGAATCATCAAAGGATTTGGTAACAATTCTAGTAATTCTATTACTATCACTCAAGTGGCTTATGTGAAGGGTCTGAAAAATGACCTGATTAGCATAAGTCAACTTAGTGATCTAGGTTATGACATCTCTTTCTTCAAAGGGGAGTGCCAAATAAGGAGGTCAAGTGATCAAGAGATCATTCTGACTGGCACTTGGAAAGGGAATGTGTATATTGTCTTAACCTTGATTGTGAGTATTACTTCTCACCCATTTGTCTAGTTGCAGGTGAGAAAGCATCACTGTGTGTCCAATGGCATAAGAGGCTGGCTTATCTGAACTACAAGTCAATAGGACAGCTATTTAGTATGGGGTTAGTGAGGAAAGGTCCTTAGGTCAAGTGCATTCAAGAGGGTGTTTGTTCAGCTTGCCAAAAGGGCAAACAGACTAAGTCCTCTTTCCATGTACTTGATACCAAAGATTCAATGAGATGTCTATATCTCTTGTATATGGATTTGTTTGGTCCTATGCAAGTTCATAGTCTAGGTAGGAAAGTATACACATTAGTTATTGTGGATGACTATTCTAGATTCACATGGGTTTTCTTCTTGAGGGAAAAATCTGAAACCCCTACTATCTTCCAGACTTTTGTTAGACAAATTCAGAATGAATTTAATAATTCAGTGGTCAAAATCAGAAGTGACCATGGAACTGAATTTCAGTCTAAGTGTGTGACAAAGTTCTGTGAAAAACATGAGATTCATCAGGAGTTCTCCTCACCTACAACTCCCCAGCAAAATTGAGTTGCTGAAAGAAAGAATAAGACTCTAATTGAGGCAAGTAGAACAATACTTAGTGATTCTACTCTCCCTGAGTACTTCTGGGCTGAGGCAGTAAATACTGCTTGTCATGTACTCAATAGAGCTCCCATCAATGAGAAACATAAGTAGACTCCCTTTGAGATTTTGAAAGGCAGAAAACCAAACATTTCCTACTTCAGAATATTTGGTAGCAAGTGTTATGTCCTAGTTAATGGTAAGCACTACCAAACTAAGTTTGCTGCCAAATCCCTAGAATGGATTTTTGTTGGGTACAATAATAATAGTAGGGCATACAGGATCTACAACTTGACTACACAAGTTGTAGAAGAATCTGTCCATGTAGTATTTGATGAGTCTAAGTTGATTAATAGTGAATTGTCTAGCTCTTCAAGTAGTTCTACAGGTTTAAAGGATAGCCTATGAAAGTGAGGGATTGATAGACTTTACTCTAGAGGGGGGGGGGGGTTAATAGAGTATAAAAAAATTATTTTATTTTTATTGTGGAATTAAATTAATGATACTTATATAATAGAGGGAAAGACAAATAAACTATCACATCACAGCTCAGCAAAAAAAGAAAACGCAAAGCATCCAGACGACACAAGAAATTTTATAGTGGTTCCCCAAATCTAGGTACATCCACTCTTCTACAACCCAGGTAGGAATCCACTATAGGTTTTTGTTCAGGTGCCCTACCACCACAAGAACTCTTTCAGGTAGATCTAGATACCGTTTGAGCTTTTGATCAGGAGCCCAAAATCGAATAGGTTTTTTTTCAAGTGCACTATCACCAAGAGTTCACTTTTAAAGGGATAGATAACCCTATACAGATGGAGGTAAAAGGAAAAATTAAAAGAAATCTTCACTTTCTCAATCAAGTGAGAAGACCATGTGGATTGAAAAGAATGTCCAAGCTCCCCCTGAGATGTAGAATAGATTAAGGAAGAGGAAACTTGGCCCTGGGTTTAGGTCTTCAAAAAATTATAGTAGAGCTTTCTTAGATCTGAAGAAGATTTGAGCTCTTTTGAAAATCCTTGAAGAATGAGGAATGAAGAAGACTCAAGAGAGATTTTTGAAAAGGTTCTCCTTCTTCCTTATTACAGCAGAGCAACAATCCTTGAGAGTAAGAGTAATAATTATGATCAGTCTGCTAAAGAAAAGTTTCTTTATATATATATCCTTTGATTGCCTGTATGATTGTTCTCTTATATATACTTATTATATTCTGAGTTATAAATTCAGTCAGAATAAAAAACGGCAAGAATTTTAATTCCATGGACATTGCATAATATTCTGCAATACTTTAGGAGCCCAAACGGCTAGAAATGCTGGCAACATGAATGCACTTCCATATCTACCTTCATAAAATATGCAAAAGAAATATTCTGTGAATACCATAATTAATGCTTTAAGAAATACGGCTATCAGCCTTGGGAATAACAACATTAATTATCAGAATATATTTCCCTTTAAAAAATTGATTATTAACAAAAAATAAATACTTCTGACCGATCTGAAAAACTCATAACTGAAAGCAGCATAAAATCGTAGAGCCCAGTTCCGAGATCTTCGACCTGAGAACAGCTATCGTAGAACAGAGATTACTGCTGAGAAAACTAAATCGTCGACCTAAGCTCGTAGATCGTCGAGCTCAGTTCAGAGTACAAGACTCTGAGATTGTCGAGCAGAGTTTGACTATAGTCGAACTGATATAGAAAATCCACATAAACTTTCTGAGTCTAAGTCTTAGTCCACTACAATGCTGATCTATACAAACCTGACCTAAAAGGACCTAACTTTGGCTTGACCAAGACCCTGGCTATACATGGGGTTCAAGAGAACCTAAGAGTGAACCTAGTATAAGTCCAAACAAGGGTTCCAACAATCTCCCCCTATTTGTGTGAGGTCACTCAAAAACAAAACTGAAAAGCAATAGAAATACAATGACCATAAATATCTGTAGGGATGAAATAACATCAGCAGATATGTTATAGAAATGCATTGTACATAATAAGTTTAAGCAATAAAACATAACAGAGTACAAACTACAATTTATCAGAAGGACCAGAGGAGGGTTTAGAGAAGATTATCTTTATGGTAGGATCTGGTACATCTTTCTTAGAAGTCATCAGGTCTTGTCCACCAAGAGATGTCTGTGTGCTTTCCCTGGGCACAATTACTTCTGGATGCAATACCATATAATCAGCTAGATTGAAAACCTTCTTGCTAATTTGGAGTTTATCCAGCTCTTTTTCTCTGTAGGAGGACATTGTAGTAAACCTAGATGGATCTTCTCTTTCTTCTATAGATTTTCTAATCTGTGAAAGACCAATCAATTCTTGAAGCCTGGCCATCCTAAAGTTAGGATCAACTTCCTGTTCAATAGGTGGCTGATTATCTTGAGGTGACAACACTGAAACTGCTTTGAACTGAGTGGATTGAGCATGAAAGCTTGTTGTACTATGCTGATCATCACTCTAAGAATAAAGGGATCTTGGAGGAGGAGCCTCACTATACTTTCCCTTGATCTTGTGAGACTCGTCATGTCTTCTGGACTAATAGGTTGTTGTCTTTTGAACTTTGGGTAGAACTTTCTGTTGTTGAGGAGGAGAGAAGGAGGTTTTCTTATAGATAACTTCTTTGACTTGTTCTGTGGAACTCAAATTTCTTTGTTATTGACTGTTTCCTTTGGACTGAGATCTGGATGATCTATCTTGCCTTTGATATGTCCTAGTGAAGGAGGAAGGCTTGAAGATGCATCAGAAGATTGAGGAGCACCGGCAGAAGCACCAGCAGCAGTAGGAGGAGGAGGAGGTGGACCTCTTCTGAACTTCTAAGGACGAGGTGAATATCTCCTGCTCTTCTTCCTTGCTTTCTGCTCATTTTTAGATAACCACATCTAGCTTTCCATACCTGGATATGGTGTGATTCCTTTCAAAATGTAATAAGGAGTATCATTTGTATTGCATGTCTTGGGTGCATCCTTAGGAACGGCCTTTCTTTTCTTTGATATTTTCTTTTTATTGGAATCAGAATCCTCTAAATAATCATCCTCATCATCATCAGATGAATCAGGAGGATTGTCATACAATTTATTTATTTCCTATACTTGTTTGTCAGCAATCTTTTTAGCAGCCTTCTCTTTGGCTTCTTCCTAGATATCAAGTGCAATAAGATCATCTAGAGAGGGAAGAGAACTTTCATCTATTGGATAGGAGGGTCCAATAGGGCTTAGAACTAGATTAATATCCATAGAGGAAATTTCAGCAATAGGAGCACTTGGCTCACAAAGGTTTATTAAACTTGTCTCTAGGGCTGATCTCAAATTTCTGTCAGCCACTAGATGAATCAGTTCATCAACAATTAAGAGAGCATCTAGCTCATCCTTATCTTTTATAATAGATATAGGCTCAACAACCATAGTATCTAGCTCATCCATACATGTACACATTGTAACTTTTTTAATTTTTATACACACTGGAACTGAATTGATCTGCAGGAGCTGTTCCACAGCTGAGGGGCTCATTGGTCTGGTATAACAGACTATGGCCTTAGAAGTATACAAATCAAATAGAGGCAGAACAATTTTAAGCATAGAAAAAGAATGAAAAAGAATTTGAAGATCAATGGTGGGATTGATGAAACAATCACCACTAGAGATGGTTGGTAATGACACATCAGTGTCCTCATCCGAAGTCAGCAAGTCTGAATATGAAACTATCTCTGCAAAGAATTTCTGAAAAGCTTCTTCTTCCTGCACTACTTGAGGAGACAGATCTTGAAGTTCTGCTGAGGCTGAACCTGCTGTATCTTCATTGGACATCTCCCCTGCCTGGTTTAAGTGAGAACTGGAATTAGGCCCCTAGATGAAGAAGGGACAGTGGAAGCAGCAAGGGAAGCAGATACAGTTGATATAGAGAGGGCAAGAGGTGAAATAGCCTCTTCTATTAAGTTTTTGAGAGTTGGAGTGATAAGCTCCATAAGATGAGAAATAAAAGAGGGATCAACTTGAAGGAACTCAGTTGGAGTCTTAGTTGAGACAGAATGAAGAGAGGGAGGAGGAGTGAAATCAGTCATGATTTCATCCTGAATAGGTGATTTTCTTAGAGAGTTGATGGGTGAATCATTGAGACGGGAAGGGGATGAGTGTGGGGAGAGTAGGTCAAAATTTGGAAAAGAAATGGTCTGGAGGTTTTGAGATTCAATGGGATGGAGGGAAAGTGGTGACTGAGTAGTAGAAGAGATGATAGTTGGGGATGAAGTAGAGGTTTGAATCACATTAGTATGGATAGAAGAGACTCTGGGTTGATTGGGGAAGCCGGAGGAGGAGTAGGAGGAGTAGGAACTTCTTCATTATGGTGAGGAGTGGCTGTTACTGCCCTTGTGTCCTCAGATAAGTTTGGGGAAGTTCAAACCCTAGAGGGCTTTTGAATTGTCCTATCCCACTTACCAAACAATGAGGAATCCAACCTCTTGCTGGCATTGATGGCTATTGTTTAAGAAACCAACAGCTCTGGAGCTTTCTTCTGAAGGAAGATTCCCAGAATCCTTCCTAGACAGACTTCCTTCTTACTGTTCTTTCTCTTAATTAAATAAAAGAAAAACCAAGCCCAGTCTATGGACTTTTTATTAACTGAGGCAGACATAATGGCAAACTATTGCCTGTTAATATTGTCATGCGCTGAATGCTTACCCAGCAACACCTTGCTCACTAAATCAGCAAGAAACTTAAAAGTAACAGATAAATTTTTATTTAGAAGCTTAGATGGGATGCCCTCAGTATGACCCATCTCTAATAACATCCTGTTATACTCAGAGCTATCCTGTTCCAGCTCATCTGTTCCATTTTTCAATTCAAAAATTTCAGTAAGAATCGAAGGGTTTAGAGTCACCTGCTATCCTGAGATGGATCCGATCATTGAACCGTCATTGGTTGAAGAAGATAAAACCCATTCTTCGATTTTTGCAACAGATAACTTTGTCCTTTTAGTCATGAACTTCTTCAAGCCCTGATCATCACATAACTGTATCATTTCATGAAAAATAGTGTCACAGTGACTGAATGATTCGAAGTCGACATTGAAGCCAGTGTCAAACTTCATCGCTGAAAGAACTACTAGAGAAATTGCCATGGAAAACCTGTAGACTGAAGAGACAAGAGATCACGAGCACAGGGAAATTATGAAAGCGCGGGACAGAGATTGAAGAGAAACTTACATATAGGTTTTTGGAATACGAAAAGACGATCTCTGTCCAACGACAAAATCACAAATGTTGATCTTAGGTCAATGATTAATTTGGAAATAAATAGTATCATTGGTCTCAGATTTCAGTAGCGTAAATTGATAGTCGAGCTTAGGTCGGCGATTAATTTACTGAAGCAAAGTCTTCGAACTCCGGTCGACGATTTTTGTCATCACACATACCTGTCGTCGAGCTTAGGTCGACGATCGAGCTCAAGATGAGTTCGAAGATCGTCAATCTCTGGTCGACGATCGTCGATCAAATCTTTACAAAGACAAAATTCAATTTTTATCCATTCCATTTATCATTCCAAGCTGATTCAAAAACAATAGATGTTTTTGCTCATCTAAAGGCTTGGTAAAAATATCTCCTCTTTGAAAATCAGTGGGGATAAACTTGAGATTAATCTTGTTTTTGTCTACACAATCTCTAAGAAAATGATGCCTTATTTCTATATGCTTGGTCCTAGAATGCAGGACTAGATTTTGTGCAATTGATATGGCGCTGGTACTGTCACAAAATATGGTGGTATTTTTGAGAGAGTAACCATAATCCAGTAGCTGATTTTGAATCCACAAGATCTATGAGCAGCAACAACCACCTGCTATATATTCAGCTTCTATAGTTGATTTAGACACAGATGATTTTTTCTTGCAAAACCAGGATACTAATCTATCACCCAGGAACTGACAAGTTCATGAAGTGCTTTTTCTATCAACTCTGCATCCAGCATAGTCAGCATTAGAATATCCAGATAATTCAAATTCTGACTATATAGGATACCAATGTCCTAGATTAGGACAGCCCTTTAAATATCTTAAAATTCTCTTGAGGAGAATTAAATGAGATTCTTTAGGGTTGACTTGAAATCTAGCACAAAGACATGTTGCAAACATTATATCAGGTCTACTTGCAGTAAGATGTAATAGGGACCCATCAATGGCCCTATAATTTTTCTGATCAATAGGTTTACCCTTTTCATTAGAATCAATTACTGCATTGGAATCAATGGGTGTCTTCATTGCTGAGGCATTAGCCATCCCAAACCTTTTTACTAATTCCTTAGCATACTTGGACTGAGATATGAAGATGCCATCATGAGCTTGCTTCACTTGAAGACCAAGGAAGTAAGAAAGTGCACCCATGCTACTCATTTCAAACTTGGAGTGCATCAGGTCAGAAAACCTTTTGCAAAGTTTAGAATCAGTAGATCCAAATATAATACCATCAACATATACTTGAGCTAATAGAATCTTATCATGATGATGTCTTATAAATAAATTCCTATCTACAATGCATCTAGAAAATTTATGTTCTAAAAGAAAGCTAGCTACGATTTCATACCAAGCTCTTGGAGCTTGCTTTATACCATAGAGAGCCTTATGCAGTTTGAAAACATAAGAGGGATGGGTTGAAGAGATAAAACCTGGTAGCTGTTCCACATATACTTCTTCCCTAAGTTCCCCATTGAGAAAAGCACTTTTGACATCCATTTGATATACCTTGAATTTCTTGTGAGCAGCATAAGCCAAGAAAAATCTGATAGCTTCAAGCCTTACAACAAGTGCAAAGGTCTGATCATAATCAATACCTTCTTCTTGCTTGTACCCTTGTCCCACTAGTCTTGCTTTGTACCTGACAACTATTCCTTGAGTATCCAATTTATTCCTGAACACCCATTCAGTTCCAATAACTAGATGTCCTTTGGGTCTAGGAACCAATTTCCAAACTTTGCATCTCTCAAACTGATTGAGCTCCTCTTGCATTGCAATAATCCAGTAAGGATCTTTCTCAGCATCTTTAATGGATGAGGGCTCTATTTGAGATAGGAAGCAGGAATATATCACATCTTGGTTAAGTTGATTCCTTGTCTGCACACCCACTGACATGTCTCCTATCACTTGAGATACGGGATGATCTCTAAGTGTAACATAGTTAGGAGGTGCAGTTTGTTCAACACCATCAACATTATGAACCAATTCCTCTTGTGGAATTAAGATTGCTGTTGGAGGGGCTTCGTAATTTCCAGAGATTCTTCTTCACTGTCTTCATCTATTTGTGGAGATGGATGAGATATCACCTTCTGAGTGAGATTTAGATCATCCAACTTTTTACATAGATTTGGTACCTTCAAAGAATTACTGGTAGAAGCTTCCTTCTCCTTGTAAAACATATTAGCTTCATCAAATGTAACGTGTACTGATTCTTCAATTTTCAGAGATGATTTATTGAAAACACTATATGCCATGCAAACTTTGGAATATCCTAGAAAGATCCCCATTGTAGCTTTGGCTTCAAACTTTCTAAGATAATCTTTGATATTATTGTGTATGTAACAGATACAACCAAAAATTCTAAAGTAATCTATTTTAGGTTTCTTCCCTTTGAGTAATTCATAAGGAGTCTTGCCCTTAAGTTTGTGTATCAAACTTCAATTCAGGACATAATTTGATTTGCTTACGGCTTCTGGCCAATAGGATAGAGGCATGTGAGCATCATCAAGCAATATGCCTGCAGTTTCAATGAGTGTTCTATTTTTTCTTTCAACTACCCCTTTTTTTTGAGGAGTTCTGGGAGCAGAGAAGCAGTGCCTGATACCTTCCTTCTCACAGAATTCTTGCATAGGAAGATATTCAAACTCAATGCCATGATCACTTCTGATCAATGCAACTTGAGTAGAGTACTCAATCTTTATGCATTTTAGAAAATATGTAAGAACTTTGAAGTTATCAGACTTATTTCTCAAGAAGAAAACAAAAGAGAACCTAGAGAAGTCATCTACAATAACTAAAGTATAGAACTTCCCTCCTAGGCTTTGTACAGCAATTGGTCCAAAAAAGTCCAAATAAAGCAGATACAAAATCCTATGTGAATCACTTTTATTAACTGATTTAAAACTATTTTTAGTTTGCTTGCGTTCTCGACAAGGCTTGCAAATTCTTTCCTTCTTATTGCGGCAAGAGGGCAATCCTCTAACAAGGTTTTCCCTAGATAACCTAGCAATGTTTCTAAGATTTACATGTCCTAGCTTTTTATGCCACATGGTATTATTATTGCTAACCTGGTTGAACAAGCAAATTTCTTAACAGGCAGAATTGAAATCAACTAAGTAAATATTGCCTTACCTAATACCTGATAACACAATATTTCTATCTAAAGAAATATTACATTTTGATTCAGTGAAACATACCTTATAACCTGCATAACATAGCTGACCTATGGATATCAAGTTATGTTTCAGGCCACTTACATATGTCACTTTCTTGAATGTGACAACTCCAAGTGTAAATTCTCCATATCCTTCTGTCTGACAAAAGCTTGAGTCTCCAAATATTACTTTTGTACCTAGCTTTGCCTTTAAGAGACTCAGATTTGCTTTGTTTCGTGTCATGTGCTTGGAGCACCCACTATCCAGATACCACTTATATTTTATGGTAGGATAGTTCTTCACCTACAAAATAACAACTCATATATTTTGTACCTAGGTAACCTTAGGTCCTGGCTTCTTTTCATACTTAAAGCTTGAAATATAAGAGTATTCAGGTTGACTTTTATAGCCTAAGGGATGAAATCTCCTAGGTGGGATTATCCAATTTGTTAAGGGATGGAAAGGTTTGGAGTTATAGTTCTTATAGAAATATCTGTTGAAATTATAATTTTGATAAAATTGCTCTGGATTCGACGATTTATGTTGAGATCGTCGATCTGCGTTCGACGATCAGTATTGATATCATCGATCTTGGTTCGACGATTTTTGTCCTAACTTAGCTTTTTGTTTTTCTTTATTTATCTCAACTTGTTTTTACAATTTGTATACTTTTTAATTTGTTCTGTATTTTTCTTTCCTTTATCTGAAATAAAATTTATAGGTTGTGAGAGATGGTTTTTTTCTGAATAATAGGTGGTTCACTGGATGATGCACCTAATCCTAACTTACTTCCATTAAGTCTAGCATTAACTGTACTGGTAATTTCTTCTAGTTATTTACTTCTACCATTCTGTGATTCCTCTAGGTATTTTACTTTACTCAATTCAATTTTCAGAAAATTGATTTGTTCATTACACAGATCTATTTCATTTTTCAATTTGAGATTTTTTGATACTAAGTTATCATAGTTAAGTTATTTATCTCTGAGAAGTTTGATTTCCTTCTCAGATCTAATTAGATCACTACACATTGATTTAAAATCATGTTTAAATTCTTCAGAAGTAAAATAAAAGTCTTCCAATACCAGATCACAATCTGAACATTTTTCAGATTTTCCTTATTCTGAAACATGTCTTGAAGCATTGATGGCCATTAAGCAAATTTCTTTGGCCTTTGCTTCTTCTTCATCTTCACTAGAGCTACAGGAGGATGATTCTTCAGTGTCACTCCATGTTTCTGCAAAAAAACCCTCTCTCCTTCTTCTTGTGCTTGAAAGAGGACGATTTGCTGGAGTGTTTCTTGGAGTCTTTCTCCTTTCTCCTTTCATTGTGCTTGTTTTCTGGACACTCTGGAAGAATATGTCCAGGTTTCCTTTGTAACACCCCAAAATCCATAAGTCCAAAATGGGGGCTGGCTGGGAGACACAGCCTTCGACACGGGCGTGTCCCAAGGCATGTCTAGTGCACACGGCCTGGGACATGGGTGTGTCCCAAGGCGTGTCCCAGGGCGTGTCCTTTACGGTGGGCATCAAGTCGAGTTCTCGAGATAGCACGGTCGACGATCGTTGAGAGGCGACTTGGCTTGGGACACGGGCGTGTCCGAGGGCGTGTCCTGCTCGGGTGAATACCGGGCGGCGTTGAGTGGCGTTGAGAATGGAATAGCGTTGAGTGTGGAACACGGCCTGTGACACGGGCGTGTTGGGCACACGACCAAGGCCACGGGTGTGTGCTATAGCCCTGTTCTTCTCGTGTGATTTTGTCTGGTGTTGAATGGATAACACGACCAGTCACATGGTCGTGTCAAAGTTGATACGGGCGTATCTACCCTGTGATATGGGCGTGTTGGGGCCCGTGTTCTTGTCTAGTTTGAGTCAGTTTGTACATTGCTTGAAGTACATGGCCTGTGACACGGGCGTGTCATGGGGTGACACGGGCGTATCACGGGCCGTGTCAGGTCAAAAAATGAGATTTTTGGCAGATCTTGGCCATCCATTTATTTTTAATTGGATCAAATGGCCCAAGTGCTTTCCTGCAGTGATAAGACTGGGGAGTTGGCATATTCTCTCATTCAAACCAAAAGATAAAGGAAGAGCTTGGAGGAAGGGGAAGGAGGAGAAGAGCAAGCCATTGGAGGAGCTCCCGAGGTCCGATTCGAGATCCGAGGCTAGTTCTGTGGAGGCAAAGCTGCTGCGGTGCTTTCCAACTGGCCAGATTTTCGATGGATCCCAAAAGATCGTTAAGGGTAACGATCTTCCTTCTTGGACTTGTGATGTACTCCTTTATGCATGAGTAAGGAATCCTCTCCACCAAAAGGTGGAAAGAGTGAGTGATTCCGGTGGGTTGATAGTTGTTATCCCTTGTTGAGTCTGCATTTAGACCCGAAAATGTGTAGTACGAGATAGGCATGCTATGTGAAGCCCATCTGGACAGGTTGGTCTGGATTGGTGATGTTGTATAATGAACACCGGAGAAGACTCCGTGTATAAACGTGTCATTTGTGGGGTCAATGGGTTGTGCCTGTAAAGGGAAGTAGCAGGAAGTACTAGAATGAGGAATTCAAGGAAAACACCCGTTTAACGCTTGTATTGTATGCTATGAAAGACAAGTTCTCTGGCACTACATGAAATGCAGGGTTTGGGTTGAGTTTGGGTACAGTTAGAGAGTTCTGTTGAACCTGCTTAGCGGCCGCGAAGGACACCGGCATTAACTCCCCTTTGTGATTGTGAAGCAAGTCCTTGGCGGACATTATGGCTATTGTGAGCTGCGAGCTCTTAAAAGGCTTCTTGTCGAACAGGAAAGGTGAAGTTGACTCGCGCCTTTAATTGAAGCCGCAAGTACGATGTGCTTGGTGATGGCAAGGCGATTTGAGCAACGGGGGGGGGGGGGGGGGGGGGTGGAGTGGATCTGTACCTGCGTTATGTTGGCTGTACAACAGAGTACCAAGGCATTGGGCTTTTGTCAGTAGCATAATGAGAGTCTTAGGCCTGCGTGCCATCAAGACTAATTGCTCAATGGTGTTGATCCCAGTTCGCCGGAGTACCCAAGTGTGCCTGAGTGCACGGATCGTCGGGTCGGGCGGCTGACGGTTGTGATGGATTGCTTATGTGTGAGAGCACAATATATATACGATATCTGCCTATTAATGCATTGCTCTGCAGGGAAGGAATGTCACTGCCCCGGCAAAGGGGTAGGATTGTTATAAATTGGTCAACTGAATGCTGACCGTTGCCTTGTTTGCCACCTTCTGGGTGGATTATCCCTGTGCAGGTGCTGGAGAGCCGAGTGGAAAATGAAGGGTTGAAGTCCCTGCTGCTGCGGTTGCTGTTGTTGCCACTGCTGCCACCAGCCCCTGATGGCTAAGCAAAATGTGTTGTCTTTTATTCATGTATGGCTGGCATGTGCGCCGATGTATGTAATCCATACGATGTAAAGAGGAACTATAAGGCCGTAAGGCCCTAACTTTTTATATTTGGTACATTCCTTTGGGGTACCGATATAAATGTGCAATTTATCTCTATTGGACATTCCAAATGGTTGAGTTCAATATTAACTTTAAGCTTTTGCTAGCATGCTTTGAGTTAGGTTGCGTTTATGATTTGGTATTAACCAGTAGCTTCACCGCTTATTTGTGGCATATAGTGTGGGGCCCCGGACGGACCTTCTATATATGTTGTTTAACGGGTGGAGTCGTTACATCCTTCAAACAAAACAAATAAGCGCTTTAGAAGGGGTTTTGTCATACAATGGTTTATAATCACTTCTTGATGATTTCCTTCTGAATTCTTTTCTCCCCATCTTGAAGAATCTCTTTACAAAGAGACTCATCAGCTCTTCATTTGATGGAGAAGTTTCTGATTCTTCTGAAGCTTTGAAAGCAATATTTTGCTCCTTCCTAGTTGGTGTAGCAGTCTTTTGTTGTTCAGCTTCTCTTGTCTTTAGCAGCTGTTCATCTAGGATTTTAACTTTCCTAGAACTTATTTTTGTAGTCATTTCATGAGTGCTTCTAGTCTCTCTTATATGCCAGATTCTATAGACCCATGAGCTGGGAAAGCACATGAGAATCCTGTCATTTAAAATTATTTGACAGAGATGTCTTTGTCAAGCGTTTATCAGCTCATTAACAATGATGATGAGTCTGTTGTACATCTCAGAAACTTGTTTAGTTTCTTCCTTTTTAAAATTCTCATACTGGGAGATGAGATGAGCTCAACTGTAATTTCCTTTCATCTACTGATCCTACAACCATCTTGTGTAAGGAATCCCAGATATCCTTAGCTGATTCACATTCAGCTACTTTTTGAAATATGTCATCAGACATTATTTGTGCCAGTATGTTCATGGCTTTTGCATCAGCAATCTTTGCATTCTTGTATGCATCATTATTGTCTGGAGGAGGTACTGTAGTCATGTATGTAGAAGTACTTGATGGGGCAGCTGGTGGAGGTACTCCTGTTAAGATAGATGCATAAATATCTTCATCAATAGAATTCATATAGAGTATGATTCTCACCTTCCAGATTCCAAACTTTTACAAGTTGCAAACTAGAGGTCTGGTGCTTGAAAGATCCTTGTATTGTGCCATGGTATAATAGAAAAACAGTAGAGTAAAAGAGAATATCTATCAGAGATCTTAGGTTCAGGTGTAAGCCTGTATAACCTTAAAAACACACCCTCTGATACCAATTGAAAAAGTGAGGGATATATAGACTTTAATCTAGAGGGGGTGAATAGAATATAAATTTTTTTTTTAGTTTTACTGCGTAATTAATTTAATGATACTTATATAATAGAGGGAAAGATAAATAAACTATCACAACACAAAAAGAAAACACAAAGCATCCAAAAGACACAAGAAATTTTATAGTGGTTCCCAAAATCTGGGTACATCCACTCTTCTACCACCCAGGTAGGAATCCACTATAGGTTTTTGTTCAGGTGCCCTGCCACCATAAGAACTCTTTTAGGTAGATCTAGATATCCTTTGAGCTTTTGATTAGGAGCCAAAAATCTAATAGGTTTTTGTTCAGGTGCCCTATCACCAAGAGTTCACTTTTGAAGGGAGAGAAAGCTCTGTACAGATGGAGGTAAAAGGAAAAATTAAAAGAAATCTTCTCTTTCTCAATCAAGTGAGAAGACTATGTGGATTGAAAAGAATGTACAAGCTCCCCCTGAGATGTAGAATAGATTCAGGAAGAGGAAACTTGGCCCTGTGTGTAGGTCTTCAAAAAATTGTAGTAGAGCTTTCTTAGATCTGAAGAAGATTTGAGCTCTTTTGAAAATCCTTGGAGCCTAATGAATGAAGAAGACTCCAGAGAGATTTTTGAAAAGGTTCTCCTTCTTCCTTATTATAGCAGAGCAACAATCCTTGAGAGTAAGAGTAAAAATAATGATCAGTCTGCTGAAGAAAAGTTTCTGTATATATATATATCCTTTGATTGTCTGTCTGATTGTTCTCTTGTATATCCTTATTATATTCTAAGTTATAAATTCAGTCAGAATAAAAAAACGGCAAGAATTTGAATTCCCTGGACAGTGCATAATATTCTGCAATACTTTAGGAGCCCAAACGGCTAGAAACGCTGGCAGCATGAATACACTTCCATATCTGCCTTCATAAAATATGCTAAAGAAATATTCTGTGAATACCATAATAAATGCTTAAGAAATACGGCTATCAGCCTTGGGAATAACAACATTAATTATCTGAATATATTTGCCTTTAAAAAATTGATTATTAACCAAAAATAAATACTTCTTACCGATCTGAAAAACTCATAACTGAAAGCAGCGTAAAATCGTAGAGCCCAGTTCAGAGATCGTCGACCTGAGAAAAGCTATCGTAGAACAGAGATTAATGCGAAGAAAACCAAATCGTCAACCTGAGCTCGTATATCGTCGAGCTCAATTCAGAGTATAAGACTCTAAGATCGTTGATGGGAGATCGACGATCATAGATCTGAGTTCGACAATAGTCGAACTGATATAGAAAATCTACATAAACTTTCTGAGTCTAAGTCTGAGTCCACTGTAATGCTGATCTGCACAAACCTGACCTAAAAGGACCTAACTTAGGCTAGACCAAGACCCTGGTTATATATGGGGGTCAAGACATCCTAAGAGTGAACCTAGCACAAATCCAAACAAGGGTTCACACAGCCTAGACAAGCTTACTATTAATGAAGAAGCACCTGTTAGGCTGGATGAAGAAAAAGATGCATGTTGTCCAGGGGGAGAACAAGATTCACTGGATGAAGAAGAAAACAGTGAAGTACATCAGGATGAGGAAAATGAAGAAGGCTAAGTGGTTGGCAGATTTCCTCTAGTAAGAAGACACTTGAAGGATCATCCAGCTTATCAAATCATTGGTGATACAAGTCAAGGAGTTCTAACCAGGAGCAAAGCATGAACACAGTTCTATGTACATGTTTTCTATCACAGATAGAACCTAAGAAGTTTGAAGAAGCCATGCTAGACACAAACTGGATTTATGCCATGCCGGAAGAGCTGAATCAATTCAAAAGATGTAAAGTCTTGGAACTGGTTCCTAAACAAAAGGATCAAAATTTTATAGGAACCAAGTGGATCTACAGAAATAAACTTGATGAGAATGGCACCATAATCAAGAATAAGGCCAGGTTGGTAGCAAAAGGCTACAAGCAAGAAAAAGGGATTGACTTTGATCAAACCTTTGCCCCAGTGGCAAGGCTGGAAGCTATAAGGTTGTTCTTGGCCTATGTTGTCTATCAAGGTTTCAAGGTATATCAGATGGATGTAAAGTCAATATTTCTGAATGGTGACTTAAAAGAGGAAGTCTATATTGAACAACCCTCAGGTTTTGTAAACTCTCATAATCCTAACTATGTATACATGCTTCGGAAAGCTATATATGGTTTGAAACAATCCCCTAGGGCTTTGTATAAAACCTTGTCTGTTTTTCTTATTGAGAATAAATTCTCTAGAGGAAAGATAGACGAAACTCTTTTCTTTAGGGAATCTAAGGCAAGATCATCCTAGTCCAGATATATGTTGATGACATTATCTTTGGATCTACTGAAAATAACCTTTGTAGATAGTTTGCAAAACTTATGCAAGGGAAGTTTGAAATGAGCAGTATGGGTGAGTTGAAGTTCTTCTTGGGACTTAAAGTTAGACAGAGTGATGATGGATTGTCAATATCTCAGTCTAAGTTCACAATGGTGTTGATTAATAACTATGGAATGGACTCAGCCTCCACCATTAATACTCCAATGGGAACAAGTATGCCTATAGACAAAGATGAGGTAGGGAAACATGTTAATGAGTCTTTGTATAGAGGGATAATTGAATCTCTCCTCTACTTGACTGCTAGTAGACCTAACATCATGTATGCAACATGTGGCTGTGCTAGGTACCAAGCATTCCTAAAGGAATCTCATTACACTGCGGTCAAGAGAATTTTGAGATATCTTAAGGGCACACCTAATCTAGGTCTTTGGTACCCGAAGAATAGAGATTTCTTACTAACAGGCTTCTCAGATGCAGACTTTGTAGATGCAAAGAAGACAGGAAGTGTACCACAGGAACTTGTCAATTCCTAGGTGGAAGGGTAGTGTCACGGAGCAGGAAGAATCAAACAAGTGTAGCTATCTCAACTGCTGAGTAAGAATATATAGCTGCAGGCAGCTGTTGTGCACAGTTTATGTGGATAAAGCATCAACTTGAAGACTATGACATCAAGGTAAGTAGATTTCCACTATTTTTGGATTCTACTAGTGTTATTTCTATTGCTTAAAACACCTGTTTCACATAGTAGAACTAAGCATAGAAAAATTAAGTTTCATTTCATCAGAGAACATGTGGAGAAGGAAGATATTAGTCTAGAATTTGTGAACACAAATAATCAAATTGCTGATATTTTTACAAAACCTCTGGATGAAATTAAATTCAATTATTTTAAAATTGAATTAGGTATGTTGAATCTAGAATAGGTCAGCACATGCTTTACTAAGCAGAATATGTAAGCACAAATTTCTCAGGAAATTTGGGTAAGTAAGAAAGTTTGTGTAGACACAAGCAAATTGTGTCGACACTCTTAGTATGATGTGTAAACACAGAAACAGTATTTATGTCGACACAAGAATTGGTGTCGACACACTCTGTCGAGACTTGCTTAGCCCGTCTCGACACTAACACAAGTATGTCGACACATAGACGTGTCGACTAAAAATAAGTTTTGTTGAGATCTAAGTCTTTTATGTTGACACATGTAAAACTATGTCGACTGATATTATCACTAAGTAAGGCGTGTCTTTTGTCCTACCCATTACCAATACACTATAAATAGAAGAAGGCAAAATCTGGTCGACTACGCTTTCAGAATTCTCGACCCTAGACCTTGTGACGACAAAGAAATTCTCCTATCAAATTTCTTCTCTTCTCTCTCTCGTCAATGGAGCTGCACCAGGACGACAAGGTGAATGAAGGATATGAGCTGGTTCGCAGGGGATTCGAGACAGCTTCTCAGGACATCAAGGGTGTGATTACCATAATTTTCGAAAATGGCTTGGAGTTTTTGGTCTCTAAACCTACAAGAATTTGGAAGAAGGAAGTGCTTGAATTCTACTTATCTATAACTGTGGATTATGAAGGAAAGAAGATGAAAGCCACAGTTCAGGATAAAAGAGTGAAACTCACACTTAAGATGATCAGGAAGTTGCTTCAACTTCCCCGGGTTAAAGAAGATGATGACATACTTCCACTATGATAAAGGATGCACTAAATTTGTGTGGATTGGATCCAAATACCAAGGTAGGATCGTCGATTACCAGGAAGGGGATGAATTCCCAAGGTAAGTTTCTTTCAGAAATCATAGGCAAGGTGATTCTCTGTAAGACTGGTGGACATGATAGGATATCTTCCTTCATGTTCAACCTAATGACCAGAGTCAAATACAATGTAAAAATAGACAGGTCATCAGTAGTGTTTGACAAGATCCAAGAGGGAATTAAGAAGCCAAATCTTGGGAGAATCCTAAGCTTGTGTTTAAGTTCAACTATCCCAGATATTATGAATCAACTGCAAAGATCCAAGATCAATCATATGACGAGGATGGACATGAGAATTCTATCCAGATGGGATAGAGTCTTGACCAAAGAGGTTTCTACTCCACAGAAACATGTCAAGAAGGATCGGAAGAACAAAGTAATTATTCAGGAAGCAGAATCCTCTAGTGATTATGCAGAAGAAGTAGTCTTCAGTTAAGATGAAGACCAACAGGAAAAAAATCCCAAGCTTAAGTGGAGAGCAGTCAGCAACCAGAGCATCAGATGGCCTCCACTCTAGGGGGAGAGTGCACTGAATTAATAGTACAAGACATTGAACAATCTGAGCTACCTGCCCAAGGGGGAGGCATTGTTGAAGCTACTCTGGAGAGTGAGTATGTTGTTGATACAGTGATGGACATTGTATCAGATATAAATAAAGAAGCACTGATCACTGCTGAGAATGAAGCACCAGATGTGCAAATGACAGATATAGCTTAAGATGAGCAAGTGAGCATCTCCTGTATAGAGATGGCCCTAGATAAAGATCTGGATGTCCAGAGAGAACCTTTTGCTTCACAAGCTAACATTGTTCCTCCTATTCAGATACAGCAAAAGGTAACTTTGGAGGAACTGTTCCCTGATTTATCTACAGCAAGGACTGAGGGGGAGCAACAAAAAGTAGAAAATTAACTACCAGGAACTGAGGGGGAGGAGCTATTGGATGCCCCAGTTAATAAAGCAACTGTAGATATAGAAAGCTCATCTCAATCTTTTGTTGATGAAGAAGCCTCCATGGCTAAAAAGAGAAAATTATTTGCAATCGGGAAAAAGAGCATAGGCTATTAGAAAGCCTTACAAATAGTCACTCCACCACCTCCTCAAATCATTGACTTCAGTTCACTACTGGTCCAACTGCAAGTCAAGTTGGATGAGCAAAGGCAGTCTTTGGAGAAATATGTGGATGAGTCACATAAAGAACTGTAGTTCCAGCTGGCTCAAGATATTAAATCCATCAGATTTGAAGTCAATTTGAATAAGAAAGAGATGACAGATTGCTTCCATAAGGGAGGTAATGCTGCAGTATATTTGGCTGAGAAAGAACAGCTACTAAAGACTGAAGTTGAGGACATTGCAGTCAAACAAGGATATATTTTAGAAAATAAATTCAGGTCAAATGAAAATCTCAAGGACTCACATGATGAAATTCTCAAAAAACTAGGAAGTATTGCTACAGATTTGAAAATAGAAGTATCCAAGAAAATACAAGCAGATCTAGCTGCTGTCAAAACAGCCATTGAAGCTTCTCAAAAGACTATTTCTGATCACATGACAAAATTCCAAGCCTACTACAAAGAAGGTACAGAATATCTGGCTGAACCTGTAAGGTTTCAAAAGAATGATCTGAGAGATCATATAGCTAGAGAAGTCATAAAGGGGGAGAGAATATTAGTCAAAGCCAGCTCTGATCATGCAAAATGGGTATCTAATACCATCAGAGATACACTTGGATTTCCACCCCTATGTGATGATGATATTGCTGAGTCTGGTGTTCAACCTGCCTACATTAAAGGGGATCAGCCAGAGGTTGCACAGGTCATTTATCCTCTAGTTGATTTTGACATAGTCCAACAAGAAGTTCAGCAAATGTATATCCCTCCGCAGGAGGCACAAAATATTATTATTAAAAAGGTAGAAATGTTAGAGATTGCAAAAAGAAGCTCAGAGGGAGGCACAGCTTTCCAAGAAAAGGTTTAGAGAACAGGCAGAACTGAAGCCTGATTTTGAGCAGTGGAGTCCTACCTCCAGGAACATTATTTTAACTACCTGGAAAGCTGTGAAGGACAAGACATATGATAGAGGCAAATGGTACTCTGAGCAAGAGTGGAACAAGTATCAGGCAAGGCAAGATCTATACTTCAGTATCGGAGGAGTGCTAAAGTTGGGAAGGTACTTGCTAACTCTATGGAGCCTAGCAAGTACTTTCCAAAGCCTTTTCACTATTTTGAAAGGAAAAGGATCAAGGATGAAGAACAGAAGAAGAAAGACCTGAAAGGAAAGAAACTAGCTGATGATACTAAACCTAATGTGCAGGCTAAGATCAGATCTGGAAAAGGAATAGTAATCAAGGAGCCTAGTAAATCTTAGGATAGAGAGGCTAATATGTAGAACAATATAATCTTTTTATTTTTGTTCTTTAAAGAAACATGTAAACCTAAAAAATTTTCTGATTAATGAATGACATCATTTTCAGTATATAGTTTAGCTATTATCTATGTTTATATGTTACCCTACAGTGAAATGTATGAACATCTATTTTTCTATGATATATTATGTGTGCTATATATCTTTGACTGAGGGTTATGACTTCTCCAAATATGGGGAGATTGTTGGGTACACTTGAAACTATGTACCAGATTTGGAGAAGCCTACCCTTACTCAATGATAAACATCAATTTGTATTTGATGGGATGTTTAGTTTCAGTGTACAGGTTTAAGAAATGCATGAAAATTTCTAAGTACAAGTGTCGAAACTTGTAAGGAATTGTGTCGACACCTGAAGTAGGAGCTGTGTCAACACCCAGGAGTTATGTCGACACAAGAAGAAAGGCATGTGTTGACACCCAGGAATTGTGTCGACACCTAAAGAAGGCTTGTGTTGACACACAGGACTTGTGTCAACACACACTCAACGCCATCTATAATCAAGAGCTGTACTGAGTCTGAAAGGCTTGTATCGACACACAGGACTTGTGTCGACACACTCAACGTCGTATATCAATAAAACCTATACTGAGTCTGAAAGGCTTGTGTCGACACACAAGACTTGTGTCGACACACACTCAATGCCATCTATCAAAAATAGATATACTGAGTCTGAAAAGCTTTTGTCGACACACAGGACTTGTATCGACACACACTAAATGACGTATGGACATACACTCAATGCCATTTGTCAGCATCAGCTATGTCGAGACCAGGAGCAGTTGTGTCGACACACAGGACTTGTGTCAACACATACAATAGAAGCTGTGTGGAGTAGATAAAGAATGGCTATGTCAACACATTGATTGTTGTGTCGACATCATCAAGACTTGTGTTGACACTTAGTCTATTTGTGTCGACACATGTGAAGTAGTTTGCTGAGTGTTTCCTTCTGAGATATAAAGTCAATGCAGAATCAACTGTCACGGCTGAAGACTTGACAACTGTCATAAACAATAAGTCTGACACCTTTGTCAGAACTGTCAAAAGGTTGGTATAAATCTTATCAGCCGGTAATCATTGAGAAAATCTATATAAAGGACTGATCCATGACAACCAAGACAAGCAATTAAGGGGAATAAACCAACACACACTACAAGAAAATAGGCTTTTAGTGACAAAATATTTGTGACGAAATATTTTTTGTCACTAAACATATACTTTTTGTGACTAAATTAGAGGTTGGTCACAAAATTATGTTTTCCACTGAATTAGTGACTAAAATTAATATTTGGTCACAAAAAATAATTTTTTTACCGATCAAAATAATATTACGTCACAAAAAATATTTTTAGTGACCAAATTAGATTCCGTCACTTAATAAGACTTGTTTGTAATGAAATTTAACGGTCACAAAAAGAAATAAGAATTAAAATGAAATTTTTTTTGAATGTGGCACTTGATAATTTCAGAACACCGCCAATTTTAGCAGGCATCCGAGCACTTACCCCGATCCCGACCCCTATTTTTGCTATTTCTTTCGGCAAACCCTAACCGCGCTTCCTTTTGCGAAGAGTGTCGACACTTGTTGCCATATTTTCTCCGAGTGGCGATTTCTCGATCGGTCTCTCTCATAATGGCGTTGGCAATCATGGTCATTGCGGTTGTCTTCTTCATCATCCGCTGCATTACGGTGAAGAGGGAAACGATAGATGGTGGCTTCATCAGGTAAGAAAAAGTAGAGGCAGCGACTGCCTCTAGGGTCGATGGGGTTGCCATATATTTGGGATACATTCTAGTTATACTCCGGTAACCCTAATAATTTCTTAGCGGAGAAGCAGAGGGGGTAACATGCTATTCGAGCTATCGTTCTCACCGATCGGCTGGTCAAGGCCATCATTCTCGCGGAGAAGCCGAGGAGGTAATATTGCATTTTCTAATATTGAAATTTTATAGTAGATTTTCAGAGGAGGTAATATTGCTCTTTGTATATGGCCATTAAAGCTTCCATAGAATTTCCGTAAAGGCTTCATGGATATATATATTGGGATTTGCTTTCTTAAGTTTGTACCCTACTTGAATTCTTCTAAATGAACACTTTTTTATAATTATGTTGGTATTTTATGATTTAGTAGTGTTCTTTAGGACTTTCCTGATATTGCTACAGAATTTTGATTTAAAAACTTATATAAATGCTTCTTTTGGAACCTACTATTGTTGGAATGATGAATGGAGAAGTCTTAATAAGGGTGAATGGAAGTATCTCATGTCAACTTATGACACCAGGTAATTCATAGATGTTAAATTTAGGAAATTTTTTATGGATCCATCATGTTTAGATTTCTTCTATCATGCCATTTTGGGACTTGCAGGCACAGATAATATTGGCGATGTGCATCTTAGGACTAAATTATGATTCTTTTACCTTTTAGAATTTTACCAATGATGCTTGATTTGTCATACGAGTTGTTAATGGCACGAATTGTGAGTAAGTGGGTGCCATTTTACTACAGGGATTCAAAGTACTCTGGTATTGAATGTCAACAACTCGTATGACTAATCCTTTGCGCATAACTTTATATGTATTCCCTAATTAAATATTTTCTACTTGATAATTTTTTTTATTTATTCAACCCAACATTTAATGTACCTTTTGTGTTGCTTACTAATTAGTACTCTGGAATTTAATGCCTCTTTTTGTTGTAGTGTTTCTTGGTGTTTAATTCTTCAAGCAGCAAGGTGATGGAAAAAAAAATAACTTTGTTAGTTCAAAACAATGCACTATCAAAATAAAAATAAATATTTTCTTCTCATGTACAATCTGAAAATCCTTAGTTAACAATAATTATGGCAAGTCTTCTTACAGTTGTTTAATGTTAGTTACTTTTACACTAATTATGACAATTTTCAACCTTTAACTTTTTTTATTGCATTTCGTTTATACTAGGAATTTGATTTTTAATCCACTGAACTAGATTTGTTCACTCAGCTTTCCTTATAAATTTGTTTGGTCATCCAATAATATGATTCTCAAGCCCTCACGTGGTTGATTCTCAAGCCCTCACGTGGTTAAATCAAAGGTATGGCATAATTTCACAACTTCTTTTCCATAATTGGGCGGATATTACAAAAATCTTTGCTTTTCTATTTCTTTGAGTATAAGATGAACTATATTTGAAATGTATTTATGATTTCTCACTTAAGTTGGTAGTAGGACTTGACAGCTTATATAGTTTTTTTGGGTACAACAATTCTTGGTTGTGTGCTTCTGATGCATTCATCTGGAGCTAATAATCTTGGACATAATTTTGAAAATTGTTTCTTATTTTTGATATTTTTCCCGCAGCGTTTGTAAGAATGCTTCCAAATATGTATCTTTAACAAGACGATTATATGAAGTATACCATTTTCCCATAGCAGTTTGAATGAAGGTTCTTCATGATGACTGATTCAAAGCAAAAAATATTAGAGCTCCATCAGTTTAACTACAGCTAGTGAACTGCATCCCAGTCATGAAGTAGCCAGGGTGTACAATATATTTCTAATAATCCTAATTTATTGATTTTTCAAGCCAAAATAATCCCAGAATCATTAGTCTTGCATGCGACCTGATTAAAATGATGCATAAGAAAATAGGATGTGAAATTATATAAAGTTTGGGCAAAGGAAGGAACAAACCATACCTCTTGGATCAGCATTACACCAGTGTTTTCAAATGCATCAGACAGTTCATTGGCACTAACATTGGCGTCTCCATTGTTGATACCTGCAGGTACTTCCTATTCATCAAACACCACATTACGGCCAACATATTAGGATTTCTGTTTCATGGTCTAGAAGGAGGGCACATACTCAAAAATATTGTCAAAGTCATTTCACAGGCAAAATGTATATGGTCCATGTGCGTGTGTGGCACTAGAAGTATGGTAGGATATAAAGCAATGACTATAAGATTTTAAAAAGTTCAGTTTCTACCTTAAAATGTTCTGTTTCTATTCAGTCATTTTCTGGAATCCATAATGACTCGTACATTTCTTGGAATATCATTCCTGGCATAATTTCAAATTGTCTGAAAATGGGCAACATTATTACTATCAACTAACACTTTACTTTATGGAAGAAATCAATTTTTGACATAGAATTTTTTGCATATCTGCATTTTATAGTAGGAGAAGATTGCTTGAAATTTTGATGTCTGAACCAAAGGAAATGTATAAGAACATCATGATGGATTTAGAGGAGGTTTTATGAATGACGTTTACATGTTCACCATCATGATTATACCTCTCAAACAATGAAGATGGGAGCTTTCAGTACTCCTTCGTATAAAGCCTTTTCTTTATAAGAAATTGAGGCAAAGGTTCTCTTAAACCATAAAATCCTAATCCAGTTCAGGACTTTAGAAGAATTAGCTCTTCAACTTGAATTCTTCTATGTTCTATCCTTTGCAAGCACATACGCATGCACGATCACATAGAAGATTTTTTTTTAATTTCATTCTGATAATTTTATTCACCATAATGAATTATGTTGAAATGCTAGTATTTAATCTTTGCATTGCCATGCATAGTTTTCATATATTAAATCAGCTCATGATAAATTGCACGATTCATATATATGTCATACTAATGTCAAATGCTAAATTTTATATTATTTACACTTCAAAAAAGTTTAAAAATTACTGATTTGTTACATATGAACTGGTGATTAATTACATAACTAAGTTGCTACATATGAACTAGTGATTCCTAATCTTTCTTATGAAAAGTTTACCTTATTATTTCAGAAAATGTTTTGAACCTCCAATCTGG
>CM077098.1:21699407-21959134 GCA_039513925.1 Platanthera zijinensis
CAGTGGCATGCCTATCTACAATAGGTTAAGATCATCATCCTGACTAAAGACTTAGACAAGGCCATCATCCTCATAGAGGTGAATGAAAAAGCCTCATGTGCCTTTCCTTGCTCTTCTCTTCTCCTTCTTCTGATCAAGACACCAGAGATAAATACAGGTTTTCCACAAGCAAACCTCTTTTAGGGATTTTTAATCATGCTTGGCTTGTCATCCACTTGGATGATCTGAGAAACTTTTCTTCCTGCCATCTGTAGAATCTTTTGGCAAGCAAGCATCAGATCTTCATTTAAAGTCTCAGTCTTTTCAGCAGCTTTGAATGCAAGGCTGTGCTCCTTCCTTGCTGGTGGAGGTGTTCTTTGCTCAGCTGCTTCCCTGGACTTGTTCAGCTTTTCATTGGACTTTAACTTTCCTAAAAGAGATTCAGTGGAATCTTTATTTAGGCTTCCTGCCTCCTTGATGGGCAAGATCCTTGAATCCCCTGAGCTTGGGAAGCACATGAGGATTTTTGTCATTCACCTCTATGAGGATGATGTCCTTGTCTAAGGTCCTTTAGCTCATTGATGATTGAGCTTAACCTATTGTACATATCAGCTACTGTTTCACTTCCTCCGTCTTGAAGTTCTCATATTAGGATATGAGGTTTGATATTTTCAGTCTTTTCTCTCATCAGCAGATCCATCCACCATTTGATTCAGGGAATCCCAAATGGCCTTGGGTTATGTGCATTCAGCCACCTTCTGAATGTCATCTAACATTGTTTTGGCCAATATGTTCATTGCCTTGGCATCAACAATTTTGGCCATCTTCTGAGCCTCAGTCCACTCAGGTGGTGGAACTGCATTAGTGCTAGATGATGCTGCTGTTGTAAGTGCTACAGGGGGACCTGTCAAAATGGAATTGTAGATATCTTCATCAATGGAGTTCATATATAACTTTATTCTTGCCTTCCAGATGGCAAACTTATTCAGGTTGCACACTGGAGGTCTTGTGCATGCATAATTATTGTCCTGGGCCTTGCTGTCTATGTGAATCTAATAGAAATATAAAGAGATCTAACTTAGGATCTTTGGTTCAAGGGTTAACTTGTACAACCAAAAGAACTCCCCGTGATACCAATTGAAAGTGAGGGTTAGATTTAATATACTCTTGAGGGGGGGGGTGAATAGAGTATTTGTGAGTAATTAAAATCTTTTGCTGAATAGTATAACTTGTTTCTAAACTCAGATGTTATATCACAACACGGTATATTAAACTAATGAAAATCAGAGAATCCTAACTATCACAGGCACAACAAGAAAAATGAAAAAGGCAACCAGACAACACAAGAATTTTATAGTGGTTCCCCAACCTGGGTACATCCACTCTTCTACCACCCTAGTAGGAATCCACTCAGGTTTTTATTCAGGTGACTGCCACCAATGAGCTTTTGGTAAGGTGCTCAAAAACCAAACCTCAAGTCTTTTGGTTAGGAGACTTGCAACCAGGAATCACTTTTGAAGGGAGTAGAGAACCCTTTTTACAGAGGGGGTGAGAGAGTGATGATGTCTTCTCTTTCTCAAGTATTCAACTGAGAAGACTCTGTGGATTTCATGGTGGCAAAAGCTCCCCTGAAATATTGAATTTATTCAGGGTGAAAGGAACTTTCCTTTACGGTGATTGGCCTTCAAGCTTTCAACTTCGACCAGAATAACTTCAGGAACTCTTTGATAGATGCAGTAGTTGTTGTCCTTTGAAAGTTCCTAAGAGGATGACAGAAGAAGAAGACTCTTGATTTAAATGATTGTTCTTTTTTTTCTTAAATCTATTCTTCTTCTGGTGTAGCAGATCTTTCTTTCTAGTGCTTTGTTTTCAAGAGAGAGCGAGAGCAGAGAGAATCCTTGTTGCGAGACGATGGTGTACTACTCTTCCTGACTTGTTTTTTTATATATCAGTATCAGTTGTGCGTCGTCTGCTATATCTTCCAGGAAGAAGAAGAATCTATATTTTTAAATTTTCGATATAAACGTCCATTTGAATTTTTAAATCCTTTCTACATTCAATGCTGACGGCCAGAGAATATTTTGCATTGATCGATTTCCCCAACTGTCCCTTTGGAAAACGGAAGGCAATAATCCTGATGAAGACCATAATTAATGCTCTTGTCTAACGGTAATATTCAAAGAATATTAGAGCATTAATTACTCAGGAATCATTGCAATATAATAGGAACAAAAAAGGGAAACAACCAAGTCTGGATTCGTCGACCTGAGTCCATAGTTCGTCGAGCTGAGGTCCAAGTTCGTCGACCTCAGAATGGCTGACTGCTGCTTGACAACTTTCCTATTCTGTGCACTAAGTTTGTCGACTTGATGTCCAAGATCGTCGAACTGAGACATAATAACTGAGATCGTCTAGCTAAGGTCCAAGATCGTCGACCTGAGTTTTGATTCTGGACTTAGACTATTTTCTGGGCTCAGTGTTGAAACATCATTTTGGCGTTGAGTGTGATGTTCTCTAGTGTTGAGTGTTGAATCATCATTCTTGCATTGAATGTGAAGTTCTCTGGCATTGAGTGTTGAATCATCATTCTGGCATTGAGTGTGATGTTCTCTGGTGTTGAGTGTTGAAACATTTGATTAGTCAATCTGGGATCAGAGAATAGAGTTCGTCTAGCTGATGTTCTAATTTTGTCGACCGAAGTTTGACTTAGAAGTGTTGTCACTTTGTCTAGAGTTCGTCGATCTGAGAACCAAGTTTGTCGAGCTCAGCTCAGAGAATTGTCTCTGAGTTCGTCGAGCTGAGCACGACTTTTGTCGACCTGAGATCGACGAACGTAGAGCACTTTTTCAAAGTCTTTAATTTTCTCTAAGTCTTGAGTCTCTCGCAGTGTTGGAGGTTGTTCCTTGGCATTGTTGACTCTAAGGACTAGACCTAGACTCTAGAACACAACCATGACCCTGGCTATACATGTTGGGTCATATCCTGACTTAGTTAACCTAGCCCAAATCCAACTAGGGATCCAACACGCGCACAACGGGGACGTGGTCTCGAGTGGAGCTGGGCCGAGGTTGTCACAGGGAAGGAGGTTGTAGAGGAGGGGAGTGGGTGTGATCTCCCTAGGCGAGTGCTCTTCCCAGGGTAAGCGAGTGGAGGCCAGTTCTGCGAGATGGGGTGTGCGAGAACCTCTGGCTCATCGAGCTGGGGGTGGCAGCCCCTTTAGCGAGTTGGTTTCTTCTGCTCCAGATCCAGATGGGTTCACGGAGCCGGAGATGTCCTACTATACCGGGAAGGATGACCCGGTCAAGCACATCCATTGGTTTGAGGATGTGGTTTCGATAAGGCAGATGTCAGATGCCTTCAAGTGCATACTCTTCGCAATCACCCTCAAGAAAAAGGTGGGGGAGTTGTTCCACCAGCTACCGACCAACTCAATCTACTACTTCGAAGACCTGCGTCGGGGGTTCATGCTGATGTTCATGACCTCTAAGAAGAGGAAGTAGGAGTAAGTATCCCTATTCTACATCAAGAAGGGGGTGAACGAGACCTTGGGTAGTTATGTGGATTGGTTCCAGGAGGAGGTCACCCAGGTCTAGGAGATGCTAGGGAACACTCTGATCATGGCCTTCAACTTGGGGCTGCATCAAGTTTTTTGCAGGATGGAACTAAAGAGGGTGTCGCCTCTCTCCTACGAGGAGTTGATGGAGAGGATGGTAAGGGAAGTTGATGGGGATGCGTCAAACCTCGATTTCGCGAAGAAGTTGGCCAGGTGGGACACGATGGAGGAAAAGGAGCCAGGAGGTGGCCGAGGTCAGGAGTTTTGGAGAGCTGAACCCCGGTAGTGGGAGCAATAGTAGCAGCTACAACGACAGCAGCCGATGTGGCGGCACCAGGAGCCGAATAATTTGTTCGACTAGAGGATGAAGGTGTGGCAGGATCAGGGCAAGCAGAGGTGTTTCCATGGAGGAGACAATTACGACCCGCATTTCTCGCACAACGGAGGAATATCAGAGTAAGGTAAAATGCGCGTCATGATGCCACGTCAGTAGGGGATAATTGCAGACGCTCAGGCAACACTCCAAATCAACACAAACATAAGATTTAAATGATCAATTGAAGAAGTTTAGTTTGGGTTAGCCAATTAGCCGTATCCCTCGACTTGTGGCTTACTAGTCCACCAGGGACAAAGTAGTTGAACACAGCAGAAAAATACTATAGTAATCAAATTAGACATCCTACATGAGTCTAACATCCCAAAAAGGAAAACTCATGGCATGCAGTACTCTAAATTTATAATAATAATATAGAAGTAGATGGTACGTTATTAAACATAGTGACTTAGAGTTTTAAATCATGTTATGCATGAAATAATATTAGTTTGTTTTATATTTGAAAATATCTATAGGCATCCTAACATAAATCTTTCCCAGAGAGCAAGAACTACAACCATAAATGTAGACACTAGAAATAAGCAAAATATCCAAGAATAACAATAAACAATCAGTGGGAGTCATACACCTGACATGAACCCACTAAAAGTTCTCAAGTCTGAACCAAATAACAAGAGTACGAAAAGCCACCTCGCAAACACGAGGCACACAGCAACAACACCACTCAACCGCACCACCGGTTACAACCCTGCACTTGAGGCTTTCAAAAGAAGAACACCTCAGCAAGCAAAAATTACAAGTGGCAAGTGTACAAGTAAACAAGTATGAAAAGAATTAAATAATAGAGGGTGTACTAAACCCAACCCAAGGGAAACAGAAAACTTAAAAAAAAACCACAGCAACAATTAGCCAAATTTGATCGAGTAGAGAAAGGTTAGCCAATAAAATACATCTGAATTAAAATGCACCAAGTGCGAAAATGAACAAGTACGAGCATAAACAACAAGATTTATCAAGCTGTGGCATAATCCACTAGGAACCAACTGAGCATGAACGGCTCAGAAGAGGGTGGATCATCAACACGTGGTATGACTACATTGCAGGCCGGAGAGGGCGACGACCTCAAGCGCCCTAAATCCCAACTCTGGGTCCTCAAATGTCTCACAAGCTGCACTGTGGTAAACAACATGGCCTAAATGGGCCAACCAGACCCAACAGTCCAGAACAGGAGAACTAAAGCATACCCCCACTATGATGATCCACAGAAAGAAGGGGCTCTCGGTTGGGTGGGCTATTATCCACACCAACCCTCACATCCCCAACATCATCATCCAAAATCAGCACAACACCTAAGGATTTCAACACTAACTCGAAGACCAAACCTACAATCGAACTAAAACTAAGCGCAATGCGTCCTATACTCAGCGGCGTCGAAAAATTTACCCTAAGCACAAACATAAAAGATTTAACATCTTATACTGTAAAAAACAGGGACAATAATATATGACGAAAGTCTTACCATGAGAACTAAAGGAGAAAAAAAGGAGGAACGGAGAAACTTGCTTGGTGTTACTAGAGAAAGACTCCAAATCACACCTCGTCACAGATTGGGACTAAGGGAAACGAGAGAAGTCGAAATATGAACAAGAGTGGACGAAATAGAAGTTTGAGCCAAAAATCCCTAACGAAAAAATTTCACGAAACGGGAAAAATTTCCCACGATTGCAAAGATCTCGTCGACAACATTCCAAATCTATGCTCGGACGAAGATTTCGAGCATCGGAGCTCCGTCGGCGGCGACCGGAAGATTCACGAAATCTAACGCTCCGCCATCGCCCTTCTTTCTTTTTATTTCTTCAGTTCTGCTCCGGCTCGATGAAGAAGAAGGAGAACGGTCCTAAAGAAAGGAGTGGGTCGATTCTAATTCTTAGTATACGTATATATTCTAAGTATATATATTTTTTGTCTAAATAGGAAAAAACGGACGATTTAAGTGTGAGTGCACGAAAAACAAAAATAAGGACTTAATATGGCTTCAAATAAAAAAGTGCTCAACATGAAAGATGTAGATCTCTTTGAGACGAACAAATTTTATGTTTACCAGTTTTTGATACGACGCCGTTTTGACCACCAAAACGGCGCCCGAACGCAGATAGGTACGGACTACTCGAGTAGCAGCAAATCCCACTCGAGTAGCAGCAGCAAAAACGAAAATATGGGCTCAAGATGGCTACAAATCGAAAATAAGTACTCAACATTAAAGTTGTAAATCTCGTCGAGACGAACAAATTTAAGGTTAACCATTTTTTTATACGACACCGTTTTGACCCTTAAAACGGCGTCCGAACACAGACAGGAACAGACTACTCGAGTGGCAGCATAAACCACTCGACATCCAAGCATAACCCACTCGAATTCCAGCAACAATTTCACTCGAGAAGAGTCAAAATTTCACTCGAGAAGGGTCAGACTACCTGACAAAATAACAAATTAACATTTGCATGAACAATGCTCTTTTTTGTCCTCATGAATACTGAAATTTGCAAAAATATCTTGATTAAACTTTAGGGATGAATAGAGTTTTATTATTATAATATTCACATCTATATATCTTTGAACAAGGAAATTGCGAGCTCAAACGGAGGCCTAATCGCGTGCCGAATTAAACGAAATTTGCAAAGTAAGCGAATACTGACGCTACGGATCCAACTACGAAGACGAAACCAAATCCGACATGCCAATCTCGAGTTATACACTCCTAAGTCTATGACAAAAGTAAATGTCACAAAACTACAAATGCGCGCCGAGGCTCCAAAAATGCTCGGGTCGCGACGAAACTTGACGAGCAAGTCCAAAATCACAAAACTTAACTTACTAACTTGAAAACTCTCAGTTTTGACGAAAATCCCAAAATATTGTTAATCAGACCTAACAGATGCGAAAACGCACTAACGGTGCAGCACCGACAACATGATGTAAAAAGGTTAATGCCCTGACGTCATAAATATAACGATAATAAATCAAATAAAATCATCAAAAAATCGGGGGCGTTACAGAGACAACCGATAGGGGGACCAGGGTAAGCTCCACCATCCAGGAGGGAGGCAGGGCTAGAATCCTCCTCTCCTTAATTAGCATCAGGCGGAGGGGACGGGAGGTCAGGGTGTAGTTACCTTACTGTGAACTACACCAGGAGGAGGGGAATGCGACGGCCACGTGCCCGGAGTTCCTCAAGATGAGGGGAAACAGGTAGAAACAATAGAAGCATGGCCTCCAGGGAGTGTAGATTGAAGAGTTTTGGCCTCCGGCAGAGGAGGACCGGTGTGAGAACCGGGCCAATGTGGGATCCTGAGGAAGGATCAGTGTGATCCATAGGGGGGTGTGGGTCGAGAATTCCCGGAAGGCAAGCCTCCACACAATGTACCTCTGGAGCATTGGCTCAACATCGCAGACCCCACCCTCGGATGAGAAGATCACCTTCTCAAGGAAAGACATGCCAGATCATGAGGATCCCTTCTACGACTGTTGGTCATCCAGACCGCAGTCGAGTATTTCACCGTCTCTCGGATCCTCATCGACAATAGGAGCTCGGTCAACGTCATATTCAAGAAGGCATTTGATGCGATGAAGGTGGAGGACTAGAGGGTGCTGGCCTCAGATGGGCCTTTATTTGGATTCTCGGGAGAAAGGAAGGAGGTGGAAGGAGGAGTGGGGCTCCACGTCACTTTGGGGGGCTGTCCCGAAAATCTAAGTTCGTCATCATAGATGACCCTAGCAGTTACAACACCATTTTCGGATGGCCCGTCATCAACGCCTGCCACTACGTCCCCTCATCCTTCCACCAATGCTTGAAGTTCAACGCCGAAGGGATCAAGGTCTTGGTCCGAAGAGACCCCAAGGTGGCGAGGGAGTGCTATGTCACCGAGGTAAACTCCATTTCTTGGCAGGAGGGGGCCGAGCAGATGCAGCGGAGGATGGAGGTGGCAGAGCAGGTGGCAGGAATGGAGATGGAAGTGGAAGAGAACCGCTCCCATGTGGGTGTGGCGGAGGAAATCCAGGAGGAGCCGGCCGAGGCAATTGCCATGGAGGAGGCTGAGGAGGAGTTACTTATCCCAGGTGATGGGGACGTTGGAGAATGGGTAGATCAGTCTTGTTTGGAGGCCGCAAAAGAGGTAGTAGAGATGCAAGTTCTCACCCTTAGAGGCAAGGTGGAGAAGGTGCGCATCAGCGGGGGAGTCTAACCTTGGTGGACCATGAGAGTATGCTAGCATGCATCCAGAAGAATGTGGACATATTTTCTTGGAGCGCAGTAGAGATGTCGGGGATCAAAGCAGGCGTTGCCTGTCACCGCCTCAACCTGGACCCAGAAGCTCGCTCCATCTGGTAGAAGAAGAGATTCATCGTCTACAAGCTAGCCGAATCCATCAGGGAGAAGGTGGCCAAGCTCCTGAAGGCCGGCTTTGTATCCGAAATCCAATACCCCGCTGGGTATCAGACATTGTAATGGTTAAAAAAGGAGATGGGTGGTGGTTAATCTGTGTTGATGTTTCTTTGCAAAATAAATCATGTCTTAAGGATAGTTATCCCATGCATCGAATCGACACGCTGGTTGACGCAGCCGTCAGTTTTCCTGTAATGAGTTTTTTTTGATGCATTTTCAGGTTATCATCAAATTAGGATGCACTCTCCCGATGCAAAATATATCTCCTTCATCACTAGGGATGGGTCCTACTGTTATAAGATGATACCCTTTGGGTTGAAAAATGCAGGGGCGACATACCAAAAGATGATGGATCGGGTCTTCCAGGAGCAAAAGGAGAGGAACCTGGAGGTGTACGTGGATGATCTGATGATCGAGAGTCGAGAGGCAGACTCTCACCTCCAGGACCTAGAGAAGACCTTCAGCACCTTGTGTAATACAAGATGAGGTTGAACCCCTTGAAGTGTTTCTTCGGGGCCAGCAAGGGTAAGTTCCTGAGCTACCTTCTCACCCCCGCAGGGGTGGAGCCGAATCCTGACAAGGTCAAGGATATCTTTGAATTGGGTTCACCTCGGAATGCTAAGGAGGTCCAGCGGATGACAGGAAAGTTGGCATTGCTAAGTAGGTTACTATCCCAGGATGGGGAGAAGTGGTCTCCCTTCTTCAAAGCATTGAGGGGGGGATAAAAGTTTGAATGGACTAAGGAATGCGAGGAGGCATTCCAGGCTTTAAATAGACAGTTAACTCAGGCCCCCCTGCTCTAAGGGTCGAAGGAGAGGGATCTATCTTTGTATCTCGGGGTCAGAGCAAGTGCCTTGAGCTACGTCCTGTTTTGGGAATAGGCGAAGAAGCAGCTGCCCATATACTACGTAAGTCGGGTCCTGAGGAAGGCAGAGCTCCGTTATCCCATCTTGGAGAAGCTGGAATTTTCTCTGGTCATCTCATCCAAGAGGATCCGGCCTTACTTCCAAGCACACTCCATCCGGGTGGTGACAGACTAACCCCTCCGTAACATCTTCGGGGGGGGGGGGGGGAGCATTTGGGAAAATTGGCAAAATGGTCGGTAGAGTTGAGTGAGTTTGATATCTCCTTTGTCCCCCGCCTATCGATCAAGGCCTAGGCAATGGCTGACATTCTCATAGATTATGTGGTCGAGGTGGCGAAGGCAGAACTCACTCACTCGGTTACCTGGAAGGTGATGGTAGATGGCGCCTCATGAATTAATTCCTTAGGGGTAGGGGTAATCTTGGAGAACCACTAGGGAACGAGGATCGAGCAAACGATAATGGTGCACTTTCCCATCCCAAACAATCAGGCCGAGTATGAGGCAGTGATAGCAGGATTATGCCTGGCCAGGGAGCTAGGAGTGTATGATGTGGAGGTATTCACTGACTCCATGGTGGTGGCTTCTCAAATTAGTGGGGAGTTTGAGACAAGGGAGTGAACTCTCCAATTATACTTGAAAAAGGTGAAGGGGGTCATCGGCATGTTCCAGACCTTCTCAATCTGACATGTGCCCGGGGAAAAAAATGAGCAGGTTAATCAATTTTCCAAGCTTGGTCCCCGGATGGGGGGTGGGGGGTGGTACCATCACTGACCTATTCCACCCGTCCATCGAAGAGGAAGTGTTGATGGAGGTAGACCAACACCCCTCATGGATGGATCCATTCGCAACATTCCTATCCACAGGGGAGTTCTCGGCCGGGATGGATAAGAAGAAGTTCAAGCACAAGTCGGCATATTACATTATGCACGATGGGCAGTTGTATAGGAAAACTGTTTCGGGGATATTGGCACGTTGTGTGGCCGAGAGGGAGGTCCAAAGAATTTTGGAGGAGGTCCATTACGGGGAGTGTGGAAGCCACTCAGGAAGCAGAACCTTGGAAGGAAGGGTCATCCAGCAGGGGTATTTTTGGCCGACCCTGGGACGGGATGCCGCGGAGTTCACAAAGAAATGCAACAAGTGTCAGCTGTTTCCCCCCTCCAACTTCAACTAGCTCAGAGGCTTAGGAGTATCATAGCCACCTGGCCCTTTGCCATCTGAGGAATGGATTTGGTGGGGCCCTTCCCCTAGGCAACCGGGCAGAGGAGGTTCCTGTTAGTAATGATCGATTACTTTTCTAAGTGGTTGGAAGTGAAGGTGTAACGCCCCCGATTTTTCTGTGTTTTGTTTGATCATTGTTTGGCATTACGATGACGTGTTGTCGGCTTTTGCCATTGTTAGAGCGTTGTCATAGCTCTTTAGGTTCCTTTAGTGGTCCATTAGTAGCCTATTTGCAAGATTCCCCAGCTAGTCGGAGTCTGTTTTGGTGACTCGGTTGGGCCTCTCAGGGAATGCTTGTGTTTTGGCTTCGGGAGGTGTTAGCCCAAGTTTTGATCGTCGAATGTTGTTTTCGACTTCGCCGTTGTGTTTGTAGCTGTGGTGTTTAGCTACGGTGCGAGTTTTGTCGAACTCCGAGATTGTTGGTTTTCGTGTCGTCTCGGCGTTTGTTTTGTTAGCCGGTAGTGGCTACTAGTTTTTTTTGTGCATGGCCTTGTGCGGCCGAGCTTGGTGAGGCTGGTGTAGTGTTTCTTTCTTTTTGTATTATATATATATATCTGTATATATATGTTTATAAATATGTGTATATATGTAAGGGCATATATATATTTTATATAAGTATATATGTTTATATATATATATATATATATATATATGTATATTAGATATTTAAGCTATAAGATAAAGCTTTTGAGTAGGTGGCTTGGGTGTTACTTTTATATATATATAAATTTATGTGTGTTGTACACACACACACACACACACATATATATATATATATATATATATATTTATATATACATATGTAAATGTATGTATATATATATTAGATTATGATGGCTGTGAGCTGGTTGAGTGAGGGGGGCTCGGGATAGCTGCGAGTGCTGCTTAGGCTTAGTATTATAATAGCTTAGTGATTGTTAGTGGCCAGATATTTTAGAATAGTTTAAGCTTAGTGTTATTAGATAATAGTATAATAATGTTAGTGGGCTGAGTAATTAAAGCTTATCCCTTATCTTCTTCCCCATTTCCCGAGCTAGCTTCAGCTTGTTAGCTTCCAGCGGAAGGAAGCAGGCGGGAGGCGAAGGAGCTGGAGCTTGGACCGCAAGCTAGCGGTAGTTTTAGGGCGTGTTTCGCTCGGGTAGCGCCAGATTTGAGCTGCTCTCGCCGAGAGCTAGCTTCCTAGGTAAGTATCTCTTATTTTAGGGCCGTCATTAGGAGCTAGGGTTTGGTCCTCTCCTCTTCCTCTTCTCTAAAATCTCCAGATTTCGGTTTCTCCCTAGGTAGCCATGCTGCTGGTGCCGAGCCCGTGAAGTGAAGGATGCTGCTGTATTTTGGTGGTGAGGCAAGTGGCTTCCTTGGCCCTTGCTGTTTTCATTTCTAATCTTGAGTTTGTGCTGCTCTTTCCTTTTGCTAGCCTAAAGCTCCTGGTTTGCTTTTTTTTCCAAATTGAACACTTGTCTTGGCTGGTGCCAAGGATGCTGGTTAGTATTAGGATTAAGCTTAGCTTAGTGGTAAGCTAGTTTAGGGCTGCTGTGGCCAGATAGGAGAGGTAGGAGTGAGAGCTAGAATTAAACTCCAGCTCTTGGGTTAGGAGATGCAGCATGAGCCTTGGAATTAATTTTTCAATGCTCTGCATGGCCGGTGTTGAGAGGAGCTAGGGTCGGGTCTGTTTTTTTTTCTAAGGACCCAGGCGTTGAATGAGGTCCACTCACTCAACGTGAGGTGTTTGCTTTACGGCTAAGGGCCCAGGCATTGAGTGAGGTCCACGCACTCAATGCCAGGTGTATTTTGTGTGGTTAAGTGTTGAGGCGTTGAGTGAGCCGACCTCACTCAATGCCAAAGCAGGTCTGGCGTTGTGTGAGGTGAACTCACTCAACGCCACTACTAAGACTTGGAGTTTAGTCTTATGGTGTTAAGTGAGTAGGCCTCACTCAACGTCGTACTCAAGCCTGATGGCGTTGAGTGAGTCAACCTCACTCAACGCCAAAGCAGGTTTGGCATTGAGTGAGGAAGACTCACTCAAAGCCAAGTATTTTTCCCGCTGTCAAGTTTGATAGCGTTGAGTGAGGAGGCCTCACTCAACGCCATAGCAGGTTTGGCGTTGAGTGAGGAGGCCTCACTCTACACCGTAATTTAGCCCGATGGCGTTGAGTGAGTCGACCTCACAAAATGCCATAGCAGGTTTGGCGTTGAGTGAGGGGGGCTCACTCAACGCCAAGTTGTTCTCTTGTGTTTTAGCCTGATGGCGTTGAGTGAGTCGACCTCACTCAACGCCAAAGCAGGTTTGGCATTGAGTGAGGTAGACTCACTCAATGCCACAGCCAGGGCTTGCGGTTTAGCCCTTGGCGTTGAGTGAGGGTACCTCACTCAACACCGTGGCCATTTTGGCATTGAGTGAGGCAGCCTCACTCAATGCCATAGTTTTTTTTAGTCTAATGCTATAGCCTTTGGATGTGTGCTTCTTTAGGACTGTTATAGGACTTTTACCTTCCTAAGGGGGATGTTGGGGGTGTTCGGCTAGTTTTTGCACACCGACTCGTGGGCTATGGCCGGAGGGGGTGTTTGTTTCTAGACTCTAGAGGGGTGAATTGTGTGTGCTGAGCTGTGGACACCACTAAGTTTGGACATTATGGCCAACTTGTTTAGGTGTGTGGACCCTATGGTGGCCACCGGTTGTGTTTCACCCTTGAGTATTTTTGTGGTCTTGTTGTTGGTGTTTGTACTGCCACATGCTCGAGCCCCTTGTTTTTTTTACACCCCGGTCATTTGCCAACAAACTTAGGATTGTTAGCTCTCCCGTTGTCTGCTTTCAGTTTTTCCTGCTATTATACGGAAACTTTACTGCTACAGATTGATTCTTTCCGCAGAGCAGGTAGCTTTTGTGTTGACACTTGGTGTGATTTGCCTTAATTGTCTTTTTAACAATAGTTCTTTCTTTTTCCTGCTTCTGCTGATTTGTACCTTGTTGCCGGGTTTGAAAACCCTTCTTTATTAAGTAATCTAGTTTTTTTTCTTTTGATTATTTCCTTGCTGAGGAATTTCTTTTCTTGAATGCCTTAGGTCTAGGTTGTAGCCGATTGATCGGCTGTTTCCTTCTAGTGGGTCTTGCTGGGAGCCTCTAGGGTAGCTGAGTTGCAGATCATTCACCTTGTGAGGTAGTTTTCTTTCTTTTCTGTATGGACATGCACACTCACCGGTGGGTTTGTGTCAGGTTGTCGACGCCCACTGGTGGCTTACTTATTTTGCTATATATGAATTAAAACTGTTGTTTTTGCCCTCTTAGGATTGTTTACTTGCTTCTGAGAAGGTTTTATGCTAGGTTGCATGTTAGGTATTTAAAACCCTAAACTATTATATGTACCTCATGCATATCATATTTGCAAAACTAAAGCATTATCTTTTAAAAGCGTAAAGCATATCTTTTAAAAATAAATACTATACTCACCTTAGGTGTCGTGCATACTATAAGTGGTCTCTTGAGAGCCCTTATACTCATTTAGGGTGTCAAATCAATTAAATCAAGTATTTTTCCGCTGTAAACAAATATATTTTTCCTAACGTGGACTAGCTGATCCACTGTGCTGAGGGATACGGCCTTTAAATAAACTGGTTTTCTACTAAATTAAACTTGTGATTTGTGGTCTCGGTGCGTTGCCTGAGCATCGGCAGTTATCCCCTGCTCGATGTGGCATCACAACGCGTGTTTTCCCGTACTCTAATACTCCTTAACCTCGGGAAAAATGCGGGTTGTGACAGAAGGCGCTGGCCATGGTGACCTCCCAGGTAATCAGGAACTATGCATGGGGGGAGATCATCTGCCGGCACGGTCTGCCCCAGGCCATAGTCACGGAAAATGGTCCTCAGTTTGCCAGCGCCGAGTTCATCATCTTCTACGGGCAGCTTGGGATCGATCTTAGGTTTGCCTTAGTCCACTATCCCAGGAGCAATGAGTAGGTTGAAGCGGAGAATAAAATCATCGTCAACCTCCTCAAGAAAAAAGTGGAGAATTTGAGGGGTAGGTGGGTTGAGCAGCTTTCTTCGGTTCATTGGGCCCTAAGAACCACTTCCAACACAGCCACAGGGGAGACCCCCTTCAATCTCTCCCACAACTACGAGGCCGAACTTCCAATAGAGTTCAAGGTCCGGACACCTCGGGTGGTCGAGGAGGAAGAAGGAAGAAAAAAATACAGGCCGATAATGGGGAGGAGCTACGGCTCTCCCTTACCATGGTAAAACGAAAAATAACCAGATACTTCGACAAGCACGTCAGAGTCAAATAGATAGCAGAGGGGACTTGGTCCTGAAGAAGGTGGATGCGACAGGAAGATCAACCATAGTGGGGAAGCTTAACCCCAAATAGGAAGGCCCATACCTTGTTAGGGAGTCTCTAAGGTCACGAGGGTACCGTCTCGGGAATGTGGAGGGCGATACCCTAAGTCACACCTAGAGTGGTGATGATTTGAATTGTTTTTACCCGTGAAAGCATGTATGTACTCTCTTTTAATGAATACAGAATTCTTTGATCCTCCAATTCATTTGAAGATGGAACTTGAGGCGTGCCTTTTTATCAAGTCATGTCCTGACACGCTCCCACTGTCAGGCTTCCACCTAGCTGGCAGGTCCGGGATCCTCATTGGATGTCATTATGACCATGGGGCTGAGTACGGTTAATGCTCAATACCCGTCGTCAAGCTCTCACCTAGCTGATTGGTCCGTTGGTAGTGACCAGAGGTTGGCTAAAGTAAAGTTATCTCACTATGGGGTTAGGACGTGGGATGCTCCCGCTGTCAGGCTTTCGCCTACTTGGTAGGGCTGGGATCCCAGTTGGACGTCGTTATGACCCTGGGGCTGAGTTCTGTTGATGCTCAACACCCGCCATTAGGCTCTCACCTAGCTGATTGGGCCGGTGGTAGTGCCTGGAGGTTGGCTAAAGAAAAGTTATCTCGTTTTGAGGTTAGGTCCCGGTATGCTCCCGCTGTCAGGATTCCACCTAGCTGGCAGGGCCGGGATCCCCATTGGATGTCGTTATGACCCTGGGGATGAGTCCGGTTGATGCTCAACACCCGCCGTCAGGCTCTCACCTCGTTGATTGGTCCAGCGGTAGCGCCTAGAGGTTGGCCAAAGGAATGACATCTCGCTCTGGGGTAAGGACCTAGGATTCTCCCGCTGTTAGGCTTCCACCTAGCTGGCAGGGCCGGGATCCCCGTTCTACATCGTTATGACCCTGGTGGTGAGTCCGGTTGATGCTCAAAACCCTCCGTCAGGCTCGCACCTAGCTGATTGGTCTGGTGGTAGCGCCCGGAGGTAAGCCAAAGGAAAGTTATTGATGAGTCCCCATTTCATACCGAATTCTGGACTCATCTAGGCTTCATTTCATGACTTTGCACTACCATTTAGCGCCATTAGCACTCCTTTTGGTTCGCTACGACATTCCACGTCTTGTGCACTTTATTAGCCTATTTCTGTACGTGTGTCTATTTCCCTCTTGCTATGCATTTTATTAATATCTGTGACTGCCATGATCGACAACCCGTCCAGTTTTCCTGCAGGTTCAGGGATCGTGTGGGCGTCCGGGATAGGGCTTTCACCATTTATTGGCAAAGGAGTCAATGGTCGTGCGTTTTTACCAATGCACGACCATTGACCTCTTTGGTGCACGATCATCGGTCGTGCGCAGTCTGGCTTCTCTTGTGAAAGTTCTGCCCCGCCATATCGCACGGTCACCAGCTATACCCCGCACGATCACTGCTCATGCATTGACGGTCGTGCGCAGTCATGCCCTCTTTTGAAAAGTTCTGTCTTGCCATTTCGCACGATCACTGATCGTGCGCTGCTGATCGTGGGCGAGCTTTGATTTCCTGGTGCAGGTTCTACAGGTTGTTACCGCACGGGCGCAGACTTTGTTCGCGCACGACCACTGGTCATGTGCCAGTGGTCGTGCACGCTATTTAACTCTGCTTCTATAAATCGGCCTGTTCCGCGAATTAGGGTATGGACCCATGGATCGATCTTTGCCGCCACTTCACCATTCCGCATCCCAGGAGTTCCATCCATCTCCACCTTCATCCCTACCATCGGGAGGTCATTTTCCAGCGATTCTAAAGCATTCTGCATCCTCCGGTGATCCTCCCGGCCATTAAAGACCTCTTCTCCGAACTTTTCACCGAAAAAGATGATGAAGACAACCTAGAGAACGGACTTAAAGGCCCTTGAGGTGACAGCTCGTCGGTTCCGGAAGCCTCCTCGGACTATGCGTGGAAGCGGATTGAGAACCCGCACCTCCGGCCAAAATCCGCGGTTGATCTTCACTTTCTTGGTTTAGTCTTTCTCCATCTCTCTTGTTGTACTAAATGACTTAAGCTTGTAATGAACTTCGATTTCTTGTTGTTTTAATTAGATTATTGTTGTTTAATCTTGCTCGTGAGATTTGTGATTTGATGCGCCTCGCCCCATCTCACTTCACTCCGTTCCTTCGTTCCATTTGATTGCACTCCGCACTAAACACCTCACTCACTGGCTCACCGTCCATTCGCCTTACCAAAGTACGGCATCGCGGCCATTACATCCATCTCATCTTGTGAAGCGGTGATTGCGACCCGCATATTTTGCTTTAGTTTATTTGTTTGCAAAACCACCTTCAAAGCCCTTTATTTTTCCTTTATTTAATTAACTCTCATAACGATAATTTCGGATCGTTCGTTGTTCTACGCTAATTGCATTCCTCAAGAGACCGACACTCGGGGATTCATTCCCAAAACTTTATTACTTGTGCGACCGGTGCGCTTGCTGTATTTACACGCATTAAGTTTTTGGCGCCGTTGCCGGGGAGTGCAACTGTAGAATGATCCATGATTCTTAAAATTTTGTTATTAGAGTTATTTCGTTTTGTTTTATTTTTATCCCTTTTCCCCTATGTTGTTATTTCATTGTTGGAGTTGTTAGCTTTACTCGAAGAATTTATGCAAAGTAGTTTTACCCGCTATTTTTTATATTTCTGCAATGTGGGCCAATTTCAATATTCGTTGCCCTCATTGTGGAGACATTTCTCATGCTAGCGATAGATGTCCTCAGAAGTATAGTACCCAAGAAATTCACGACTCTACATTACGTAGATATAAGCCTGTTATCCACGGACCTGCGGAGCCATTACCGCATTACTTCTTTTCGGCTTGAGCTGTTGTTGTACTTCTAAAAACGGCCAAGCAGTGCATTTTTTTACGAAGCTGGGATCAAGCATTGAAGGATTGCACTGCTTATCTAGCTGAATTGGAAGTGGATGATGAGCCGAATTTTCGGATTATTCCCACTTCAACCTTGAGCAGCACCCCTTCAGCCTCGGTATATGCAGCATTGCTATCTCCATGTTTCGGAGAAAGAATTTCTGGTACATGCACCGATGCTTGTGTTGATCCACATACCTACATGGATATCTATACTTCTGATGAAAATTCATTACCTAGCATTGATTCTGGTTGCGAAGAGCCAGTTCTTGACTGCCTGTCGAGTTCTGTACCTTCACCTTCTTCTTTGCATTTTTATTCTGTCTTTTTCTAATATTTCTATTGAGGTTGATTAACAGGTGGAAACTAGCATTTCCAGCTTTCTGTTAGATCCTGTTGTGGAGGACAATTCCGTGGTCGAGGTTGCTGCTTTTACCACATGTGAGGATGTTCAATGCACGGACGAGGTGGAGGCTGCGCTAGGAACTTCTTGTACCATCCTGGACAGTGGTGTTCAGTTTTCTACAATTCCACCAATGGGGGATGATTCCGGAATCATCTCCAAGATTGAGGATACTTTATGTTATTCTTCTAATTTATTTCTTGACCCTGTTCTTGTTTCCACATCCCTGCAGGACCCCATCGTGGAGCCGATTCGATCAGTACAAGGGCCTGTAATGCGGCCTACGACTACTAGCGACCATATGTAGGTGGAGTTGGAAATGACGAGCTTCACAAGTTATGTCTTGCCCATGCCTTACATTCATGACATGTATTCTTATACAAGTAGTGGGGCGTTTGTTCTGTCTCCATACCGGTACCCACTACCAAAATGCGAGCATGAACAATTGCCGAAGCATTTCTGTTTTCATACGCCAATCAGCTAAGAAATGTTTAGAATTTGAATAAGTCCTGTTGGGAGACAGAAAACCCAATAGTTATCTAGGTAGCTTGTTCTTTTCTTATAAACTGCAAGAACAATATATAAACTGCTAATACAGGTATTTGATCCACCTTAAGGACGGAAAAAAAAGGGCTATTCGGGAGACAACCCAAGCTTGGACCTTTTTGGTCCCTCTTTTTTGTGCTTTTTACTTTGCTCTTCTATTATATTTTATGTTATTTGTCTTTTCTTGTGTTCAACCTAATTCGCAGGTCCAACATACTTTTGTGCGATGCAGCAACCTCCGCCTTCTGGTATGCTCATTCTTTGGAGCATAGGTACCCTTTCTCCTCAGCCAACTTTTTATTTTAGATGTCTAATTTCATTTCTGCCTATGTTTTCATTCAAGTCTGGGGGGGAAGAGCCGCTTATGCACTCCACGAGCACATTGATAGCATGCCTGTAGTTTTATTTTATGCTTCATTATTGTAGAATCCTGCTGCACACACCTTGCCACCCACACGAGCGTGCACTTAACCACGCGTGCGGCTCGAGTCAATGTTGTCATTTTGTGTCAATTTTAAAATGGCGGTGCTAACTTTGGATTTTAATTTAGAGATGTTCGAAACTCGTGCAGTGCTCCTAATCGAGTACTCACGTGGTGTAGAAATTATATAGGTTTAATTTTTCTTTATCCTTGTAAATTTATATTTTTTCTACCCTCGTAAATCATGTTTGTCCTACTCAAAATTGTGAATCTGAAGTAATCTATCGGTAGCGTAGGAATGTGTGTAGGCGTCTCTAGCTTTGTATTGCTCGAGTCGGGAGGACGGATCATTTCTCTCGGTGGCTAAGAACTTGCCCCAAGCTACTTTCGAAGCATTGCTGCATGGTTAGTCTAGCGTGAGAGTGTTTTAGGCCATCATGTTGGCCCGGTTGAGCTTTGTACCCATTCCTAACGTCGCTCTCGCAAGTCCCATTGTGCCTACCCTTCCTTTTGATTCAGCTCCACTATATTCGCCAAAGCCTTATAGCCGATCCTAGTCACACGCCCAATTCAAGCATTAGTGGTTTACATTTTACGTTGGGTTGTGATGTGGTGATTCATTTTTGTTATATGTGGATGTGCCCCAAAGAAAAATATCCTAATTTTGTAAAATAAAAATGTGAAAGCTTAAAAGAAAAATCTATAAAAAGAAAAGAAAAAAAAAGAGGAAAAGAAAAGAAATAAGAAAAAGTTTAAATGAACAATCTTTTTGAGATGGGATTGTTGTTTGGAGTAGGCGGTGCACACACCCATTTGTAAAAGTAAGTCTGGGGGTGTGGTGCACCTGCGTTTATTTGGTGGTTAGCGGTTACTATTTATTATACGTTAGCTCATTTGGGTTTGATGCATTACCCATCTTGTTTATCCTTGTTTTCCTCACCGTAACCCAAGCCCCATTATTACCCGAAGTCCTACGGACTCACGCTCGAGTCAAACTAGTGCTGTGGAGAGAGTGCGAACGGGCAAGCATATGGTCCCCGACATTGGTGGATTCCTTTGGAGGTGATCACGAGCCCCAATCTTTGGCAATGCTTAGCCAAGCGACTTGCCTATTTTCTTCCTACACATGACCGAGCGATTCTCCGGCATTCAATTTTTGAGTAGTGACAATATCTATTTACGTTTGTCGAAAGTTATAAATTTCATAGTATAATTAAAAATTTCTTCTATTATATTTTCTATACAATTGAGTTTTCGATTTCTCGTTCAACTTAAAATTGAAGTTACTTCGTCAGCTAGCTATTTGAGAGTTCACGAGATGATTATTTTGCCCGGGACGTGCAAATGGTTATGTCTGGGGGTGTGATGAGTCCCAATTTCATACGGAATTCTTGACTCATCTAGGCTTCATTTCATGACTTTGCACTACCATTTAGCGCCATTAGCACTCCTTTTTGTTCGCTACGACATTCCACGTCTTGTGCACTTTATTAGACTATTTATGTGAGTTTGTGTATTTCCCTCTTCCTATGCATTTTATTAATATCTGTGACTGCCATGATCGACAACCCGTCCAGTTTTCCTGTAGGTTCGGGGATCGTGTGGGCGTCCGGGATAGGGATTTCACCATTTTTTGGCAAAGGAGTCAATGGTCGTGCGTTTTTACCCACGCACGACCATCGACCTCTTTGGCGCACGATCATCGGTCATGCGCAGTCTTGCTTCTTTTGTGAAAATTCTGCCCCGCCATATCGCAAGGTCACCAGCTATACTGCGCACGATCAATGCTCATGCGTTGACGGCCGTGCGCAGTCATGCCCTCTTTTCAACAGTTCTGTCTCTCCATTTCGCACGATCACTGATCGTGCGCTGCTGATCGTGCGCGAGCTTTGATTTCCTAGTGCAGGTTCTACAGGTTGTTGCCGCACGGGCGCTGACTTTTTTCGTGCACGACCACTGGTCGTGCGCCAGTGGTCGTGCGCGGTATTTAACTCTGCTTCTATAAATCGGCCTGTTCTGCGAATTAGGGTACAGACCCTGGATCGATCTTTGCCGCAACTTCACCGTTCCGCATCCCAGGAGTTCCATCAATCTCCACCTTCATCCCTACCATCAGGAGGTCATTTTCCGGCGATTCTAAAGCGTTCCGCATCCTCCGGTGATCATCCCGGCCATTAAAGACGTCTTCTCCGAGCTTTCCACCGAAGAAGATGATGAAGGAAACCTAGATAATGGACTTAAAGGCCCTCGAGGGTACAGCTTGTCGGTACCAGAAGCCTCCTCGGACTGCCCGTGGAAGCGGATTGACAACCCGCACCTCCGGCCATCAACCGCGGTGGATCTTCATTTTCTTGGTTTAGTCTTTCTCCATCTCTCTTGTTGTATAAAATGACTTAAGCTTGTAATGAACTTCAATTTGTAGTTGTTTTAATAAGATTATTGTTGTTTAATCTTGCTCGTGAGATTTGTGATTTGATGCGCCTCGCCCCATCTCACTTCACTCCGTTCCTTCGTTCCATTCGATTGCACTCCACACTAAACACCTCACTCACTGGCTCACCGTCCATTCGCCTTACTGAAGTATGACATCGCGGCCGTTACATCCATCTCACCTTATGAAGCGGTGATTGCGACCCGCATATTTCGCTTTAGTTTATTTGTTTGCAAAACCACCTTCAAAGACCTTTATTTTTCCATTATTTAATTAACTCTCATAACGATAATTTCGGATCGTTCATTGTTCTATGCTAATTGCATTCCTCAAGAGAACGACACTCGGGGATTCATTCCCAAAACTTTATTACTTGTGCGACCGGTGCGCTTGCCGTATTTACACGCATCAGTTATCTCGGTATGGGGTTAGGTCCCGGGATGCTCCTGCTGTCAGGCTTCCACCTAGCTGGCAGGGCTGGGATCCCCATTGGACGTCTTTATGTCCCTGGGGCTGAGTCCAATTCATGTTCAACACCCTCTATCAAGCTCTCTCCTAGCTGATTGGACCGGTGGTTGCGCCTGGAGGTTGCCTAAAGGAAAGTTATCTTGCTCGAGAGTTAGGTCCCGGGACACTCCGGCTTTCAGGCTTCCACCTAGCTGGAAGGGTCGGGATCCCCGTTGGACGTCATTATGACCCTAGGGATGAGTCCCGAGATTCTTCCGCCATCAGGCTTCCACCTAACTTACAGGGCTGGGGTTCTCGGTAGACGTAGCGATATCTAAAGCCGGGACCCAGGCATTCGAACTTTGGAGGCAAAGATCGCAGGGATAATAAGGAGTAGAGCTCGGCAATCCCCAGGCAATCCAGAAAGGGCAAGCCGAGACCTTGGCAGGTCGGCGAACCGAGACTATTGTCAGTAGTTACACTCCAGCCCGCCAAGGTTTTACTTGGATGATTCTCGGCTTTTCCTCAGGTCTCAAAGAAGAAAAGCCGCCATAGGCAAGTTGGGTATTTGCTGGCCCAACTCGGCAAACAATCCAACACAACTACCATTGGGTGAATATCTAAAGGCAAGGTAAATTGTATGACAAGCTGAGGTATCGGCATCTACTGAAGAAGGTGAGAGGAGGCTGTCCTCGGCAGTACATTTCCATCCTCTTTAAAATTTTACTTGGGAGTTTTAACTTCAGCTTGACATTGGCAAGAAAGAAGAGTTCTCGCGGACAAACTGGGTAGTCGCAAGCATAGTGCGGCGAGTAACCCTCCCCGTGACTGCCTGGGTTGGCGAGCTCCCAAGGTATCTCCGCGGGTATGAATCCAAACTCATACATTCTACCAGCCCATTCCACCCTAGTGTGGTCGCCTAATGGAGGAGGGCAGCTCGCAGGCGAGTACATCACAGTAAGTAAGTTGAAAAAAAAGAAGATACAAAAATTCAGGACAAATCCGTTTTTCATTAGCAGACGTTATGTTACAAATGGAGAACTCACCTCAGCGATGTTACAAAAAGGGAAAAAAGAATTATAACAGAAGAAATAACCAAAATGGTAAGGAGGTGTGAGTCAGCTCTCGCCCTCCCCTACGGACGGGTGGTCCTTGCCCTCCCCTCAAGATAGACGGTTGTTCTTGTTACCCTTAACCCCCTTGAATGATTCAAAACATTCCTCCTCGCTGGGAGGGGTAGCCGGCGGGAACAAGTTCGGCACAAGGACAATCGCAATGATCTTCTCACATCCCTCCACAAACACCTCCGTATCTTTTATCATCTGCATGGTGTATTCGGCGGTGCTGATGGAGTTGAGTCACTGCTTCTCGGCGACCTTTGCCTTGTCGAAAATCTTTGGCCTCTTGAGGGGAAAGCACGGCTCACCGCCAACCTAGGGCAAGAAGATGTCCAGCTGGCGGATGAGCTCGCTCTGGAGCTCCTTGTTCTCCGCCTTCAATTTTTTATTCTCCAGCTCGGTGGCGCAATCCTCCTACTCGGCGTGCGAGCTTGCAGCTTGCTCGCAGCTTCGGCATCCTGGAAAGAAGGGCAAGGTAAGATCAATATGCGTGAAAAATACTAAGTGAAAAGGAAGGGGGTAGCCGACGCTTACCATCCCTCTGGACGCTTTTGTGAGGATGTCCTCGACAATGCCAAACTGCCTCGTCAGATGGGCTGCGTTATCCTTGGCGAGGTTGCTCTCCTACTCGGCATTTAGCAGGAGGTAGTTGAGGTTTAAGCAACGGCAGAACACTATGTGGTGCATCTCCAGGGCCCGTATCTGGGCTTGCATGCCCTCATTGATGAGCTGGCACAGGGTAAAGACCTTGTAGGCCTCGGTACACTTACACCCGTACAGGCTGAAGCCGAGCACATAGGCATACCTAGAGGCGGGTTGTCCCCCGACCAGGATGGATGGAGGGATGAGATGGAAATCATGTTGGTCTGCTCATCCCATCGGACCATCGGCTCACCGACCGAGTCTTTTCTTTTTCCGCCAAAGCCGAAAAGGGGTTGGCTCTTCGGCAGGCCCAGCTCACGGGCCACAGTTTCCACTGCAGCGAGGGGAGCGGAGGGCTCGCTACCCTCCTTGTGTTTCCCTGACGAGTCCTTCAACAAGCTTCCTGGTGACCATTCGGGTGTGGCATTCGGCGAAGTCATGCATTTTAGTTGTTGATATTGTTTTCTTGCTTTGGAGACAAAAGCTTTCTTCAGCTTTTTCAGCAGCGGGGGGAGGTGAGGCGAGCTGGACCCAGCGCAGTCAGGTCGCCTCTTGGCGGAGGAAGGTCAAGCAGACCCAAGATCGCCTCGGTAGTCCGTCGTGGCTGCTCGCTCGTGCGCTAGTGTTTCCACAAACAGCCCGAGTCCGCATAGGGCGGTTGTTCGGGAATTAATCGCTCCCCTGCAGGAAATGACTTGAGTTAGAAAGCGATAATCATAGGCAAGCCAGTAAAGAGAAAAGGGAAAGGATACCTTCGCTGGGGAGTACCGGGGGAAGCGAGTCGATGCCCCAAAGAAGGAAGGAGACCCCCAAAGTCCTTCTCAAGGAAGAACTTGTGCATCTCCTCGCTCTTCTGCTGGGGGGAGAAGGGTATGTTTCCCAAGTCACCCTTGATGAAGATGATCTTGGATACTCAGTTATGATTCTTATTCGCGATCTCGCGAACCTTGATGTGTGATCCAATTAGATATGCGACCTCGTCATTGGTCGTGCAGTAGGTGGGGTTGCGCTTGCCCCTCTGTGGGTCGGCGTGCCTCATAGCCAGGGGGCATGTACTCGACATTGAAGTTAGCGAGCTTCCGCTTGGTGGTATTTCCCTAAAAGAAAAGGTAGCCGGTAAATTTCCAGGCGCACTTGGACCGCACGTCGGCATCAGGTCGCATCTTGCCCATGTCCGAAAAATGGTTGGGATGTAAGAGCAGGTAGCGAGAAGAGCAGCAAGGGGGTATGAATGCAATAAAGGCGATGGACCAGTGGGTTGATGAGGGGGCCTATTTATCGAAAATCGAATTTACGGCCAAGCTGACCAGTCAGTCCAGCTCGCCAGCCCCAACTCGCCAACTCCGACTCGCCGACCCGGTGACCTAGCCTATCCTAGTGAGAGCTGAACCTACATGGCACACCATATTATTTCAAGTAGCATATTGAGTTCTAAAAATTATTCAAGTTATTACAGACAAGGACATTCACAGCCCCGAGAAGGCGGAAGTTCATAACAAGTAGAAGAAAGTTCGGTCAACATGCGTGAGCTGGTGGTGCTGGGGGGCGTGGGCCGGTAGGCTAAATTAGGGAGCCATTTCCATCTTCCCCGACCTCGCGCCCCCATCCTCGGAGGTCGGAACGGGTTGAGGAACTTACAGACCAGGTCCAGGTACCGATTGAAGGTCTGCAGGTTTTCATCAAGTCTCTCAATAACTATGGTGGGGAACATCATCTCGCTCGTCGAGCCGTGTTCCATCTTATTCGCGAGTAGCACATAGTCCTGCTCCAGCACATGCAGTCTCTGCTTGCTATATGTGTTGTCCGCTCGAAGTTAGCGCAAGGCGGCATCCTTCTTCTTCAACACTTCTACTACTCGCCGCCACAGCTCGGCAGGATCCAGCGAGTCATCCAAGAAGCTTTTCATCACCCCGGGGTCTTGGGGTGGAGAGGGGCGAGCCGGTTCTGAAGATTTCTCGACTTCAGACGGAGCAGGGAGACCTGCAAAAATAATCAAATCCGGTACAAAGAGGGTGCAAATGCAATAAAGATGCCTAGTCAAAATGCTCTCGCAAAAGTGGAGCTTACGGGATGAGCTCAGTAGTCCTTTGGGTGTGTGCGATGGAGGTAAGGCTAAGTTCTTACCGTGACCTAGAGGATGCATTCCTGTGGAGATAAGGTTAAAGTTGGCAACTACTATGTCTCCGGGACCTCCTTCGGCAAGTGCAGGAGCGGGCATGCACTGCCGAGGGGAAGCGCGAACCGGCGAACTGGATTTCAGCGGGTCCAGCCCCGTGGTCCCAAGGGGAGGTGATTTGTTATGCAAGCGAGTGTCGGGGGAAGTTTGAGGCTGCGAGTTGCCATATGGGGTATGGACTCACGATATAGAGGTCTCAACATCGGTCTGATGGTTCTCGGGGTCAGCTGGAATGTCGATGACCATTTTCCCCTTGGGGTTGGCAGCTAGTTTAGAGGAGGCGTGCCTGGGATTCAAGGCGGATTCCAGGTCGCAGTAGACGGATTCAACATCTTTTGGGATGTACTTATCCTTCTTTGTAGGATTGGATTTCGTCTTCTCACAGAGCGCAGCATTGGGAGATTTGCCGACTATCGTGGCAGCGTGAGTGGTGTTGAGCTCGCGGGCATGGCTAAGCTTCTCTTGGAGCTCTTTGGAGAGAGGCATCTCGATAAGGCTCAAGTAAGGGGAATGGCAGAGACCACCCAGGTACGTGGGCATGTATATATAACCACTGGTGGAGCCCACCAAAAGATTCTCTTGCCTCTATCACACCCGCCACGTATTGCGGGGTTGGATGATTCTTTCCGAGCTTGGGACAACCTCACAAAGAGCGGGGATTGTGTACAAACCCAAATACGACGAGTAGTGGTTGAGAGGAGCCAGATCGGCCAAAGTCCAGCAGTCCGGGTCCTAGGCGAGCCAGAGGGAGGAGAGATCCCTAAAAGCTCCTTCGGCTCGCCCAAGTGGGGTGGATCGTATGAGGGGCGAGTGAAGCAGGTCAGCTTGCACTCTCCCTAGGGGCTCGGAGAGCGACGGGAGACTGGAGAAGGTCAGCTCGAACTCGCCCCACGGGCTCGGCGATAAGCGACTGAGTGGGGAAGGCCGGGCCTACACTCACCCAGGGTTGGGAAGAGGCGGCGAGTGCCAGCTCAATCGAGCACTCGTCACCCTCGGTGAGTGGAGTTTCCAGAGGGTGTTGGGTACACTAGAAGTATGTACCAGATTTGAAGAAGATTCATCCTAGTCAATGATATACATCAATATGTATTTTATGTATGTTTAAGTTTCCTTGTGCAGGGTTAAGGATTGGAAGAAAAATATTCTAAGTACAAGTGTCGACACTTGTGAAGAATTGTGTCGACACACGAGACTTGTGTCGACACCAGCAGCAAAGCATTGTGTCGACACCTAAGAATTGTGTCGACACCAGAACCAGAAGTTGTGTCGACACCAAATGCTAGATTTGTGTCGACACCCAGAAATTGTGCCGACACCTAGGAACTCTGTCGACACCCAGAAGCTATGTCGACACTAAAGGCAGGAAGTGTGTCGACACTTAAAGCAGGACTTATGTCGACACCAAAAGCAGGAATTGTGTCAACACTTAATGCAGGACTTATGTCGACACCGTAGGAAAGGATTGTGTTGACACCTAAAGAAGAGGCTGTGTCGACACCCAGCAGTTATGGTGAGACCAAGAGCAGTTGTGCCGACACACTGGACTTGTGTCGACAAATACAAATAGAAGATGTGTCGAGAAGAAGAAGAATGCATGTGTCGACACTTGGAGTATTATGTCAACATCATCAAGACTTGTGTCGACACTTTGTCTACTTGTGTCGACACATGAGAAGCAGAATGCTGAGTGGATCATGCTGAGTTGCAGAATCTCTAAGGAATCAACTGTCATGACTAGTGGGTCAACAACTGTCATTACCAATAGGTCTGACACCTTAGTCAGAACTAACAGATCAGCCGGTAACCATGAGGAATCTCTATATAAAGGGCTGATCCTTAACAACCAACAACAACTCGGTGAAGGCAAAAAAAAGCCATCAACTAAGAGAGAGAAGATTCACAATAAGAAAAGGGGAAACCCTTTAAGAAGGCAGATCTAGAACAGTCAGCAGAGAAGATTTAGATCTCATTTTGAATTCAAGGAAGGATCTGACAGTGGATCAACTTCTACATCAAGAACAGTCCAACCTTATTTTGTTCTATCAAGAAGATTTGAAATAGCTAAGTCTGGTTGGGACTGAAGATCAAGAACTGATCAAGAAGAACATCAATAGAGGGATCTATCTGGTGATATCTTTTGTATATCTTTTATTACACAATTACTTGTATGATCTGTTGTAGATCTGAGCTGTAAGCCTATATTTATAAAGGCTGAAGTAAGGCTGTGAGCCTGAGTAGTAGTACTTGCAGAAGTCTGAGTTGTAAGCCTAGAGATAAGGGCTGAGGTAGGGCTGAGGGCTGAGGTAGGATTCTGGGAAGGATCTGAGGTAGGACTTGCAAAAGTCTGAGGTGTAGGAACCATTTTGGTTCTGAGTTGAAGGATCTTTGGATCTGTGAAAGAGGAAAGTAGTTAGGCTGAATCCAGTACTCTACTGGATAGGCGAAGGGAGAAAGTGGACGTACCCATATCTTGGGGAACCACTATAAATCTGGTGTTCTCTGTGCTGTGAATGTTCTGTGCTGTGTTTTATTTTGTTTGTGCAAAGTAAGATCTATTTAATTGCCTAAAATCTTACAGGAAAAATTAGAACCTATTCACCCCCCCCCCTCTCTAGGTGTTTAGGCTCTTGAATTAAGTCTTTCAAGTGGTATCAGAGGGAGGTTACGTAAGCATTTACTTAACAGTCTGAGTAATTCTCCTAGGAAATTTTTAGAATTCAAGAATGGGTTCAAGTGAGAACCAAAAAGAGTTTGGATCAATGAAACTACCTATCTGCAAGAACGAATGTTTTGGCATATGTAAGGAGAGGGTCAGATTGTTTATGGAAGTTTCTGATCCAAGAATTTACATCAAAGTACAGGAAGGACCCTTCATTCCAATGAAGGTATCAACACTCGATGCAAACATAAAGACTCCTAAGAGTTATTCAGAAATGATAAAGTATGAAATCATCCTGGCAACTCAAGACAAAAGGGCACAAAATATCATTGTAAGTGTCATAGATGATGCCACCTTTCAGAATCTGGTGCATTACAAAACCTCCAAAGAAATGTGGGACACTCTTATTGTCTACCTGGAGGGAACAGAAGAAGTCAGAGAAGATAGAAAATCTATGGTGAATCAGGAGTATGAAAGCTTTAGTCAAGCCAAGAATGACAGCATAACTGAATGCTGCAAGAAATTATTCTGGATTGTAAATGAGCTGATGACTTATGGAAGAGTCTTTAGCACTTATGAACTGAATGACAATTTTCTAAGAACTCTAACAAAGGATTGGGACACCAAGATTTGTGCCATCAGAGAAGTGGCCAAGCTGGAAGACACACCTCCTCCCATAATGTTTGGGAAGCTACTTTCATATGAAATGTAGCTTATAGCCAGGAAGGAAGAAGGGAAGAGCAGTAGATCTGAATACAAGAAAAAGTCAGTTGCCTTCAAAGCTGAAGGCACAAGAAAGGGCAGGAGAAAATCTCCTTCTCCTCCCAGAAGGAGTGCTGAGGCAGAAGAAGGGATTCCTGATAACACTTCATCAGACAGCCACACCTAAGATGATGACTTTGCAGCCTTCACAAGGCATTTCCAAAGATTCATGAAGAAGAAGAAGTGGAGAACCAGACCTTCTTCATCCTTTTCAAAGGATGAGTACTACAAGAAAAAGAAAAGTCCTAAGAAAGACAGGTATGCTTCTAAACCTTGTAAACAATCTAATTCTAAGATTGTGTGATATTGTTGCAACAAGCAAGGACATGTCATAGTAGACTGTCCAGACAAGAAGGCTGAATCAAAAGACAAGAAGAAGAAACAAATGAAGGGAAAGAAAGAAAAATCTTTTGTTGCCCAAAAGCAGAAAAGCTGGACAAATTCTTCATTATCTGAATCAGGAGGAGAAGAAGAGACTGAAGCATATGTTGGGTTATTCTCAACTAAAGAGGATTCTAAGGAGATAGAATTTCTACAAATGCTAGACTCCATAAATGGAGTGGAAGAATACAATTGCAGAGGGCTGATGGCCCTAACAGAAAATGATCAGTGCCTAGATCAAGATGGTCCTAGTAAGGTATATAACTCTCCTACAACATCTGATTATTTTACTAGATCAGAATCAGAAGCATCAACATCAAGAGAAGGGGATAGTTCTGAGTCTGAAGGTGATGTACACTAACTCATTGATGAGTATGGTGGAATGTTGCAAGCTCTAAAAAGAAGAAAACATCTTGTCAAAGAGCAGACCAAGGAGATTGAGTCTCTTAAGCTAGCTGCAGTAGATTCAGCAAAGCTGTTGGATCTAAAATTGAATGAGGTTGCCAAACTGAACAACATTACTGTTATTTAGATGGGAACAACCACTTTCAAGGAGAATCATATCAAGAAACTAGAGGCAAAACTTCAGCATGAAAGAGAGCTAGTGGCTAAATTCTCCAAACCAAAATCTGACTTACCTTTAATTGACAATTTCATCTCACAAAAAGGGAAGACTGGTCTAGGTATTAAGGGAAGAACTAGGGCCACCAATTCACAAAGAAAAGGTAAGGCCCCAGTTCAGCCTCTAGCTGCAAAATCCCCTATCTTCTTTAGGAAGGTGATGAATCCTACAAACAGGTATGATCATGAAACTACTCATGGTCACTATGAGTATGGAGTTCACCTTGGAAGGTGTGCAAATGCCAAGAGGCCACTCTATAGGCAAGCCCATCATATTCAAAAGGAATTCATGGAGGTTGCTACTCCAGCACCCACACTCAAAAAGACTGTTGGCAACATGACTGTGAAGTCTATACCAAAGAAAAGGTATAACAGATTTGTGTGTTGGTGTTGTGGAAAGGTAGGCCACTTTGCCTTGGACTGTTGGTTTAACACAAGTGATAAAACCAAGAGTAGTTTACCTATCAGAAAATCTGTAGGTAAACCTGTTATTTCCAAGACTAACAAGAACCTAGGACCCAAAAATAACTTGGGTTATAAGGATAAGTAATCCTTTATTTGTTGCAGGTGAATCCAAGTGAGCATACCCCTACATGGTACTTGGATAGTGGCTATTCCAGATATATGATTGGAATAAGAAGAATGTTGAGGGACTTTGTACCCATAGAGAATGGTCCCAAAATAATCTTTGGTGGATCAAAAAAAGGAGTTATCAAAGGATTTGGTAACATCTCTAGTGACTCAATTACTATCACTAAAGTGGCTTATGTGAAGGGTCTAAAACACAACCTGATAGCATAAGTCAGCTCAGTGATCTAGGTTATGACATCTCCTTTCACAAATGGGAGTGCCAAATTAAAAGGTCAAGTGATCGATAGATCATTTTGACTGGCATTAGGAAAGGAAATGTTTATTGTCTTAACCAAGATTGTGAGTTAAACAACTCACCTATTTGCTTAGTTGCAGATGAGACAGCCTCACTATGTGTCAAATGGCACATGAGGCTAGCTCATCTAAACTATAAGTCCATAGGACTGCTATTCAGAATGGGGTTGGTGAGGAATGGTCCTCATGTCAAGTGCATGAAAGAGGGAGTGTGTTCAGCTTGCCAAAAGAGCAAACAGACCAAGTCCTCTTTTCCAGCACTAGATACCAAAGATTCAGTGAGATGTCTATATCTCTTACAATTGGATTTGTTTGGTCCTATATCAGTTCAAAGTCTTGGTAGGAAAGAATATACATTAGTTGTTGTGGATGACTATTCTAGATACACATGGGTGTTCTTCTTAAGGCAGAAATCTGAAACCCCTAATATTTTCTAGACTTTTGTTAGACAAGTTCAGAATGAATTTAACAATTCTGTGGTCAAAATCAGAAGTGACCATGGAACTGAATTTCAATCTAAATGTATGACAAAATTCTGTGAAGAACTTGGGATTCATCAGGAGTTCTCCTCACCTAGAACACCTCAGTAAAATGGGATTGCTGAAAGAAAGAATAGAACTCTCATTGAGGCTGGTAGAACTCTACTCAGTGATACTAATCTCCCTGAATATTTCTGGGCTGAGGCAGTAAATACTTCTTGTCATGTTCTCAAAAGAGCATCCATCAATAAGAAACTTAAGTTGACTCCCTATCAGATTTTGAAAGATAGAAAACCAAACATTTCTTATTTCAGAATCTTTGGTAGCAAGTGCTATGTCCTAGTGAATGGTAAGCACTACCAAACAAAGTTTGCTGCCAAATCCCTAGAAGGGATATTTGTTGGGTACAACAACAACAGTAGGGCATACAGGATCTACAACTTGACTACCCATGTTGTAGAAGAGTCAGTTCATGTTGTCTTTGATGAGTCTAGATTGATTAAAAATGAATTGTCTAGTGTTTCAGTTAGTTCTACAGGTATAACAGATAGGCTGGACAAGATGACCATCAATGATGAAGCTCCTGCTAGGATGAATGATGCATGTTGTACAGGGGGAGAACAAAACACACTGGAAGCAGAAGAGAATGAGGAGCATCAGGTGGAGGAAAATGAAGAAGGTCATGAGGTAGACAGGTTTCCTCCAGCAAGAAGACACCTAAAGGATCATCCATCTCACAAGATAATTGGAGATGCAAGTCAAGGTATTCTAACAAGGGGCAAGAGCATGAACATAGTTTTGTGTTCTAGATTTTTGTCCCAAATAGAACTCAAAAAGTTTGATGAAGCAATGCTAGATGCTAACTGGGTTGATGCAATGCAAGAAGAGCTGAACCAATTCAGGAGATGCAAAGTCTGGAAACTGGTTCCTAAACCTAAAGATCACAATATCATAGGAACCAAGTGGATCTGCAGAAACAAACATGATGAAAATGGAACAATCATCAAGAACAAGGCCAGGCTGGTAGCAAAAGGCTACAGATAAGAGAAAGGAATAGAGTTTGATCAAACCTCTGCCCCAGTAGCAAGACTTGAGGCTATAAGGATGTTCCTGGCCTATGCAGTCTATCAAGGGTTCAATGTATTTCAGATAGATGTAAAGTCAGCATTTCTAAATTGTTACTTGAAAAAGGAAGTCTATATTGAACAACCCTCAGGTTTTTAGATCCCCACTTTCCTAATTATGTATATAGGCTTAGGAAAGCCCTATATGGTTTGAAACAAGCCCCTTGGGCTTAGTATGAAACCTTGTCTGCTTTCTTTATTGAGAATAAATTATCAAGAGGAAAGATAGATGAAACTCTATTCTATAGGGAATCCCAAGGCAAGATAATCTTAGTCCAGATATATGTTGATGACATTATCTTTGGATCAATTGAGAATAACCTTTGCAGGATGTTTGCCAAACTTATGCAAGGGAAGTTTGAAATGAGCAGTATAGGTGAACTGAAGTTCTTTTTGGGACTTCAAGTCAGGCAGACTGATAATGGACTATCCATATCTCTGTCTAAGTTCACTAAGGAGTTGATTAAAAAGTATGGAATGGTCTTAGCTTCCACCATGAAAACTCTAATGGGAACAAGTATGCATATAGGCAAAGATGAGGCAGGGAAACTGTTGAAGTTAGAGACCGGGCGGTCTGGCGGTCTGTCTTGGCGGGTTAGAGACCGCGCGGTCTGGCGGTTTCCCTTCTGCGGTTTGATTGTTGTACTGTTGCTGTCTGGTTGCCGAGCTCTCTGGCCGTCTCCCCTTGCGGTCTCTCTCTCTCTGGTGGTAGCCGTGCGGTTAGCCCTTCAGTCTAACCGCGCGGCTTGTGCGGTTTGTTCTGTATAGTCCGCTTAGTCCTGTAAATTTTTAGTCCCACATCTTTTATTTGTATTCTCTCATCTCTCCTCCATTCTATATAAGGGAGGGCATACCTTTGTAATAGATACCTTTTTCTGATAATAAAGTTTTAGTTATACTATTTCCGGTTTGTTTCTGTTCGTTTCTCACATGGTATCAGAGGACTCGACCTTCTCCTCCTGATTCTGTGCACCCTGTCCGCGCGGCTTCCCTTTCTTCTCGCGACCTGTTCTCACGGTTTGCGCCCTGTCCGCGCTGTTTGTCTGTTCCCGCTTGCTTGCACCCTGTCCGCGCGGCTTGCACCTTCTTCTTGCGGCCTGTCTCCCGCGGCTTATTTCTTCCGCCTTTTGCTTGCTTCTTTCTTGCGACCTGTTCTAGTCGCCGCTTCCTCCTTCTCTTCTATAGTCGCCGCAACCTGTCTCCGCGGCCTCTTTTGCCTTGTTCGCCTTTTGCCTCCCGATATCCTCCACTTCTGTTCGCGCGGTCTGTCTGCTAGCTGCCCGACTTCTCTCCCTCTGTTTGATTCTGCAGCTTGGTCGTGGCTTTTCTGGCAGCTGGTGTCTGACATCGTGACCGCTGCAGATCTTCTTCTTCCTATCCGCGCGGATAGTTTCCTAACCGCGTGGCTTCCTGTTGTTCGTGCGGCAGATCTCTTTCTTCTAACCGTTGCATTCTCTCTCTGTTCGCGCGAGTTCTTCCTTGTTTAGGTGGCCTCTCTGCCCTTCTTCCTTCGTCGCTCTCTCTCTTGTCCCCACGACCTGTCTCTAAGTCACAGCGGCTTGTTCTCCTCTCTGCGGCTCTTCCTTTAGCCGCTCATGCTTGTTAGTCGCCGCGACCTCCTGTTAAGTCGCGCGGCTTGTGCTTCCCTATTCCGCGCGGCTTGTTTAGGCGGCCTCACGCGTGTTCTTTTGTTCCTCCCTTCATGGCTTCCATATACTCCTCAAAGCCGTTCGCCTCGGTGGTCACGTCTTCTGGTAGTACCCACGTTATTACTCAAGGAAAATGGTTGATCGACACCGGTGCTACTAATCATATGACCGGCAATCTCCAGTGTTTTTCTCTCCTAGAAACACATGGTCGGTTGCCCCCAGTTACTCTCGCTGACGGCTCTTCATCATCGGTTCATGGGACGGGGATAGTTCATGTCACTCCGTCTCTTCGCTTGGAGGATACTCTCTACGTGCCCAAGTTCCCGTGCAACTTATTATCTGTTACCTCTCTATGCAAGCAATTACAATGTTCTGTTACTTTTACTTCTACTACTTGCTCTTTTCAGGATCCAGACTCCCAACAGACGATTGCTACTGGGACTGAGAGTGGCGGCCTATACTTTCTGGACAACATTTCCGCTTTCTCCACCTTCTCCTCCACCTCCACAGATCTTCTCTAATGGCATCTCCGCCTTTGTCATTCTCCTCCTCATCTTCTTCGTCAACTTCTGCCCCACCTTCCTCCTCAAAGTCCTTCGCTCAATTGTGAAGCATGTCAGCTTGGCAAGCATCACCGCTCCTCCTTCCCTCCAAAGCACGTTCGTGGATCCACCCGTCCGTTTGATCTCATCCACTCCGATATTTGGGGTCCTTCTCCCACTCTTACCGTTGGTCGGGGTAGTTCATTTTTTGTCACATTCATTGATGATTTCTCTCACTGTACGTGGGTGTATCTGTTAAAAGATCGCTCCGAATTATTCTCTGTATGGACGTCCTTCTATCTCATGATCAAAACTCAGTTTGATGTTTCTATTAAAGTTCTTCGATCTGATAATGCCAAAGAATATATCAGTCATGACTTTTCTGCCTTCTGCATGCAAAATGGGATTATTCATCAAACGAGTTGTGTCTATACTTCACAACAAAATGGTGTGGCAGAACGCAAAAACCATCACCTTCTTGATGTCGCTCGCTCCTTGATGACCCAGATGCATGTTCCTCGCTCCTATTGGGGCTATGCTGTTCTCCTTGCCTGTTACCTAATCAATCGCATTCCCTCCACCGTTCTCCACGGAAAAACCCCTTTCTCCATTTTGTATCCGGGCAAGGAGCCGTTTCATCTCCCTCTCCAAATATTTGGATGCACTGCCTTTGTGCATGCCCCTTCTGCAACCCGTGATAAGCTATCTCCTCGCTCCACCAAATGTATCTTTCTGGGGTACTCCACCACTCAGAAAGGTTATTGTTGCTTTGATCCCATCCTTCGTAAGCAGTTCATTTCTGCTGACGTCACCTTCTTCGAGAATACCTCCTACTTCTCGGATAACTCCCCGCCTCTTCTCCCAGCCTCTGATTCTCCTGCTATTCCCTTTGTTCCCTCGTCTCCCACTACGACATTCACCCCTACTCCGCCCTCATCCACTTCTCTTCTTCCACCTCTCTCTCCCTCTTCTCCACCACCGTCTCCCGCATCTCCGCCGCCGTCGCTCTCTACTCCCGGGCCAGCTCTCTCTGCCATGGATGCTCCGGATGCCGAGGAACCTGCTGACCTGGAACTTCCTATAGCTCTTCGCAAAGGGGTGCGGACGTGTACCCTACACCCTCTTACTGCTGTTGTTTCATATGATCGTCTTACCCCTTCTCGCAGGGCCTTTACTCTAACTATCTCTGCCACTGCCATGCCCCGCTCCTACCAGGAGGCCCTTGCTATTCCTCACTGGAAGATGGCCATGGATGAGGAAATGGCCACCCTAACGGAGCGGGGTACCTGGACTCTGGTTCCTCCTCCCTTCGGTACTGATGTTGTTGGCTGTCGCTGGGTCTTTGTGGTGAAATTTGCCCCGGATGGCACTGTGGACCGTTATAAAGCTCGCCTTGTTGCTAAGGGCTTTACTCAGACCTATGGGGTTGATTACTTTGACACCTTCTCTCCTGTGGCTCGTCTCAGCACTATACGGGTCCTTCTCTCTGTGGCGGTCAATAAAGATTGGCCGATTTCCCAGCTGGATGTAAAGAATGCCTTCCTTTATGGTGATCTTCAGGAGGTCGTCTACATGGAGCAACCTCTTGGGTATGTTGCTCAGGGGGAGACACGAGTATGCCGGCTGAAGAAGGCAATTTATGGTCACAAGCAGAGCCCTCGAGCTTGGTTTGACAAGTTCAGCGGCATCGTGGCGGCCGTTGGTTTTGTGCGCAGCTCTACCGATCACTCTCTATTTACTCGCAAAACCTCCTCGGGACTGGTGGTTCTTGCAGTGTATGTTGATGATATTCTTCTCACTGGCGATGACCAGGAAGGGGTAGCCTTGACAAAGCGGCATCTTCGTCAACATCTGGTCATGAAAGATATGGGCTCTCCAATGTACTTTTTGGGGATCGAAATCTCTCGAAAGCCCAATTCTTTAGTCCTCTCCCAGCATAAGTATGCCCTTGATCTTTTAAAAGATGCAGGATTGACTGGTGCCAAACCTGCTCGATGTCCCATGGCTGTTGGAGAAGACAAAACCTGGACAGATGATTCGCCTCTTCTTTCAGATACTACGAGGTACAGACGTCTTGTTGGTAAGCTCATTTATCTCACAGTGACCAGACCCGACATTTCTTATGTTGTTGGCAAGGTGAGTCAATTCATGCAAGCTCCCAGGGAGTGCCATCTGCAGTCAGCCTTACGGATCTTGGAGTACGTCAAAGCCGCACCTGGGAAAGGATTGCTTTTCCAGAAGAATGGTCATCTGAGGGTTGAAGCTTACTCAGATGCGAGTTACGCTGATGACAAAGGGGATCGCATGTCTACCTCCGGTTTCTGCACCTTTGTTGGGGGTAATCTGGTAAGCTGGAAGAGTAAGAAGCAGTCTGTTGTTTCCAGGTCCAGTGCTGAAGCAGAGTATCGGAGTATGGCGTCGACCACTTGTGAGCTAAAATGGCTACGGGCTCTAATGCTGGATTTAGGAGAGGTCTACAACCATCCGCTACCTATGTTCTGTGATAACAAGGCTGCCATATACATCTCCAAAAATCCGGTCTTCCATGAAAGAACCAAGCACATTGAGGTCGACTGTCATTTCATTCGTGAAGAGATCTTAAAGGAACAAATTTGCACTCCCTTTGTCACTTCTGATAAAGAGCTGGCTGACATCTTCACCAAGCCAGTTTCCGCCTCGTTTCATCATATTTGTGACAAGCTGGGCATGATCGATATATATGCTCCAGCTTGAGGGGGAGTGTTGAAGTTAGAGACCGGGCGGTCTGGCGGTCTGTCTTGGCGGGTTAGAGACCGCGCGGTCTGGCGGTTTCCCTTCTGCGGTTTGATTGTTGTACTGTTGCTGTCTGGTTGCCGAGCTCTCTGGCGGTCTCCCCTTGCGGTCTCTCTCTCTCTGGTGGTAGCCGTACGGTTAGCCCTTCAGTCTAACCGCGCGGCTTGTGCGGTTTGTTCTGTATAGTCCGCTTAGTCCTGTAAATTTTTAGTCCCACATCTCTTATTTGTATTCTCTCATCTCTCCTCCATTCTATATAAGGGAGGGCATACATTTGTAATAGATACCTTTTTCTGATAATAAAGTTTCAGTTATACTATTTCCGGTTTGTTTCTGTTCGTTTCTCACAGAAACCTATATATGAGTCTTTGTATAGAGGGATAATTGGCTCCTACTTTACTTGACTGCTAGTAGACCTAACATCATGTATGCAACATGTGTCTGTGCCAGGTACCAAGCATGCCCTAAGGAATCTCATTATACTGCAGTTAAAAGGATTTTGAGATATCTCAAGGGCACACCTAATCTAGGTCTTTGGTACCCTGAGAATAGAGATTTCACACTAACTGGTTTCTCAGATGCAGATTTTGCAGGATGCAAAGAAGACAGGAAAAGTACTACAAGAACCTGTCAATTCCTAGGAGGAAGACTGGTGTCTTGGTGTAGCAAGAAGCAGACCAGTGTAGCTTTATCAACAATTGAGTCAGAATATGTAGCTGCAGGCAACAGCTGTGCATAACTATTGTGGATAAAGCACCAACTAGAAGATTATGACATCAAGGTTAGTAGAATTCTACTATTCTGTTCTTCTACTAGTGTTATTTCTATTGCTAAGAATCTTGTATCACACAGTAGAACAAAGCATATAGAAATTAAATTTCATTTCATCCGAGAACATATAGAAAAAGAAAATATTAGTCTAGAGTTTGTGAATATAAATAATCAAATTACAGATATTTTTACAAAACCTCTTGATGAAACTAAATTCAATTATTTTAAAATTGAATTAGTTATGATGAATCTAGATTAGGTTAGCACAAGTTACCTTTATTAGAACATGTAAGCTCAAGTTTTCATAGGAAATTTGGCTAAGTACCAAGTTTGTGCCGACATAAGCAGACCTTGTGTCGACACTCTCAGTATGTTGTGTCGATAAAGAAAACAGATGTGTCGACACAAAAATAATATCTGTGTCGACTGAAGAATAGGGGTCGACATAACTATGTTGAGACCATATAACTAGAGTACTTTTGTGTCGATACACAAGAGTTGGTGTCGACACAACTGTGTCGAGACTTTCAGTTAGCTGATTTTTGTGTCGACACAAAAAAATCAAAGTCGACACTCTGTGTCGAGACATGTCGACATCTATGTCGAAACTGACATAAGTATGTCGACATATACATGTGTCGACTAAACCTAAGTATTGTCGAGACCTAGACCTATTCTGTTGACACATATAAGATTTTGTCCACTAGTCCTAGTGCTAAGGCGCATCTTTTGAACTCCCTTTTACACTTAGAATATAAATAGGTGAAGCCAAAATCTGGTAGACTACACATTCTGATTTCCTTGCTCTGCACCCTCTGTCAACGAGAATCATCTTTCATTTTCACCTCCATCTCTCTCTTCCGGTAATGGCGCCTCATCCAGAAGAAAAGGTGAACGAAGGATATGAGCTGGTCTGTGGTTGGTTCACAACAGCATCACTGGAGATTCAGGGAGTAATTGCCCTAATCTCAGACATCGGTTTGGAATTCTTGGTCTCTGAACCAACCAACATATGGAAGAAAGAAGTTCTGGAATTTTATTCTTCTGTAACTACAGACGCAGACGGGAAGAAGATGAAAGCTACTATTCAAGATACCCGGGTGAATATTACCTTGAAAACCATCCGAAACGCACACCAACTCCCAAAGGTTAAGGAAGAAGATGACGTGCAACCATCTATGATCAAGGAGGCCTTACAATGGTGTAGGTTAAACCCAAAAACTAAGATAGTATCATCTATCAACCGAAAAGGGATGAATTCACAATGGAAATTCCTTTCTGAGATTGTAGGGAAGGTCATTCTATGTAAAACAGGTGGACATGACAGAATCTCGGCCACCTTATTCCACCTGAAGACCAGGATCATTTTCAAGCTCATGACTTATTAGACAACCATAGTATTTGACAAGTTACGTGAAGGTATCAAGAAACCGAACCTGGGGAGAATTCTGAGTCTATGCCTATCATCTTTAATACCAGAAGTAATGAGCCAGCTTCCTGGTACAAAAATCAATCATATGAGAAGAATGGACACAAAGATTCTATAAAGATGGGATAAGGTGTTGACTAAGGAGGTTACTACTCCTCAAAAAAAGACCAAAATAATACAGAAGAAGAAGAAAGTTGTTCAATAGGAAGAATCATCTAGTGATTCAAAAGCAGAAGTTGTCTTCAGTTCTGATGAAGAAAGACAACAACATCAAGATACACAAGGACTAGTGGACAGTTGTATGCTCCCATAGCAACAAAGAATCTCTACTCCAGGACGAGAAGACCTTGCACCAGCTGTATAAGACACTATACTTACTGATCTGCCTGATCAAGGGGGAGTAAATAATGATGCTACAATAGACAGTGAATTAGCTGCTGATACTGTGATGGATATAGTTTTTGATATAAATTAGGAAGCACTACTGTATGTAGAGGAAGAGGCACCTGAGGTGCATATGAAGGATACTGCTCAGATTGGGCAAGTATCTCCTTCCTATAAAAGTCACTGGACAAGGACATGGAAGTCCAGGGAAAACCATGTATTTTACCAAGTAATGTTATTCCTTCTGTTCAAATGTTGCAGGAAGTAACCTTGGTGGAGTTGTTCCCTGACTCCCCAGCAGTAAGGACTGAGGGAGAGCAACAACCACAAGACAAAAAATTTCCAGAGATTGAGGGGGAGGAATTGTTGATGGATACTATAGAAAAAGAGACTGTTGACATATAAAGTTCATCTTCTGATGATGAAGAAGACAACTTGGCTAAGAAAAGGAAACTTACTGTAATTAAGAAGAAAAGCTCTGGCTATAAGAGGGCCTTACAAACAGCCACACCACCTCCATCTCCAAGTATGGACTTAAATTCCTTAATGGTCCAATTGAACCTAAAAATGGATGCACAAAGGACTTCTCTTGAAAAGTATGTGGATGAATCTCATAAGGAGCTGCAAAACCAGCTAGCTCAGGAAATCAAGTCAATCAGATTTGAAGTGAGTATGCACAAGAAAGAAATGACAGACTGCTTTGAGAAAGGAGGCCATACAGTTGTGTATCTGGCCACTATGCAGTAGGAACTAAAAACTCAAGCAGCTAATTTGGCAGAGAAAAAGACCTATATCTTAGAAAATCAATTTAGAACATACGAGAATCTCACGGATTCTCATAAGGAAATTCTCACAAAGATTGCAACACTATCTGTTGCTGTCAAAGTAGAAGTTACAAAACTAATTGACACTGATCTAGCTGCGGTCAAAACGGCGATAATGGCTGCCCAAATAGCTATTACCACTCAAATTCATTAATTTGGGTCTACTACAGAGAAGGGATTGATCATCTGGAAGGTCAAGTCATGTTTCACAAGAATGATCTCAGAGATCATATTGAAAGAGAAGTCCTAAAGGGGGAGAGAGTGTTAGTCCATGCTAGTTCTAAGCATGCCAAATGGGTTTCCAATACCATCAGAACTACTCTTAGCTTCCCTCCATTATGTGATGATGATAATATGGCTGAATCTAGAATACAACCTGCATATGTAGAGGGAGATCCGCCAGAAGTTGCTCAGGTTATATATCCTCCTTCTAATTTTTAGATGGTTCATGACCAAGTGTAGAAAATGTATAGCCCTCCACAAGAGGCACTGAATGTGGTCTTTGAGAAAGTTGAAATGTCAGAGGCTGCCAAATAAGCTCAAAGGGAAGAATTGCTCTCTAAGAAGAGATTAAAAGAATAGGCTGAGTTAAAGCCAGACTTTGAACAATGGAGCCCTACATTAAGGAACATCATTCTGACTGCATGGAAGGCTGTTAAGGACAAGATTTATGATAGGGGTAAGTGGTACTCAGAGCAGGAGTGGAATAAATATAAAGCTAGACAGGAAGCAATTTTTCAGCATAGGAGGAGTGCAAAAGCTAGGAAGCTACCTCCAAATGCTATAGAGCCCAACAAGTATTTTCCTAAGCCCTTTCACTACTTTGAAAGACAAAGAATAAAATCTGAAGAACTAAAGAAAAATGATCTTAAAGGAAAGAAGCCTGCTGAAGATTCAGAACCAGCTGTGAAAGCAAAGATAAATTCGGGTCAAGGCATTGTCATAAGGGAGCCTAGCAAATCTTAGGATAGTTAGGCTTATGATAAGAAACAATATATCTTTTTGATTTTTGCTCTAAGAGAAAACATTTAAACAAATATTTTCTGCTTCACAAAATCAGTTTTCCTATTTATTTTAGATTGTTTACATTATTTGAATGTTTACTTGCACTGGTATGAATGTACATCTATGTCTTATGTGTTATATCTTGACTGGTGAATATCTTTGACTAAGTGTTATGACTTCTCCAAATAGGGGGAGATTGTTGGGTACACTAGAAGTATGTACCAGATTTGGAGAAGATTCATCCTAGTCAATGATATACATCAATATGTATTTGATGTATGTTTAAGTTTCCTTGTGCAGGGTTAAGGATTAGAAGAAAAATATTCTAAGTACAAGTGTCAACACTTGTGAAGAATTATGTCGACATACGGGACTTGTGTCTACACCAGCAACAAAGCATTGTGTCGACACCTAAGAATTGCGTCGACACCAGAACTAGAAGTTGTGTCGACACCAGAAGCCAGATTTGTGTCGACACCTAGAAATTAGGTCGACACCCAGGAACTGTTTGGACACCCAGAAGCTATGTCGACACCAAAGGCAGGAATTGTATCGACACTTAAAGCAGGACTTATGTCGACACCAAAAGAAGGAATTGTGTCGACACTTAAAGAAGGACTTATGTCGGCACCTGAGGCAAGGGTTGTGTCGACACCTAAAGTAGAGGCTATGTCGACACTCAATAGTTATGTTGAGACCAAGAGCAGTTGTGTCGACACACTGGACTTGTGTCGACACATACAAATAGAAGATGTGTCGAGAAGCAGAAGAATGTATGTATCGACACTTGGAGTATTGTGTCGACATCACCAAGACTTGTTTCGACACTTTGTCTATTTGTGTCGACACATGAGAAGCAGACTGCTGAGTGGATCATGCTGAGTTGCATAATCTCTAAGGAATCAACTGTCATGACTGGTGGGTCAACAACTTTCATTACCAACAGGTCTTACACCTTTGTCAGAACTAACAGATCAGTCGGTACCCATGAGGAATCTCTATATAAAGGGCTGATCCTTAACAACCAACAATAACTCAGTGAAGGCCAAAAAAGGCCATCAACTAAGAGAGAGACACTACTAGAAAAATGGCTTTTAGCCACGAATTCTTTTGCCACGGGGGAAAAATTGTGGCTAATAGTAAGTATTAGCCACGGTTTTTTTCCGTGGCTAAAAGTCTAGTATTAGCCACGGTTGACTTATCCGTGGCTAATATTGGACTTTTAGCCACGATTTGCCTGAACCATGGCTAAAAGTCTAGTATTAGCCACGGTTTGCCTGAACCATGGCAAAAGGTCGTGGCTACATTTAGTCCCACATCGCCAAAACAAAATGAAATTTTGGATTTATAAGGAATTTATTTCAATTAGTATTTGAAATAAATATGGCGGCGGCGGCGGCGGCGGCCAGGCGGTGGCGGCGGCCCGGCGGCGCGGGTGCGGCGCGCCGGCCGGCCGGCGGCGTCGGCTGGCCTGAATTTTTTACATTATGAGTGACCCTTTAACCACGGCAATTAAACTGTGGCTAAAAGTCCAGTATTAGCCACGACAATCAAACCGTGGCTAAAAGTCCAGTATTAGCCACGGTTTTGCACTTTTAGCCACGGTTTGGACTTTTAGCCACGCTCGTATTGCCCATGTCCATTTTCCGTGGGTAGACCGTGGCTAAAAGTCTTTAGCCACAGTTTTGGACTTTTAGCCACGGCAATCTGCCGTGGCTAAAAGTCAGTTTTCTAGTAGTGAGAAGATTCACAACAATAAAAGGGGAAACCCTTTAAGAAGGCAGATCTAGAACAGTCAGCAGAGAAGATTCAAATCTCATTTTGAATTCAAGGAAGGAGCTGACAGTGGATTAACTTCTACATCAAGAATAGTCCAACCTTATTTTGTTCTATCAAGAAGCTTTGAAACAGCTAAGTCTGGTTGGGACTGAAGATCAAGAACTGATCAAAAAGAACATCAATAGAGGGATCTATCTGGTGATATCTTTTATTACACAATTACTTGTAGGATCCGTTGTAGATCTGAGCTGTAAGCCTATATTTATAAAGGCTGAGGTAGGGCTGTGAGCCTGAGAAGTAGGACTTGCATAAGTATGAGTTGTAAGCCTAGAGATAAGGGCTGAGGTAGGGCTGAGGCCGGAGGTGGGATTCTTGGAAGGATCTGAGGTAGGACTTGCAAAAGTCTGAGGTGTTGGAAACATTTTGTTTCTGAGTTGTAGGATCTTTTAATTTGAGAAAGAGGAAAGAAGTTAGGCTGAATCCAGTACTCTACTGGATAGGCGAAGGGGGAAAGTGGACGTACCCATATCTTGGGGAACCATTATAAATCTGGTGTTCTCTGTGCTGTGAATGTTCTGTGCTGTGTTTTATTTTGTTTGTGCAAAAAAAGATCTGTTTAATTGCCTAAAATCTTAAAGGAAAAATTAGAACCTATTCACCCCCCTCTAGGTGTTTAGGCTCTTGAATTAAGTCTTTCAGAGGGTCATTCACCCAGTTTCTTGTGATGTGTTTTTACCACTCCACCCCCACTGGTCTATCTGTAGCCTTCTAGAACAATAGAGTTACGTTATTGGCAGATAGACCTAGACTACATATAGCTACTTAGAACAATGGAGGTTGGCTATTTGCAGGCTATTTTTAGAAATCTAAAAATAGACCCAAGGGGGTACCTCAAAAATCATGCTTACTTATGCCCCTATCTTCCTGCGCTTTATGAGATATCCTTAGCTCGACATTTGGCTAGGGAGTGGAAGCACTCTACAATCTTCCGGGTGTGTGGTGGAACCTCCATACCGAGCCCTTTGGTCTGTCCCGTGTTCTTTTTCCTTTGTCGTTTGGCTCGCGAGAGAGAAGTAAGTGTGCGATAAACCCTTCCCCAAGGGTGAACTCCACAAAGACCAAGTTTTCGGTTTAAACACAGATATTTTAGGAAAGCTTTTCGATATGATGGTGATGATCTTGAGGATTCTGAGCTTCGACTTGATCCTGGGCATGACCTGGCTGTACTGGCACCTTGCCCAGATTGACTGTCTGATAAGGAGGATCTCACTATAAACTAGAGACTCTTAGGTACTCATTAAAGATATTAGACTCGTCTCTCATATTTTACTATCATCTGTACAAGTTTTCAAGGCCCATGAGTAGGGAGACGATGTGTATGTGATTTGCTTTGAGATGGAGAAGGCGGAGGCCTCTATTGATGATGTCTCGGTGGTTCAAGACATCTCCGACATCTTCCCCGAGAAGTTGCCCGGACTAACCTCTCATAGAGAGGTAGACTTCCAGATTCAGCTGGTACTAGAATTGAGGCCCATCTGTAGTTCACCCTACCGGATGACACCAAAGGAGCTTGAGGAGTTCTGATGAGTCCGATTTATATAGGGTTTTTCGGACTCATCTGAGCCTGTATTCTCACTCGTGCACTACATTTCAACCAGTAATCGGTTATATTTGCTTCGTTTTGTCAATGACCACTCTATGCATTGTTTTGGCACGAGGGTGTTCAATTGCGCATTCTGATGTCGGGGGTAAGTACTAGGGTACTCCCCACGCGGATTTGTTTGTTTTATGCTGGTTTTGGTGCTGGGAGCTTGTGCTCCAGTTTTGATTTTTACTGTGCAGGTGGTGCATTTTCCCCAAGGGCAGGAATTCTGATTTGTGGAAAACGCACGGTTGTGCGTTTCCTTAGCGCACGCTTTCTTCCTAATCGTGCATTTTACTCGCTGGAAAATTGTAAGACCCCTCCCCTTACTAAGGAGGCACCCAATCTTATGACCAGAACCGCCACATTACGGTGACTCTAACTCACGGGTTAGTCGACACCGCAAGTCGCTGATCCTGCCGGCTAGTACGATCATATAACCTGTTCGGCCAATTGAGAAATAGTAGTATAAAAGTAGTGTATAATACAGCTAGTCCACAAGTCACAGCACTATCATATATAATGAAAATGAAAGTACAATAGTGTCCAGAATGAGTAAGAGAAAGAGGAAAATGGCTTATGCCCTGTACATGATATCAAATTTATCTCTCTCAAAATGACAACAAAGTGGAAGCTAAACTATCATTCGAAACTCGTCCCACCTGACGAGGGATTGTAGTAGTAGTAGTAAGTGGTGGTGGTATTGGCTCCTCGCGTCCTGTCGTCTCGTCCTGCTAGTCGTGCTAGTACTCAATCTCCTCGAGCTCCTAAAATGATTTGGTCACAACCGACCGTTAGTCATAAAGACTAAGCTATTTCCTCCATACCTCGCCCCCGCAACACATAGGTACCGGGCAGGAGGACGAAGCGAAGGACAACAAGAGGTATAAAAAGAAACAGGTGATAGTGGAGCTATACTACCAAGTATAGATAGTATCAATCTATTTCTACTATAGTAGTTCAATGTATATAGCACAAGTATGGTATGAAGAACTATACAGAAAGTAAGAAAGGTGTTGTAAGTAAACAAGGTACTGTAAGTAAAACAGAGTAAAGAACGATAAGTAGAATATGCTACTACTACTAAACTACCATCACAGAAGTTCCTTAACTTATATGAATACCCATACAAACTTATAAGTTAAGGTTTCCAAATATAACTTATTATATAAAAGAGCTCATACTAATTTATAAGAAAAGGATCTATGGTGTGTATGACCTAGTTATGAATGTATGTTATGCATGCGTTTTTATGATTCATACAAGTGCAACTCACACACACGACTCTATGATCACATTCCTTTAGATCCCAATTTTTGGAGCTAGCCTCACTCTCTGGTACCATGGTTGTGGCTACGACAGCAGCGGAACGGGATCTTTCGCTTCCTAGGCGGGTATACACACTACCAAGCCTAAACCCTTTGTACACCTCTGTACATGTCCTATGTGAACTCTAGAGTCTATGCGTGCTAATGCTGGCAAACTTCCAGACTTTCTTTGTCGGGTGTGCATTTTTGGGGATTGTCCTCTAGATTGTAGTATAAACAACCTACTGACCCCTCCAACTCTCACACCTAACCAGAGTCACCAAACTTCCATCGGTGTGACGATTGGCCCAGTATCGCATGACCCACCACTATTTTTGTTTCAATGCACATGCAAGGTATCTTAACCCGAGCCTCCAGCTCGCAGGACCAAACTCATCCTGATGTCAAACTATCGATCCTCTAGCTCGTAGGACTAACTGTCCTGAAACCCTCCAACCCTTCACGGGTGAGATTGTAACAATATTCTCTTATCCTATTAGAATACACTTGTCTAGTGTTTATTATACCTAGCAATTTTGGGTTAATCCCTGGACTGCCAAGGGTATGCCCAATGAAGGGGTCTTGGGGGCCCAACCAAGATGGGATGAAAGCACAAAGTTCCCTATCGCAAGAATATTTACTTTTATTAATGTCTACCAATGATTCATACCAAACTCTCGTTGTTACTCTGGGTCAAACCTAATAAATTAGGATGTTATTGGGAGAGCTGCGGTCTTTCGCCAATCTCCATTCTGGCGACTATCCTTGACATTTTGCACTCTACCACTCGTTATCAAGAAGCTACCTATTGGACACCAACCAGGGTTTATCTTCCCAACATAGATCCCATCTCAACCGTCAACCTTATCCCCTATGGGTCCTAGTATTATATGTTATTTATGCTAAGCGCACCCATGACCTAATGTTGACTCGTATGACGTGACTTCCAAACTCTTGGGCCAACTGATGCTTATTATTTATCATGGGTTGCTATGATGTATGATGTTGACCATCCCAGGTCTCACTATTTTTCTAAGGAATTGAGGACCTAAATTAATTCTTTTAATTGAGTGACCTGAGTCATGTTGCACATGATGTACTACCTATAATGGTTCAGCACACCGAAGAAATTTATCAGATGTTGCATGAGGTTAAATTTGACATCCTACCAAGTTTCATAATTTTCCCATGTGAAATTCCATTTAATATCCATTTAATATTAAAATCACAAATTGACTACTTTCCAAATGAAGTACAGTATTTATATAATAAGAAATTCTAGAAATATTATTAGAGCTTCATAATGATATAATGAAACTAAATAAAGAATTGCAAGCTCTTAAATAGTGATTTGAACTAACATATGTCCATATGATCAATATTACAAAAATGCCATTAATAGGATTTCCAGCCTATATATATATCAAAAAATTCTCAAATAATTTAATAGATATTAGATCAAATAAAATAAATAAATTACTGTAATTTTTCCATAATATTTAAACAATAATTTCCCATATTTTTAATTAATTTCCATAATGGGGAAAATGGTAAATTCTACTTAAAATCCAAGTTACAATTACCTAACAGTCCCATAAATTTTTCCAGAGGTGAGCTTTTTCCTACCAAAGCTTGTGACCAAATTTTAGAATTTAATAAATTCATATGCCCTTGATTCAAATTTATTTCCAATCTAGGCATATTTTCCAATAATTCTACATAATGAGATTTTATATCCCAAAAATTCCAACCTTCCTATGGGAGGTATATTTCATCCCTATAAGCCTCTGTCTAGATTTTCATGGACATACAATGGTCCAAATGCGCTAAATTCCAATTTTTCTAGTTTGACTATAGGCATCCCAAATTTGAACATACCTATCTCATGCATATGGGATTTCCCAAACATGCAGAGGTCAACATGACCAGAAATTTCCACCATGGTATAATATTAACCTAATGGACATACCACAAAAATTCGGGGTCATTTGGAGTCATATATCCCAAAAAATACACTTAATTTAAATATTAGTATTTCACCAAATACTATAGCAAAAGTCTGACAACAAATTCTTATTTTTGGTCAGAGCTTAGGTTTAACATAATCCTAAGCATGACCAAAATCTTAGGTCATGAGGACTTATGGTTTGGTTTGGGCATTTATTTTAATAACAACCCTAGCCTAGGACAAGTCATGGTAGAATGGTCCTACAGGGAGTTCTACTGTACAAAATCCTAACTTTAGGGTGTCATTTTAAAGGTAAGGTCAAGGCCTACATTTTACATGTTGATAGTTACCTCTGATTGTGCTTTTAACAGGTGTATAATTTACATGCAAGAACACTGTAAAAGTGTGACAATAATAACTCTGTTCATAAATTAATGCAATATCAATTTAATACATTAGATCAGACGGCTCCTGACAATCGTACCCAATCAACCAACGGTTGAGATAGATCCATCTTGGGCCAAGTTTGCTGGCTTATTCCGGCCATCTGGGTCGGCACCACTGCCAGCGATTATCGTCACCACCTCTATTGAGGTGGTGGCTAGCATTTCCCGGCGGTGAGGATGTCGGAGGCGGCTCCTCTGGCGATCCCTAGCTAGAAGAAAAACTCAGAAAAATACGCACAAGATCTCGTGGTTTCGGGCTCAATTGAGCCCGATGTCTCGCCTAAGTGAGCTAGAAATCTAGCACGGTGTGAGGTGAGGTGAAACGAACCTGTTTCCAGTCTTGGCGACAAGTTTGGTGGCAGTGAGCCTTGGCCGAAGCTTACTCCGGCGATCTAGCCCGATTCTTCATTTCTCCAGCAAAAGCTTTGCCCCAGCTATCTAACTCCACTTGTTTCAACCTCTTGAAGCTGATGGTGGGCTTAGATTTTGCTGGGAGTGGCTAGGTGAGGAGTTTTGATTAAGGGGGTGGCCGACCAAGAACATTCGAATCTCCTCCTAGCTACAAAGTGGCCATTACCCCTTAATTCCTGCTGAAAAGTTCCTTGGAAGCTCAACCATGAGGTTTGGCAGAGGGAAGGAGGGCCACATGGCCTCCATCCCCTCTTTCCCTCTCTTCTCGCTCCTCTTTTTCTCCAAAATTCCTAAACTACCCCCATTCATGCATTCTCTATCCTAATTTTTGGGTTTAGGGGATGTCATTGACCTCTTAGGCTGCTTATGGGCCTTGAGCCATGGGCTTAGTCTATAAGGAATGGGCTTGGCTCATATCATTTCCTTTCTTTAAGCCTTATGTTGACTTGTTGACTTTTTTGGTTGACTTGGTAAACATGGTTAGTGGGCTGACCCCACTTGATGGTCATGGACCTAATGGTACCACCAAACTTGGGTTGGGCCATGGTGGTGCCCTACTTGGACTAATTGGGTCTTTAGGTGTGAGTTTGACCAATTTAGGTTTTGGGTTGACTTGGGTCAACTTGGGTCAATAGGTGACCCAATGACATTGTTTATGGTTCACTTAGATTGTTATTAGGGTTAGGGGTATAGTGGTGGGGCCAATGTGTAGCTAAGATCCCAATTTGGGCTAGTTTGACTTGAGTTAACTTGGGCCCTATAGTGGGTCCTATGTGACTACACCCAAACTCCCTGAGTCAAACCTAGCCTAAACCTATGTCCCTCCACATTTCCTAACCCAATCTAATTTAAGGGGTCTAATAGGAAATGGGATGTTACGAATCCCTATAAACAAAAAAAAAACAATTTCGGACGCGAAATTTAAGTTCGGGTCTACAGGGTTTCTACACACAAGAATTTAAGAACTTTAAACAAAATTTAAGTATTACCTGAGGTAAAAAGCTCCGGGTGCCACTCTTGCATCAGATCCCTCGGCTCACAGGTGTGCTCCTCCCATCCATGGTTGGACCATAACACCTTCACCAGGGGGACCTTCTTCATTCGCAGCACTCAGACAGCAGTATCATCGATCTAGTGCGACTCTAAACGAACTAATCTGTCATGTGCTATCGGGCCTGCTATCGTAGTAATATGTTGCTCTGGTCGAAGGAGAGGTCTCCGTAGTGAAGAGACGTGGAATACGTCATGTAAGGTCCCTAACTCTGGCAGCAGCTCCAGCCTGTAAGCCAAGGGGCCGATCTTCTACAGGATCAAATAAAGCCTCATATATTGAGGGCTGAGCTTCTTGTGCCTACGCACCCGAGAAACACCATGAACCGGACGTATCTTCAAGTACACTCTGTCCCTCACCTGGATCTCTACCATTCGATGCCCCACATCATAATACTTGGCCTGTCAACTCTGAGCCCCTAGCATCTGTCCCCTGATCAGTCGTATCTGAGCATCTGTATCTAAAAATGTAAAGTTGTCAACCTAAATCACCTAGAGGGGGTGTGAATAGGTGAATCGTGCGTCTATTTGCAGAATAAAAATTTTAACGATCTAGCACAAGAAATCAAGCAATCACAGAAAGACAAGAAGATTTATAGTGTTTTCCCAATCTTGGGTACATCCACATTACCTCACCGATCTAGCAAATCACTAGACTCGGCTACTCCACTATCTCGGATTGAACACTACACTATGCCTCAGAACCAAGTTCATACAAACTCGATCCAAATGGATCTACACTCGGAAGATCAAAACTTCCTACAACTCGGAGAACAATGCTCCTACACTCGGAGAATAATCTCCTATAAGATAACAAAAAGATTTGGAAAAATACAAACAGAGATTTCTCAGATCTTGAAAAATTCAGCCCTAGGTCTTCTTCTTGAATTGGAGGCTCTTTCAGAAACGGTTGAAGAAAACTTGACGATCTGACCTGAGAAATCTTTGACCTACTCGATCAAGGAGAAGATGATGATCCCTTGAACAGCAAGTCTTCTTGGATCGAAAGCAAAAAATTTCAATCTACTCGTGAGCGGCGGCAATGGCTTCAGAACTTGTTATTTTGGGAAGTGAAGGCCGATCCAGAAATTTAGAATGTACGGAATTCCTCTCCTTGTAATTGTTAGGGTTATTTCTTAGCAAAAAGACTATATAGGATTACCCTTAACGACTAGAAAATACATTGATGACGACACGTTAACCAATCACGTCAAGTCATTTGAAAGTCCGTCCGATCTTGACTAAACATAATTTTCTTAAAAAAAATTGACTTACAGTTCTCGAGAAGTATCTTTAGTTCTCGAGAAATAAAAACTGAGTTCTCGAGAGCTATTAGGACTTCTCGAGAACTATACTACTTAGAAGATGTCTGGACTTCTCGAGAACTAAAGGATGAGTTCTCGAGAACTAACTGACTTATCGAGAACTATGGAGACTTCTCGAGAACTAACACTTAAGTGAGATATCTGAGGCAACTTTTCACTATTTGAGAAATAGGGCTGACAGTTCTCGAGAACTTAAGCCAAGCTTCTCTAGAATAAAGAAGACTTCTTGAGAACTACATCATACTTATGGAGAACTCTGACTTAGAAAAATTCTTGAACCTATCTAGACTTCTCGAGAACTAGCCAAGACTTCTCGAGAACAAAGAAGACTTCTCGAGAACCAAAAGCTTGGGCTTCTCGAGAACTTTGAAGCTAAGCTTCTCGAAAACTCTAAGCACTTCTCGAGAACTTTGAAGCAAAGCTTCTCGAGAACTCTTAGGACTTCTCGAGAACTAAGAGGCACTTCTCGATAAGTGGACTTAGAGAATTTTTTGAACTTTAGAAAAAAATCTTTCTCTTCTCTTCAAGAGTCCAATCTTCATTCCATGATCCAAGGTTTGAATATGAAGTGTATCCCAATTGAGAGGCTACACATGAGTCAACACCTTGGGACACACAGTGAGGGATTACACTATATGGTCCTGTGTTCATGACCCACTGTAGACTGACATTGGTCTACACTTAGTAATGGTAATCTTCAAACACACAGCAAAAACAAGGATATCAAATACAACTTAATTCATTTTAGTTCAAGGGTGACTTCATGCAAACTTGCGTTATTGTGGATGCAATACCCAACAATCTCCCCATATTTGTAGAAGTCAGAACCCTCTACACTAAGGTGAATTATGAAAATTAAGAAAGAACTTGAAATGAATTATATAATCTAAATGCAATAATAGATTAATTGAAGACATAATTAGGCAAAACTAGAGATTGTATATATGTACTGTTTTAAATTTCTAATCAACAACCATTTCATCCAAATTCTCAAAAACATATCAACAAGAGTTCATTCTTTTCTTTGATGATGTCTGTCCTGCTTCTCCTCCTGTCTCCTCTGATAGCTGAACGACTTAGGATAGTACCTAGGAGGCTTAGGAGAAGCTTTGGGATTATTCCTGCCAAACTCTCTATCATATATTCTTCTCTTGGTCATGGACTTCTCATATAATTCCCACTTAGAGGATCTGTAGTGGAGATTCCTATTCTCATTAAAGTCCATCACTAATTTTAGAGTATCAAGAATTAAGCTTTTAGAAGTGGGGCTCCAAACTTCAGCAAACTCCTTTGCTTTCCTTTTCTCTACATCTGGCTAGGGAACAGATTTGCTTGCAGACGGACCTTCTCCATACTTTCTCTTCTTAGAGGTGTGGATTTCTGGTAAATCCTGAGGAATAATATCATCCCAAACCTGGTCATAGGAAGCAGGAGGAGAATCCTGATCTTCTGGCCTTGGAGAAAAAGTAAGCATTTGATGTTGAGGCATTGGCTGGATTGACCTTCAGCAAGGGGGTTCAGGTGATGAGGAATAAGATTAGGATCAGCCTGAAAGTCAGGGGAAATCTGGTTGTGCATCCAGACTGCAGTGTCATAAGTGTGGAATTTCACTAATTGGATTTTATCTAAAACATTCTTATTTATCTCAGTCAAATTTCTCATTCTAGAGAGATTTTGCATATACACTAAGTTTTTCCACTTGTTCTTTCACTAAACTCTCCCCCTTTTTGATTTTTACACAAAGCTTTGCTATGGTGTCTTCTTTGAATATTCCTACTTCCTCACAGATTTTCATTACATGTTCTTGAGCTTTCTTTTCAAACTGAATTTGATTATTTTCCAGTGTGATAGACTGTTCCATGACCTGACCAATACTAATAATGGTGTGGTCTAAGGCTTTGCCACCAATTCTGAACAGCTCTTTAAGAGAATCTGTATTGTGTTGGATCTCTGCAAATCCTCTGCTCATTTCCTTTTCTAGAGAGGTGACCTGATCTTTGACTTAATTGAGAGATTCATCAAAATATTGCCATTGGGCAGCCAGCATACCTTCAGTCTTAGATAGAATATCTGAACTTATAGTTGCAGCAGTAGAAGCAGGAGTGGCAGAAATAATGGCAGTAGGAGGGGTACTAGGTGTAGCAATCTGAGGTGGAGGAGGTGCTTTCCATGGAGGAATTTCTTCTATTACCACAGAGCTCTAGGCTCTTACAGTGTGAGATACTGTATCATCCTCCTCATCAACAAATTTTGGGAGGGAGAAGACAAGGTTCCTGAGAGGGGCTTCCACCTCTTTAGGTTCTGGCTCATCCTCTTTAGAGAGAGGAATGGTCTCTGGTGGAGTAGATTCTTTCCTTGGAGAGGGAGAAGGAGGTGGAGTTGCTTGGGTTTAGGGTGGAGGAGAAGGTTCTTTTGATGGTTCTGCAGAGGTTTCTTTATGAAGGGGAGGAAGTGGTTCATCTGAAATTAGTTTTTCAATCATGCTGTAAATTACTGCATTTGTGTCCTTGAGGGTTTCTTGTAGTGGAACATCTGATAGGGTGGTATCTGGAGAATCTGCCACAGGGCTCCTGATTGGAGATCTCACTGGGCTTCTTAGTGGAGATCTGCTTGCTGATCTGGCTGGAGAGGAAGGAGTAGGTATGATAACAGGAACAGAGGCTGCAGGCTCCCCCTCAATTGCTGCACCAGAAGGTTCAGCAACATGATGAGAGGAGGGAGATGGGGTCCTGACCTCAGAGGCAAAAGCTGCAAGTTCTTTAGCTAACTGCTTGGAATTCTTTAGCTTGAGATCCCATTTTTGGATTGAGGCCAATGAGATCTTTTTAGGTGATGGATATGAGTACCTTTAGAGGTTTTGAAGGTGACTTGGTCAATATCACTCAGCAACAGGGTTATTATCCTTGCAAACTGTGGAGCCTGAATACTATCCCTGATCAATTCAAATACCATCATTCCATACTGAAATTTCTTTCTGTAGATAATAGCTGTCATAACACCAAATAGATCATTGGTTATGAAACAAATGGACCCTGTTCTGTACCACAAGATTTTTCCAATTAAATTTACCAGAAGCTTTCCTACATCATTGAAGAGATTTCTATTTAAAGAGAGGAACTCCACAGAAACTCTATAGAAAGAGTAAGTTATGTCATAATCTTCAAGTGTTAGGTCATCCTCTTCATCCACAACGGGCAGCTTTAGGAGCTTTGAAACTCTGGTTTTATCCATATTGATTTTGATCCCCCTGACTTTAGTTTTTAAAACTGTACCATTTCTCCTCACCTTGGCATTTCGGAAGAATTCCTCTATATCTGGAAATGAAATCTTGCAGGGTTCTGAGAGAACAAACATCAGACCGGTTGTATCCAGGAGAAGGAGCAAGTTGTTGAAGTCATCAGAAATGTCTGCAATCCCTGCGATGACGAGTTCACTGTCGACTATTATTTTCGAACTCTGCGCCATGGACACTGACAGCGATGACGGACGGAGCGCAAGACGACGGCTGCGACGAAGCTTTCTGTCGGCAGAAGACGAAGAGTTTTCGAGAAGAGGAAATTTGAAATGTCGGTTGATTATTGATTTCTAAAACTTTATATATGTATGTATAATTTTAATTTTGATAAATAAATGTCTAATTAATCTAATATAAGCATTTTAATAATTCGAAAACGATAGGTCGGTTTGCGTAAAGAAAGAATTAGAAAAGACGGGGCATTTCTCGAGAGGTAGGGTTAGTTTTCGAGAAGTGTCATATAGTTCTCGAGAAGTAAGGAAATAAGTTCTTGAGAGCTGATAGTAGACTTCTCGAGAAGTAGCACCTATTTCTCAAGAGATTTCAGAGTACTTTTTGAGAGGTCGAGTTATTAGTTTTCGAGAACTTAAGGGACTTCTCGAGAGACAGACTTTTGTTCTCGAGAAGTTGAGTAAGTTTTCGAGAACTGGTACTTTGCTTCTCGAGAAGTAGACTGAGTTTTCGAGAACTAGCTTCCTCTTGAGAGATTTCTGACTTTTTTGAAAAGTCCTAGATTCTTGAGCCTTGAACTGTTCCACTTTGGACTATTCTTCTTTGTTCAACAGCCTAAGTTCAGTTTTGAAGAAATTGAACTTGGTCTCATCCAGCGGCTTTGTGAAAATATCTGCAACTTGCCGATCTATTGGCACGTACTGCAGATCCATGTCCCCTTGCTCCACATGCTCCTGGATGAAGTGATATATGAGCTCGATGTGCTTTGTCCAGCTGTGCGAGACTGGGTTGTTTGCAATTGCAATCGCGCTGGATGAGTCGCAGAATAATGGAATGTCTTTGACCTTCATATTGTAATCTTCTAGCTGATTCTTTAGCCATAGCAACTGTGTACAACAACTGCTGGCATAAATGTATTCTGACTCGGTCGTTGAGATTGCGACACAATTTTGCTTTTTGCTGCTCCATGATATAAGCCTTCTTCCAAGGAACTAACATGTCCCGGAAGTGCTTTTCCTGTCATCTTTGCTACCTGCAAACTCTGCTTCTGAAAAACCAATTAGTTCGCTGTCATTACTTCTTAGGTACCATAAGCCAAGATTCGGTGTACCTTTAAGGTATCTCAAAATCCGCTTTGCAGTAGAATAGTGAGATTCCTTATTGTTCACTTTGAATCTAGCACAGACACATGTAGAGAAAATTATTTCTAGTCTACTGGCAGTAAGGTAGAGCAAGGATCCAACTATGCTTCTGTACTTGATTTCATCAAAAGGTTTCCCTTTCTCATCCTTGTCCAGAGACATAGCTGAGGCCATTTGAGTCCTCATAGAGGTTGCACTCTCCATTCCAAATTTCTTAATCAACTCCTTGGTGAACTTAGTCTGAGAGATGAAAATTCCATCTTCAGATTGTTTCACCTGAATTCCTAAAAAATACTTCAGCTCTCCCATACTACTCATTTCAAACTTCCCTTGCATAAGTTTAGAAAAGTTTTTGCAAAGGTTGTCATATGTAGAACCAAAAATAATGTCATTGACATAGATTTGCACTAGCAAAATCTTGCCTTTAATTTCCCTAAGAAATAATGTCTTATCTATCTTTCCCCTTGTGAACTTGATCTCAAGGAGAAAGGTAGATAGCGTTTCGTACCAAGCTCGAGGAGCTTGTTTCAAACCGTACAACGCTTTTGATAATAAATAAACATACTTATGAAAATTAGGATCAACGAAACCTGGGGGCTGTTCCACGTACACCTCTTCCTTTATGCCACCATTTAGGAAGGCGAACTCCACGTCCATTTGATAGACAGTGAACCCCTTCAGTGCAGCATAAGCTAGGAATAGTCTGATGGCCTCCAGTCTTGCCACTGGAGCGTATGTCTGGTCAAAGTCGATCCCTTATTCTTGACTATATCCTTTGACAACGAGTCTAGCCTTGTTCTTTATGATCATCCCATCCTCGTCCATCTTGATCCTATAGACCAACTTCGTTCCGATGACATTCTTACCTTTGGTTCTTGGAACAAGCGTCCAAACTTTGCAGCGCTTGAACTGATTCAATTCTTTTTCTATCGCCAAGATCCATGATGCGTCTAAGTTTGCTTCCTCAAACTTCTTTGGTTCAACCTGTGAGAGAAAACTTAAATATAAATTCTCGTTAGTTGTACCTCGACGAGTTCTGACACCATCCTGGGGATCTCCTATGATCTGGTCCATTGGTTAATCCTTCAGATGTCTGAGCTCTAAATTCCTCGCATCTGGGACTTCTTCAGCCACTGGAGTGACTTCATCAACTTGGACAATATTTTCATCTTGATCCTCTACCTCTCCAATAGGGGTTGTAGAGGTGATCTTGATGAACTTTTCATCTTTACCTTCGGTCGATTCATCCAAGCTGATCTCTTTAAGCCTTGTACCTGCAGCTTCAACAAGCACACTAGACGATTCTCCTTGCAGCAAGCTCGTCTCATCAAATACAACATGTATGGATTCCTCTACAACCATGGTTTTTCTATTGAAAATCCTGTATGCCTTACTATGGCTACAATATCCTACAAAAATACCTTCAAAACTTTTCTCACAAAACTTGGTAGTGTGATACTTACCATTATTAAGCACGAAGCATTTACAGCCAAAAATTCTAAAATATGAAACTGTTGGTTTCCTGCCTTTTAGATGTTCATAAGGTGTCTTATCATGATTCTTGTTTATGAGGGCTTGATTTTGCATGTTGCATGCAGTGTTGATGGCTTCAGCCCAGAAGTACTCCGGTAGTGAAGCATCACTCAACATAGTTCTGCAGACCTCTATGAGTGTTCTATTCCTTCTCTCAGCTACTCCATTTTGCTGTGGAGTACGAGGAGAGGAAAACTCATGAAAGATACCTAGGCAATCACAAAATTCTGTCATTGCCCCAGATTTGAATTCAGTTCCATGTCACTTCTGATTTTGACTATGGTGTTGTTGTATTCATTCTGGATCTGCCTAACAAAGTTTGTAAAGATATCGAAGGTATCAGACTTGTGTTTCAGAAAGAACACCCACGCAAAGAGCGAGTAGTCAACAACAATTACCAACGTATAATCTTTACCTCCTAAACTTCTAATTTGCAGTGGACCGAACAAGTCCATATGAAGTAGGTGTAAACACCTATTAGAGTTTTTGCCTATAATGCTTTTAAAGGTAGCCCTTGTTTGCTTGCCTTTTACACATGCATGACAAGGTTTCTCTTTGACGTGCTTGACATTTGGGGCATCACGTACTAAGTCTTGGGAGAATAATTTATTAATAGTTTTAAAATTAATATGTGTTAGCCACTTGTGCCATTGGTCACCAAGAGACGCACTATCTTTTGCCAAAAGACACACTAGTGTAGAAGAATCTATACAAATGAAATTGAAGCAAAATATATTCCTACTTCGAGTGCCTGATAGAATTATTTCCATATTGTCAACAGACTTTATCAAGCACTTATGAGCGTGAAACTCAACTATGTATCCTTTGTCGCATAGTTGACTTATGCTTATGAGATTGTTTTCCAATCCCTCCACATAAGCTAAATTCGAAAAGGATACACTACCGTTAGTTATCATACCGTAGCCTTTGGTTATCCCTCAGTCTGAACCTCCAAAGATTACCTTTGTTCCATTGCAGACTGAAGTGAAATTCTGGAGTAGGCTTCTTATCCCGGTCATGTGCCAAGAGCATCCACTGTCCAAGTACCAGATTGGCATTTTGGTGGCATTTAGACATACCTACATTCATGATCACTTTGCCTTAGGAACCCAAACATGTTTGGGTCCTTAGTCTTGGGTTAGAACACTCCCCCTACGAAGATTAGCATTTTGAGTGGTCAATCTCATGTGTCCAACTTAAGGAGTAGAACCTTCGTGGTATTAAACCAACAATCGATGGCAAAATGACCAATTTTTCAACAACACCAACAGTTAAACATATTATATCTTTGCTTTATGTACTCCTGCTTGACATTTTGAGATAGTGGTCTAGCAGGGGTAGCATTCTTGGAGGAGGAAGCTTCATGGTGATGGCAGTCACATGATTCCTTCTCCTTCAGAGGCCTTTCCCCAACGGGCTTTACTTTAGGTGCTTTCTTGAATTTGTGGCCATGATTATAAGGACCATAGCCCTGAAGAATCACTTCTTCATAAGGTGCCTTAAAGACACTCTCACCAAAGTTCTGAGGGCGAGTCAATCCTTGGTACCGAGACTTTGGCTCTACATAAGTAGGCCTGGTCAAGTGACCATAGGACGAGTCCAGATCAAATTTATTTGTTGGAAAGATGACATTCTTAAAGACAGTCTGATCCAGAGGGGCTTTCCATTTTTCTTTGGCCAAGGCCTTCTTGGCGGCCTTATTTTTCCTTTGAGCCTTGTTTATCCTAAAAGATTTACTTGGAGCGTCAACATGGCCTAGTCCAGCTCCTTGGTCCTTAGCTGAGAATTAAGCAATGAGTGGAAGAACATTCTTGGGCTTGGAGAAACTGTCAACAAGATTCTTTTCAGCTTCGAGTTGATCTTCCAACTCTTTGATGATTTTTTCTTTAAGGTCGAGGTGCTTAAGAGCTTGATTGTATTCTTCAATATCAAGATTGAAGTTCTCTTGAAGAGAGTCAGTCTTAGCGACTTCTTCTCTCAAGCTGCTCTCAATATCCTTTAGAGACTTAATCTCTTTAGCCTGAGTTTTAACGACTCGGCGATATTTGTCGTAAGTCATGATCAACTCCTTGTACTGGGCCATAAGTTCCGACTCATCTTCAGAAGAGTTGTCCTCATGATCATGGTCAGAACTTTCAGATTCATAGAGTGGAGTGTGAGATTTTACCTCCCCAGTAAACTGGGGCTCTTGTTCGTCATCTGATTGAGCCATGAGCCTAAAGTAAGCTTCCTCTTCTTCACTCGACTCAGATGAGTCGGAGTCGCTGAGAGTCATCCCCTTCTTGGCCAACAGACTCTTCTCTGTGCTCTTCTTGTGGTACGAGGACTTCTTTTCCTCTCTTCTGTCACCCTCCTTCTTCTTATGGGGGCAGTCAGCTATGAAGTGGCCTGGTTTGTTGCAGCAGTAGCAAACAATATCAATAGAAATCTATTTGTTCGGTTTAGAGGTATACCTATCATGGCTACTCGAGCTATTATTTCGCTAATCACCGTCAAGTCGTGATCTTCTGTATGAGGCATCCTTGCCTCTCCACTACTTTTTCTTGTTCAAGAATTTCTTGAACTGCCGTGAGAGCAAAGAGAACTCTCCTTCAGAAAGTTCTGACCCCGAGGTGCTTGGCTCAGAGTTTTCTTCTTCACTCACTTCTTAAGCTGGTGCTGGTGAGGCAGCTTTGCCCTTCCTTGAACTGTCAGCCTTTAAAGCAACCGACTTCTCTTTCGAGGAGAAGCGACTTTTCTCTTCTTCAGCTTTTCTGGAATTGATCTACAGTTCATAGGACATCAGCTTGCCAAATAGATTATGTGGGTCTGTTTCAGTTAGTCTGCAAAACTCCTGGATGGCACAGACTTTGTTGTCCCATTCCTTTGTGAGAGACCTCAGAAACTTATCATTCAGCTCCCCATTAGTGAAGACTCAGCCATACACTCTTAGGCCATTTACTATCTTGAAGGAATTCTCAAAGGTATCTGCAATGGTCTCCTTTGATCCTTGCCTGAAGGCTTCATATTTCTGGTTTAGTAGGGATCTTCTATCATCCCTCACTTCTTCAGTACCTTCCATCAGAGTTACTAGAGACTGCCACATCTCCTTAGCTGATTGGCAGTGAATCATATTCTGCAGCATCGAGCCATCGACTGCACTTGCTATAATATTTTTAGCATTCTTGTCAGAAAAGACAAGTGCAATCTTGTCCTTATCTAGATCCATCAATTTCTTAAGAACCTTCTTGGTTGGATCTATAGTGGAGGTAGTCATGGGGATGTAAGGACCTTCTTCTGTTGGTACCCTAGGTTTTGATTTGAGTTCAGTCTTCTCTTTTAGTCTCTTGACCCAAGATTTATCTATGGTCAAAGGTTAGTTGTTTAATTTGTTGCTCTAGTTTTAGTCTTGTCACTTTTCCAGATGTATATTTGGTTAAGTTGTTTTTAGTTCGACTATGGTCGAACGTCGCTCGACTATCGTCGATCAGCCGTTCGACGATCGTCTTCCAGATAGCTCGACTATCTGCTTGATAGGTCGACTATCTGTTGTCTGTGATAGCTCGACTATCTTTTGATAGGTCGACTATCTGTTTTCCTTGATAGTTCGACTATCTGTTTATAGGTCGACTATCTGCTCTTCTTGATAGTTCAACTATCTGCTTGGATAGTTCAACTATCTGATAGTTCGACTATCTGTTGATAGGTCGACTATCTGCTTTCTGTGATAGCTCGACTATCTGTTGATAGGTCGGCTATCTGCTCTTCTTGATAGTTCAACTATCTGGTTGGATAGTTCAACTATGTGATAGTTCGACTATCTGTTGATAGGTCGACTATCTGCTTTTTGTGATAGCTCGACTATCTGTTGATAGGTCGACTATCTGCTCTTCTTGATAGTTCAACTATCTGCTTGGATAGTTCAACTATCTGATAGTTCGACTATCTGTTGATAGGTCGACTATCTGCTTTCTGTGATAGCTCGACTATCTGTTGATAGGTCAACTATCTGCTCTTCTTTGATAGTTCGACTATCTGCTTGGATAGTTCAACTATCTGATAGTTCGACTATTTGTTTGATAGGTCGACTATCTGTTTTTCTATCTGTTTGATAGGTCGACTATCTGTTTTCTGTGATAGGTCGACTATCTGTTTGATAGGTCGGCTATCTATTTTGTTTGGTAGTTCGACTATCTGTCCGGATAGATCGACTATCTGATAGCTCGACTATCTGTTCTGATAGGTCGACTATCTGCTGAGGTAGTTCGACTATCTTCTTTGATAGTTTGACTATCTGGATCGTTCGACTATCTGTCCGATAGGTCGACGATCTCTGTGCTTCGGTCGACGATCTCTGAGGGTCGTTCGACGTTTTGCTGTATGTCTTGAGTAGTTTTGTCGTCTTCTATGATGTGATTAATTTCATATTTATTTTGGCACATTTTATAAAAGATTATTTGAATAAATTGTGATAATATTTCCATGCAATATCTGTTCCATTCCTTATGCATGAGCTAATCTTTTTCTGACAAAGTTGTTTGTCTTATTAGCTGAGATATGATTTCTGCTTTATCTGTCAGGCTGTCCTTTATAGCCGTTAGACTCAAAAAGTCTTCCTTGGCTGTAAAGAGTCTCTTCTGATGTGACTTTCTCTTGTATTATTTCATCAAAATTATTTACAGCTTCTTAGAAAGCTTTATCCTCTTATAGGATATCTGTCTGTAGTATTTTGTTTTGCTTTATGCTTTTTGCAGCCCAGCTTGCAGAGTTCAGTAGAAGACAAGATTCAAACTCAAGTAAGAGTCGTTGCTGCTGCTGCAATATAATGACTTCTTTGAAGAAAGAAATCAGCTAGTTCTTAAAGTACAAAAAGCTATCAGCAACATTCAAGCTTAGAACATACAGTTTTCAACTGCTCTCAGCTCATTCACATCTAACTGAGAAGAATTTTTAGTTCTTCACTCTTCTTTAACCTGAGTTCTCCTACCTCCAGGAACATTTACACTCAGGGCTTTTTGAAGAAGAATAAGAAGATAGCTGCCTAAAAAGAAATTTTATTTCATATTATTTATCTTCTTATAGCTTTTTCCTTCAGTATTTTCTGAAGTATTTCTGCACTGAAGCAAGACTTCACCTGGACATTCTTTTAGCCAGGGGGAGCCTTTATTCTTTTAGAGCTTTCTAGCTCAGTGTAAGTTATTATGCTTCTCTAATCTATTGTAAAATAGAGAAGACACATTAACCTCCTTTCCCCCTCCTGTAAAGGGTTATTACTCCCTTCAAAAGTATCCCTTGGTGGCAGGGCACCTGATCAAAAACCTGTGTTGGTTTTTAGACACCTAATCAAAAGTCTAAAGGGTTTCTGGATCTACCTGAAGCAAATCTTGTTGGTGGCAGGGCACCTGATCAAAAACCTGAGTGGATTCCTACCTTGTTGGTTGAAGAGTGGATGTACCCAAGTTATTTGGGGAACCACTATAAATTCCTTGTGTCGTCTGGATTGTTTAATTAATTCTCTGTGCTGATTGGCTGTGATTAGATTTTAACTAGGATTGCTAGTTGCTGTTTAGGATTCCAAGCCTTAACTGTAATTACAGTTGGCTGCCTTTTGTGCACATCACTTGTGTTAGGCTTTAAGGTTTAATCTCAAATATCTATAACCTTCATTCCGCAATTAACTCCAAGGGAGTTGAGTAGACAGTCAACTTTGCTAGTGCAATTTTTGATTACTCTATTCACCCCCCCTCTAGAGTAGTATCTATCCCCTTTTCTTTCAATTGGTATCAGAGGGAGGTTGTCTGAATGAATAGGCTAACACCTAAGTCATAAGATCCTGATAGATACCAAAGTTTATAGATATTCACTTTCACTATCATGGCCCAGTTCAAGGATTACTCTAGCACCAGACCTCCAGCATGCAACTTAGCCAAGTTCAGCATCTGGAAGGCAAGGATTAAATTATATATGAACTCTATTGATCAGAGTATTTTTGCTTCTATTTTGACAGGACCACCAAGAGCACCTGCTGCAGCTACTGCTTCATCATCAACTGATATGAGTGCAGTGCCTCCTCCAAATTACAATGATGAATACAAAAAGGCAAAGATAGCAGATGCTAAGGCAATGAACATTCTGGCTCAGACAATGTCTGATGAAGTATTCCAGAAGGTTGCTGACTGCTCCTCAGCAAAAGCAATGTGGGATACACTAAACCAGATTGTAGCTGGTTCAGCTGATGAAAGGAAGGACAGAAGGTCCAACCTTATCTCCCAGTATGAGAATTTCAAGAAAACTGATGCTGAATCAGTTGAAGCTATGTACACAAGGCTCAGCTCAATCATCAATGAGCTGAGGACTCTTGACAAGGATATTTCATTGACAGAGGTCAATGATAAGATTCTTATGTGCTTCCCTAGCACATGGGATCTGAGGATCTGGCCTATCAAGGAGGCCAGAAGCACAACAGAAATCTCAACAGAAGCCCTTCTCGGCAAGCTCAAGTCTTTTGAGCAAGTGCTGAAGTACAGGGAAGCTGAGGCTGAAGCAAAGACCCCAACTCCTACAAGAAAAGAGCAAACCCTTGCTCTCAAAGCTGCTGACACTTCTGAAGGAAGCCAGTCCAATGAGGAACTGATGGCATTATTTGCCAAAAGGTTTCTCAAGATGGGAAGGAAAGAATTCAGAAAGAAGTCTTCAAAGTATGAAGAAAAACCAAGGTATGATCGCACTCCTACTAAAGAAATAATCTGCTATGGTTGCAGGAAGCCTGGACATATTCTTCCAGATTGTCCAGAGGAAAAGAATAAAGATAAAAGGAAAGACAAAGATCCGCACAGGAAGCATTCCAAGCCATCCTCCTACAAGAACAAAAAGAAGGAGAGAGGCTTTGTTGCTGAAACCTGGAGCGATTCTGATGAGGAATATTCCTCCTCAAGCTCCAGTGAGGATGAGGAAGAAAAGAAGGCAAAGGAAGTTTGCCTGATGGCAATTGATGCCTGCAGCAATCACTCAGCTGCAGAGAGTTCAGATTCTGATGAAGAAATGCCAACTGAAGATGAGGTATTGTCTTCTTACGATTTTACATCTGATGAAATTAAATCAGATTTTAAATCTTTATGTTTAGATTTAATTAGCTCTGAAAAGGAAATAAAAGAGCTTAGAATTAAACTAGCTGAATCTGAATTAATTTCTAATGAAAACATTAGATTAACAGCAGAACTCACTAATTCTAGTGAAGAAATAAAATTCCTTAAGAATGAATTAGCTAAGTCAAAAAGGTTAGAAGAATCTCTGAATGGTAGAAGCCTTAAGTTGCTTGAAATAACTAGCATGTCTAACACTAGGTCAGGCAATAACAAATTAGGCTTAGGAGCAACTTCTAGTGAACCCCCAATCATTCTTAAAAACCAACTTTCAACTCCAGTGAATTTTATTTCATCTAGTGGAATAAAGAATACTGAGCAAGTTAATCAAGTTAATAAAGCTTTAAATAAAGCTAAGAGAGAGAAAAGAAAACAAAAATTTAAGGAAATACAAAGAGCGTCAAACGCTGCTCGACGATCGCAGGCCCAATGGTCGAACGGAGATCGACGATCTGGGCACCCATCGTCGAACGCTGATCGACGTTTTCAACATGAATTTCAAAACTTCACCCAGAACTTTAGAAACCAGAATGAAAATAGAAATCCTAGGTTCATTGACCCATCATCTGCATGGAGAATCCCACCTAGGAGATCTTACCCGTTAGGTTATCACCCTCAGCCTGCTTATTCATTTATTTCCAGTTTTTCTTATGTGAAAAACAAGGGACCCAAGGTTACCTGGGTCCACAATGTTTAATTGATTTATTTATAGGTGAAGACCTATCCTATCACTCAAAATAAGTGGTATTTGGATAGTGGTTGCTCCAAGTATATGACAGGAAATAAAGAACATCTGTCGAGGTTCAAGGCAAAGCTTGGCCCAAAGGTAATCTTTGGAGATTCAAGCTGTGGTCAAACTGAAGACTGTGGCAGGATGATAATTGGAGCTGTAACATTCAAGAGAGTTGCTTATGTAACTGGACTGAAGCATAATCTAATTTCAGTAAGTCAGTTATGTGATGCTGGATACCAGGTATCATTTTCTAACTCCCTTTGTAATATTACTTTAAATAATAATGTTGTGTTAGTAGGTATTAGACAAGGTAACATTTATTTTGTAGATTTTAACTCAACTCACTCTGAAATTTGCTTATTTAATGAAGTAACCAATAACAATACTTTATGGTATAAAAGGCTTAGCCATGTTAACCTCAAGAATATATCTAGGTTATCTAAACACAACCTTGTTAGAGGTTTACCTTCTTGCCCCTACAAGAAGGAGAGCATATGCAAGGCTTGTCAATTAGGCAAGCAAACCAAGAATTTATTTAAATCAGTAAATAAAAGTGATTCTCCTAGAATCCTGTATTTATTACATTTGGACCTATTTGGCCCAATAAATGTACAGAGTTTAGGAGGGAAGTATTACACCCTAGTCATTGTAGATGACTTCTCTAGGTTCACTTGGGTGTTCTTTTTGAGAACTAAGGCTGATAACTTCAAAGCCCTTACAGATTTTCTATTATGTGTGCAGACTGAGTACTCTACTCATGTGCCCTTGATCAGAAGTGATCATGGTACTGAGTTTGACTCTCTTCTCATGCAAGAATTTTGTGAGAGAGAAGGTATCAAACATAACTTCTCAGCTCCTAGAACTCCCCAACAAAATGGGGTAGTTGAAAGGAAGAAAAGAACACTAATTGAAGCTGCTAGCACATTGTTGGCAGATGCTATTATGCCTCTTTCCTATTGGGCAGAAGCTGTTAGTACAGCCAACTATGTCTTGAATAGAAGTCTGATACACAAGCTTAAGTGTAAAACTCCTTATGAGTTGCTTAAAGGAAAGAAACCTAAAATAAATTATTTTAGAGTATTTGGTTGTGTAGTTTATATTCATAATAATAATAGAGAATACCTTAGAAAATTTGAAGCAAAAGCTTCAATGGGAATTTTTCTTGGATATTCCCAAGTAAGCAAAGCTTATAGGGTATTTAATAAATCTTCTTCTAAAATTGAAGAGTCTGTTCATATGTCCTTTGATGAATCCCAAATGTTTTACAAGGAGAAGGAAACTTCCCGTTCCTCAAGTTCATTACTGGTACAAGAATCTACCAAAGATGTCACTCAAGAGATTCTCCATCTTTCAACTCTTCATATCACTGAATCAGATAGTGATGAAGACCTTGCAGAAATTGTTGTTGTTCCACCAATAGTAGATCAAATTCCTCCTGAGGAATTAATCCCAACTATTGCGGAAGATCACATCCCACCTGCTGATGTTGTCACACTTAGAGATCGTCCTACATCTCAAGTGATTGGAGACATATCAGCTGGTGTTCAAACAAGACATCAGTTAAGACAGGATGTGATGCATGCTTGTTTCCTTTCACAGATTGAGCCCCTCACCATTAAAGATGCTGAGCTAGATCCCCACTGGATCATTGCTATGCAAGAGGAACTCAATCAGTTTGAGAGATGTAAAGTATGGACTTTGGTTCCAAGACCTAAAGGCCAACTGATCATAGGCACCAAGTGGGTGTATAGAAACAAGTTGGATGCAAATGGAATCATTGTAAGGAACAAAGCTAGGCTTGTAGCTCAGGGCTACAGACAGGAGGAAGGTATAGATTATGACCAAATCTTTGCTCCTGTTGCAAGGCTAGAGGCAATAAGGATCTTCTTAGCCTATGCAGCCTATATGAAGTTTAAAGTTTTTCAGATGGATGTCAAAAGTGCTTTTCTAAATGGTGAGCTAAAGTAAGAGGTATTTGTTGAACAGCCACCTGGGTTTGTTTCTTCAACTCAGCCCTCACATGTATTCAAGTTGCAAAAAGCTCTTTATGGACTCAAACAAGCACCAAGAGTCTTGTATGAGACTCTAGCTAGTTTCCTGTTAGAGCACAACTTTGTTAGGGGAGTAGTTGATAGAACCCTTTTCGTCAAGCACCACAAGGACACAATCCTGTTAGTTCAAGTGTATGTGGATGACATTATTTTTGGTTCCACTGATCCCAAACTATGCAAAAAGTTCTCCAACTAGATGCATTCCAAGTTTGAGATGAGTAGTACGGGTGAGCTGTCTTACTTTCTTGGTCTCCAAGTAAAGCAAGATGCTGATGGCATCTTCATCTCCCAATCTAAATATGCCAAGGAATTGATAAAGAAGTTTGGGATGGCTGATGCTTCAGCAATGCATACACCTATGGCTACTAATGTAGTTATTGATTCTGATGATCAGGTAAAGTCTGTTGATCAAAAGAATTATAGGGCCATTGTTGGTTCCCTATTGTATTTAACTGCAAGTAGGCCAGACATAATGTTTGCTACATGCCTTTGTGCTCGATTCCAGGTCAACCCCAAGGAATCTCATCTGATTCTTCTCAAGAGAATCTTGAGATACCTGAAGGGATGTCCAAATCTAGGACTTTGGTACCCAGCTGAGTCAGAATTTGAATTAATTGGATATTCTGATTCTGATTATGCTGGTTGTCGAGTTGACAGGAAAAGTACCTCAGGAACTTGTCAGTTCCTGGGAGAGAGATTGGTCTCTTAGTTCTGTAAGAAGCAGGCCTCTGTCTCAACTTCAACTGCAGAATCTGAATATATAGCAGCTATTAGTTGTTGTTCACAGATCCTGTGGATACAAAATCAACTTTTAGATTATGGGTACTCACACAAGAATACTAAAATCATGTGTGATAGTACCAGTGCTATCTCTATTGCACAAAATCCAGTGCACCACTCTAGAACGAAACACATTGAGATCCACACCATTTCCTGAGAGATTGTGTGGAAAAGAACAAGATCAGCCTTGAGTTCATATCCACAGACCTTCAGAGAGGTGATATATTCACCAAGCCCTTAGATGAACAGAAGCATCTGTTCTTTTTAGTTCAACTAGGCATGATTAATGGAAGAGACTAAGTGTGACGTCTGCCTTGTTGAAACTTGTTCGAAGATAGTCGAACGACGTTCGAAGATAGTCGATCGGATCAAGCCTATCGTCGACCTATGGTTGAAGATAGCTTATCTGCTTGAAGATCGTCGACCGACGTTCGAAGATAGTCGAATAGGTCAAGCCTATCGTCGATCTATGGTTGACGACAGCTTGCTGTTTGTGAAGACAGAAATAGTCGAACGATTGATCGACTACTCTGCTTCAGGACCGATCGTCGAACGACCATTCGACCATCATTTCCAGCATCTTTTAAATAGATCGACGATAGTTGTTTTAATATAAAGCCGATGGTCGACCTAGGTTAAGAGATAGTTGCTTTTATCGTCGACGGAGAGCGTCTTTTCGCATTCCGTCTTCCCGCTTGCTCTTTGTCTTGCGATTTCTGCCGCTCCGTCCTCGTCGTCTCTCCCTCGTCTTCTCCAGCCCTCTCGATGGCGATTTCTCCAGCGCTCCTGGCAGTAGTAAAGTTCGATGCAGGATTCAGTGTAGATTTCGACGCCTTCAGCAGCTGCGAATCCGGAATAGTGGAAATTCTTAATCTGTGCAAAGATCAAGGGTTAGAGAAGCTCATGTCCTCTAGGATAAAGATAAATGTTCAAGAGATCAAAGAATGGGCATTTACTTCTTCTTCAAATGATGATTCGATGACCGGAACCATTGGCGGAGAAGAGGTAACATTGACTCCCGCTATTTTAACTGAAATATTTGGATTGATAAATGGGGAAGAAGAGTACGAGCAAGATGCCCCAGAGTTTGGGAGGATGCTGACAGAGCTGGGACATGCCAAAGGCATTCCCTCTAAGCTGCTTAAAATAAATTTTCCATTTAAGATTAAGTTCCTTGCTGAAATAGTCGGAAAAGTGCTACTGGGAAAGCACTCTGCCCACGACAATATTACAAGGCAGCAGTTTGCACTGATGTGTGCAATTGTGAATAAGAAACAGATTAATTGGGCAGGTGTTCTGTTTGATTTGATCAGGAAAAAGAATGGCAAGAAAGAAGTTACCCTGGGTAGGGTAGTTGGGATTTTTCTGAAGGAAAGGTATCCCCATCTGTTAGTTTCAGCTGCTACCTCCATAAACGCCAGCAAGAAGATGGATCCATCCCTGTTCGCCAAATGGAAAAGGACCTTCCTGAAGCCCGCTCCAGCAGGGGTTGCTCCAGTTACATCTGAGAGCACCAGGACTGCCTCAGTCACTCCTCCCCTACAAGCAGCTGGCTCAGCAAATCTCTCCCTTCATCTTCTTCATCTGCTTTGCCGTCTACTTCAGTTGAAGTTCCATCAACTTCAATTGAAGTACCACCTTCTGCTTCTCACTTTGCATCACCTCCTGCATCTCCTCTCCCGTCTCATCTTGCTAGGATATCTCATCCTAGTTTTGATTTATTGGTTTCTGAGATTTCTACTCCTCCTCAGTCTCCAATTCCTTCTTCTGATCATATTGATCACCCTGCATCCTCTCATCCATCTCCAGTTCCATCTCCATCTCCAGTTCATTCTCCAGATCATCATGAATACACCATTCCTGATGATCATCCATCCACTGAGATTCCATCATCATCATCATCCTTTGAAATAACTCCAGCATTTATCTCTAGCATTTTTGAGTTAATTACCCCCTCAATCAAAATCATGATTGAAGAGGCGATTGCTCCCCTTGCTTCCTCTATCTCCTCTTTGACTGCTGCTATCTGGGCACTCTCAAATTCTGCTGAGCCCTCTTCCTCTAGGGGCCTGTTTTCAGTATCTACTGAAATCAGGCACGGGGAGATGCTTAATGAAGATGTCTCTGAGCAGCCTTTGGCCTCCCCTCCAGCAGATCATCCTGCAGTGGTAGAGAAATAATTAGAAGATTCAGCTCCTCTTCAAAGTTTATCTGAAAAAGAAATTTCTGATGCATTATTGAAATCTGAATTTATTGTCAAAGCTTGCTTAGAAGAATGTTCTACTCCCTTGGTCGCCCTGTACCTAGAAGGAATTATCACTTCCTTTCTAGATGAATTATGGGAGTTAGGACACGCAGAGGTCGATTCTGAAGGTATCCCTTTTACTTACTTTTTAGACTTGATAACTGATATGCTTGTATGGGAATATCTGGAAGGGATGATTAGATGTCATTTAGAAAAAATTTATTCATAATACTACAGATAAAATGGAAGAAGTTTTAGATGTTCAAGAGCCTGATCTCCTACCAGCTACAGAAGCTCAGTCTGAACCAGAACAAGTTGCTCAAGTTTTTGAGGTTGTTCAGCCAGAAGTGCAAGCAGAACTGGTCACAATGACAGTTTCTGATCAACAAGAAAAAGCTGCAGATTCCCAAATTGAAAAGTCTACTGTATGGGATGATTCCCCGGGTGTGGATTTAGATGCTCTCCTGGCACAGGATGCCATGGAAGAAGAATTAGAAAAAGCTGCTCTAAAGGAAAGAGCTTTGAAAGATGCAATTGACCCATATGATCTGCCCATTTCTTCTAATTCTGAAGATGAAATTGATTCTGATGAGTCTGCTGAGTCAAAAAGAAAAAGGATTGCTAAAAAGAAAAGGAAAGTTGTTGCTCCTCCTCCTCATAATCCAGATAATGATACTCCTTACTATATCCTGAAAGGAATTGATCCAAAATCAAAAGATTTCCAGCACTGGATGGCTTTCTCTAAGAATCAGCAGAAGCAAAGAAAGAAGTCAAAGAGATATGACTCTCCTGTCCCAAGATGGACTCCTAGAGGTCCTCCTCCTCCACCTCCCAGTACAGGAGCCTCAGGAAACTTATCTGCAAACCCTGCTGCTCTGTCTGAAAGATTCAAGCCATCTCAGTGAGCTCAAAGGAGAAGTTCACAAGGACATCAAGGTAAAACTCAAACTGGCTATCAAAGACCTGATGCTGTTAAGGAACAAGTAAAAAAGGTAGTGTATCAAAGACCAACATTTTCTCCTCCTCATTCTAAAGAACTCAAAAGCTCAACCTCTCCTAAGCCAGATCATACTGAGAAGGCTGTTTCAAAAGGTAAGTGATTTATTTTATCTGAAAATTCTAGCAAGACATTTGCTAAGTCTGCTCCTCCTTTTTATCTAGTTATTCAGGATAAAGAACCAGTTAATACAACTTCTGAGAATATTTATGAAAGCCCAGAGCTTGATCCTAATTTTAGGATGGCTCGTTTTCTTGAACTTGTTGGAGCAGCTCAAATTAAGAAAGCAAAAGCAGAAGGAAAAGACACTGCAGGATTGACCACGATGTCGAAATTCAGAAGGAAGGAGCTCGATAAATTCCAGGTTAGACCTGAGATATTTGATCCTTCAAAGTACATGGAAAAGCATCCTGAGGCAGTTGTCCCAAGAACAACAGAATTGAAAATCATTGGAGAACAAGACCTGAAGTTGTCGAGAAAAGAAGCTCTAGATCCCACTAGAAAGATTACTTTTGTTTCTAGCTCTTCTGATCCTAAACCTTACTCTGAAGCATCTTAATATTTCATTGATTGATAGTTAATTGTTTATCTGGTTGATTGATGTTATCTGCTTAGTTATTTCTTTTCATGCATTTTATTTACTTTCAGTAATTAGTTTTGTATGTTTTAGTTGTTGAGAGACTTAACTCAAATAGGGGGAGATTGTTGGTACCCTAGGTTTTGATTTGAGTTCAGTCTTCTCTTTTAGTCTCTTGACCCAAGATTTATCTATGGTCAAAGGTTAGTTGTTTAGTTTGTTGCTCTAGTTTTAGTCTTGTCACTTTTCCAGATGTATATTTGGTTAAATTGTTTTTCGTTCGACTATGGTCGAACGTCGCTCGACTATCGTCGATCAGCTGTTCGACTATCGTCTTCCTGATAGCTCGACTATCTGCTTGATAGGTCGACTATCTGTTGTCTGTGATAGCTCGACTATCTGTTGATAGGTCGACTATCTATTTTCCTTGATAGTTCGACTATCTGTTGATAGGTCGACTATCTGCTCTTCTTGATAGTTCAACTATCTGCTTGGATAGTTCAACTATCTGATAGTTCGACTATCTGTTGATAGGTCGACTATCTGCTTTTTGTGATAGCTCGACTATCTGTTGATAGGTCGACTATCTGCTCTTCTTGATAGTTCAACTATCTGCTTGGATAGTTCAACTATCTGATAGTTCGACTATCTGTTGATAGGTCGACTATCTGCTTTCTGTGATAGCTCGACTATCTGTTGATATGTCGACTATCTGCTCTTCTTGATAGTTCAACTATCTTCTTGGATAGTTCAACTATCTGATAGTTCGACTATCTGTTGATAGCTCGACTATCTGTTGATAGGTCGACTATCTGCTCTTCTTTGATAGTTCGACTATCTGCTTGGATAGTTCAACTATCTGATAGTTTGACTAACTGTTTGATAGGTCGACTATCTGTTTTGCTATCTGTTTGATAGGTCGACTATCTATTTTCTGTGATAGGTCGACTATCTGTTTGATAGGTCGACTATCTGTTTTGTTTGGTAGTTCGACTATCTGTCCGGATAGATCGACTATCTGATAGCTCGACTATCTGTTCTGATAGGTCGACTATCTATTGAGGTAGTTCGACTATCTTCTTTGATTGTTTGACTATCTGGATCGTTCGACTATCTGTCTGATAGGTCAACGATCTCTGTGCTTCGGTCGACGATCTCCGAGGGTCGTTCGACGTTTTGCTGTATGTCTTGAGTAGTTTTGTCGTCTTCTATGATGTGATTAATTTCATATTTATTTTGGCACATTTTATAAAAGATTATTTGAATAAATTGTGATAATATTTCCATGCAATATCTGTTCCATTCCTTATGCATGAGCTAATCTTTTTCTGACAAAGTTGTTTGTCTTATTAGCTGAGATATGATTTCTGCTTTATCTGCCAGGCTGTCCTTTATAGCCGTTAGACTCAAAAAGTCTTCCTTGGCTGTAAAGAGTCTCTTCTGATGTGACTTTCTCTTGTATTATTTCATCAGAATTATTTGCAGCTTCTTAGAAAGCTTTATCCTCTTATAGGATATCTGTCTGCAGTATTTTGTTTTGCTTTATGCTTTTTGCAGCCCAGCTTTGCAGAGTTTAGTAGAAGACAAGATTCAAACTCAAGTAAGAGTCGTTGCTGCTGCTGCTATATAAAGACTTCTTTGAAGAAAGAAATCAACTAGTTCTCAAGATACAAAAAGCTATCAGCAGCATTCAAGCTTAGAACTTACAGTTTTTAACTGCTCTCAGCTCATTCACATCTAACTGAGAAGAAGTTTTAGTTCTTCACTCTTCTTCAACCTGAGTTCTCCTGCCTCCAGGAAGATTTACACTCAGAGCTTTTTGAAGAAGAAGAAGAAGATAGCTGCGTAAAGAAGAAATTTTATTTCATATTATTTATCTTCTTGTAGCTTTTTCCTTCAGTATTTTCTGAAGTGTTTCTGCAATGAAGCAAGACTTCACCTAGACGTTCTTTTAGCCAGGGGGATCCTTGATTCTTTTAGAGCTTTCTAGCTCAGTGCAAGTTATTGTGCTTCTCTAATCTATTGTAAAATAGAGAAGACACCTTAACCTCCTTTCCCCCTCCTGTAAAGGGTTATTACTCCCTTCAAAAGTATCCCTTGGTGGCAGGGCACCTGATCAAAAACCTGTGTTGGTTTTTAGACACCTGATCAAAAGTCTAAAGGGTTTCTGGATCTACATGAAGCAGATCTTGTTGGTGGCAGGGCATCTGATCAAAAACCTGAGTGGATTCCTACCTTGTTGGTAGAAGAGTGGACGTACCCAAGTTGTTTGGGGAACCACAATAAATTCTTTGTGTCATCTAGATTGTTTAATTAATTCTCTGTGCTGATTGGCTGTGATTAGATTTTAACTAGGATTGCTAGTTGCTGTTTAGGATTCCAAGCCTTAACTGTAATTACAGTTGGCTGCCTTTTGTGCACATCACTTGTGTTAGGCTTTAAGGTTTAATCTCAAATATCTATAACCTTCATTCCGCAATTAACTCCAAGAGAGTTGAGTAGACAGTCAACTTTGCTAGTGCAATTTTTGATTACTCTATTCACCCCCCCTCTAGAGTAGTATCTATCCCCTTTTCTTTCATCTTCAACAATCATGAAGATCCGGGGGTCCACAGCTTCCATGAAAATTTGATTCTCTCTTTCCACATGGGAAAGTTATTCTTTGTGCACAGGGGAAGCTTGGCAAAATCTTTTACCTTGTCCATTGCTTGAATAACCAAATGATAACTTTCGAGAGGAAATTTATCAAGGCGTTAACCTTTTAACGACCAACCTCCCTCTAATACCAATTGAAAGTGTAAAGTTGTCATCCTAAATCACCTAGAGCGGGGGTGAATAAGTGAATTGTGCATCTATTTGCGGAATAAAAATTTTAACGATCTAGCACAAGAAATCAAGCAATCACAGAAAGACAAGAAGATTTATAAAGGTTCCCCAATCTTGGGTACGTCCACTTTACCTAACAAATCTAGCAAATCACTAGACTCGGCTAATCCACTATCTCGGATTGAAAACAACCCTACGCCTCAGAACCAAGTTCCTACAAACTCGATCCAAATGGATCTACACTCGGAAGATGATAACTTCCTACAACTCAGAGAACAATGCTCCTACACTCGGAGAATAATCTCCTACAAGATAACAAAAATATTTGGAAAAATACAAACAGAGATTTCTCAGATCTGGAAAAATTCAGCCCTCGGTCCTCTTCTAGAATTGGAGGCTCTTTCAGAAACGGTTGAAGAAGACTTGACGATCTAACCTGAGAAAGCTTTGACCTACTCGATCAAGGAAAAGATGATGATCCCTTGAACATCAAGTATTCTTGGATCGAAGGAAAAATTTCGATCTACTCGTGAGCGACGGCGGCGGCATCAGAACGTGTTCTTTTGGAAAGTGAAGGCCGATCCAGAAATTTAGAATGTACGGAATTCCGCTCCTTGTAATTGTTAGGGTTTTGTCTTAACGAAAAGACTTTATATAGGATTACCCTTTACGGCTAGAAAAGACATTAATGACAACACGTGGACCAATCACGTCAAGTCATTCTAAAGTCCAGCCGATCTGGACTTACCATAATTTTCTGAAAAAAATTTGACTTACAGTTCTCGAGAAGTAACTTTAGTTCTCGAGAACTAGAAATTGAGTTCTAAAGAGCTATCAGGACTTCTCGAGAACTATACTACTTAGAAGATGTCTGGACATCTCGAGAACAAAAGGTTGAGTTCTCGAGAACTAACTGACTTCTCGAGAACTATGGAGACTTCTCGAGAACTAACACTTAAGAGAGATATCTGATGCAACTTTTGACTATTCAAGAAATAGGGCTGGCAATTCTTGAGAACTTAAGCATAGCTTCTCGAGAACAAAGAAGACTTCTTGAGAACTACATTAGACTTATCGAGAACTCTGACTTAGAAAAATTCTTGAACCTGTCTGGACTTCTCGAGAACTGGCCAACACTTCTCGAGAATAAAGAAGAATTCTCGAGAACCAAAAGCTGGGGCTTCTCGAGAACTTTGAAGCTAAGCTTCTCGAGAACTCTAAGCACTTCTCGAGAACTTTGAAGCAAAGCTTCTCGAGAACTCTAAGGACTTCTCGAGAACTAAGAGGCACTTCTCGAGAAGTGGACTTAGAGAATTTTCTGAACTTTAGAAAAAAATTCTTTCTCTTCTCTTCAAGAGTCTAATCTTCATTCCATGATCCAAGGTTTGAATATCAAGTGTATCCCAATTGAGAGGCTACACATGAGTAAACACCTTGGGTCACACAGTGAGGGATTACACTTTATGTTCCTGGGTTCATAACCCACTGTAGACTGACATTGGTCTACACTTAGCAATGGTAATCTTCAAACACACAGCTAAAACAAGGATATCAAATACAACTTAATTCATCTTAGTTCAAGGGTGACTTCATGCAAATCTGGGTTATTGTGGATGCAATACCCAACAGTATCCTCAATATATTCTGATCCAAGTGCCCTGGGGTACTCATCCTGAACCCAAGATAGTAGTGTCCGACACTTCCTACCCTACAAGCCTCGTGGTTGTTGTTATAATAAAACTCTACTACAGACAACTGTCTCTTCCATGTGTATTTTTTTTATATTTTGGGATACTCACAATCAAAATTATGTGGACATATTTCCAACTCTCCATACATATTATCATTAAAAAAGACCTTAATCACACATTGGATTTGGAGTCCCTTACGACCAATGATCACCAAAACACGAGAAAATCAACAATCACATAAGTAGAAATAATTTCTATTCCTGTCCACCTAGATTATTACCTATCACCCAACGCAAATTTAGAATCACCCCAAAAATATCCTGCACGTTAGACCAACACTATTATGTATAGTATTTAACTAACTTCCGAGATCATGATGTGACGAAAAGATCATCATTTTGTTTCTCCCAAATTCAAGAGTTATCCCATCTCTAAATAAACAATAATATATAATTCATAGAGTGTTCACATTTCAAGCATACCTCAAACGATCATTATTGGTATTGATGTTGAAATAGATGACTCCCAATCGCTTTTCACATATAGTCCAATTCATAAATTTATAAGCATATCTTTTCAAAAATTGTGAGGTCTGACATAAATTGATTTCATCAGAAAGAGAATCTTATTAAACACACATTACTCCTCGTGTAATTTCACCGTATACACCTTACAAATAAAATTTGATCTTTTCAGTCATGAATTTTCCTAAGGTGATCATGATGTTATCAACATACATGTCACGGTTCTTGATGTTATCATAATTGAGAGGATCATACCTAAGTGTATGCTTCAACTAATCATTCATTCCATTTCAATTTGTTTAGTCGTTACATTTTCAATGTCATGCCTTGACAAATTAATCTTTTATTTTCTAGAAGTTCAACTTAGGTATGCTCGTAGTAACCTTCCAATACATGTTCATATAGTTATCTTTAATAAGAAAGCATGGGTGAATACTCATCTAAAGCCATTATACTCACGAGGTTAGCTTAACTATGTGTGGAATAAGTATAAGTAATCTTCAATCTAACATCCAAAAATTATGGCATGGTAGAGACTATCATTTCTCTAAGTTCACTAATCATGATAGTGCGTTTGTAATCCGTAAAGTGAGTATTTCAAATACTTCGAATTAATATTATATTTGATTCCAAGGATAGTAGCATGTTCATAATCATGAGTTTTTCTCAAAATCCCGAATCTTTCTGAAGGCGATTATTATATCATCAAACACTTTTGTTTTGATTCTTAAGATCATCTAAGCCACATCCAAAAGATCATACCTAGATTATACATCTTCCAATTTCGTATGACTCTTCACTTGATTTTAAGTTTTCTGGGGTCGTCATACTCCCAGTGTTATAAACGTAATTACTTAAACATTTGAATCCTTACATGATGGGCTCCAATCACGTCATAGTTAAGACCCATAATCACTCCTTCACATTACAATGATGTTACTTTATCCCGATCTATATGTTTCTAACATAATGACTTGAGTATATCAGGTAAGCGCGGATAGCAGTGATCAATCATCGTGTTTACTTCTCCCAATCATATCCATTAAATATGAGGTAATCATGAGCCTTAGTTATGCAAAAATTTAGGCTATCCTTCTAATTTGTATAGAATTCTCAATTCACCTTGGCTTCCTCTTACAATATATATCAAATACTTAACCGACGATATAATCATTAATCGTGTGTCATGTCAATTGGGTTAAAGTGTTAGGGCATTTAGGAACGTGCTTTGTTGAGGTAATACGATCCTTTAGTCTTGCATAGAGTCTTTGTGTCATCAAAACTGCTTTAATTTTTGTTTTTCGGAAAGCTCGATGTTCGAATTCTTGTGGATTGTACACAACTTGTCATGTTCCTTGGGATATAGCATGTCAATATGCATTGATGGAATTATGATCTATCTTTAAGTTGTGTCAAGTAATCATCTGATTCACAAGCCCGTGAAAGTTTTTAACGTCTCATGATGACTTTTCTTGTTCTAGGGTTTTAATATATCCAAGCGAGCACCCCTCTATATATATCCCAAACCTCTAGGGAGGGTTGATCATCTTGTCGATTATGCATATACAGAATCTTATCTTTATTTGAGCAACAATTGAATAAATCAAGTCTTCTAGATTATTATGTTTGCGACACACGTTTATAAAAAGGGTCTCGAGAAATCAAATCGTTATCAATTTAGCCCAATAAACAAAAGGATAAGCCCCCATAACTTTTTGGGCTAAAATTCCCTTAATATCTATAGTGCATTCTTCTTATATGTGCCACTCAATCCTTAGGTCTAACAATATTAGACCTTGAGTTCCACCTTGATACTTATTGATATGCTACATACCTTAAGCCCTTAAGGTTACTATTTATGACAATCTTCTCAAGGTCAACATGTGACCCAGCCAAAAATGGGTCTCTTCTAAGACTTGAATTCTTTTTCGACCTTTGGTATTTTTCACGATTGTTGTCTCTGCGTAGTCAAGTCATAGGTACGAGGGTTATGTTTACGAGTACCCTACCATTCAACTAATAGATTATATGCACCAATTAACCTTAAGGCGGTCCTATCATCTTGGGTAAGAAGTGATAATATCACTTGATAGGTGGAGTAGGGACATTAGAATTTAAGCATTAAGTAGTGACCCTTGCATCAAATTCTTTCCTTTGTTAATTTTGATATCCACGTACCTTAACCAATCTTTCTTCGAGGTCGATTTAATACTTGGATACACTACGAAATCCTCTTAGTAAATGAAACTAAGGTGGTATCCAATTTGGATTGGCCTAACTCATTATTTAAATGGACTATTTTCTGTGACTTTTTACACATGGGCACACCATTTCTTCCGTTGCATAGTTTGTCCGCAAACTAATGCTCGATCGGGGTTACCCAGCACTATGGACTTCTTCTCTTATGATCAATTGTTCAAGTGATACCAGTTTGTAAGACCCCTCCCCTTACAAAGGAGGCTCCCGGTCTTATGCCCAGAACCGCCGCCTTACGGTGACACTAACTCACGGGTTAGTCGACACCGCAAGACGCCAATCCTACCGGCTTGTACGATCATTTAACCTGTTTGGCCAATTGAGAAATAGAAGTATAAAAGCAGTGTATAAAATAGCTAGTCGACAAGTCACAACACTATCATCTATAATGAAAATGAAAGTACAATAGAGTCCAGAATGAGTACAACAAAAGAGGAAAAGGTCTTATGCCCTGTACATGATATCAAATCTCTCTCTCTCAAAATAAAAATAAAGTGAAAGCAAAACTATCATCCGAAAATCGTCCCAACTGACGAGGGACTGCAGTAGTAGTAGTAAGTCATGGTATCAACTCCTCACGTCCTGCCACCTCGTCCTGCTGGTCGTGCTAGTACTCCATCTCCTCGAGCTCCTAAAATGATTTGGTCACAACCGACCGTTATTCATAAAGACTAAGCCGTTTCCTCCACACTTCGCTACCGCAACTCCTAGGTACCGGGAGGGAGGACAAAGCGGAGGACAATAAGGGGTATAAAAAGAAGCAGGTGATAGTGGATCTATACTACCAAGTATACATAGTATCAATCTATTTCTACCCTAGAAGTTCTATGTATATTGCACAAGTAAGGTATGAAGAACTATACTGAAAGTAAGTAAGGTGCTGTAAGTAAACAAGGTACTATAAATAAAACAGAGTAAAGAACGACAAGTAGAATATGCTACTACTACTAAACTACAATCACAGAAGTACCTTAACTTATATGAATTCACATACAAATTTATATGTTAAGTTTTCCAAATATAACTTATCATATAAAAGAGACCATACTAATTTATATGATAAGGATCTATGGTGTGTATGACCTAGTAATGAATGTATGTTATGCATGCGTTTTTATGATTCATACAAGTGCAACTCACACACATGACTCTGTGATCACAGACCTTTAGTTCCCACTTTTTGGAGCTAGCCTCACTCTCTGGTACCACTGTTGTGGCTACGACAGCAACAGAACGGGCGCTTCCGCTTCCTAGGAAGGTGTATACACACTACCAAGCCCAGACCCTTCATATGCCTCTGTACACATCCTAGGTGCACTCTAGAGCTAGCCTCACTCTCTGGTACCACTGTTTGGAGCTAGCCTCACTCTCTGGAGCTAGCCTCACTCTCTGGTACCACTGTTGTTACAATCTGACCCGTGAAGGGTTGAGGGTTTCAGGACAGTTAATCCTGCGAGCTGGAGGCTCGAGAGTTTGACATCAGGATGGGTTTGGTCCTGCGAGCTGGAGGCTCGAGTTGAGATTCTTTGTATGTGCATAGAAACAAAACATGTGGTAGGTCATGCGGTACTGGGACAATCATCACACCGATGGCAGTACGGTGACTATGGTTAGGTGAGAGTGTTTGAGAGGCTAGTAGGTTGTTTATACTGCGGTTTAGAGAACAATACCCGAAAATGCATACCCGACAAATAAAGTCTGGCAGTTGGCCAACATTAGTACGCAGAGACTCTAGAGTGCACCTAGGATGTGTACAGAGGCATACAAAGGGTCTGGGCTTGGTAGTGTGTATACACCCGCCTAGGAAGCGGAAGCGCCCGTTCTGTTGCTGTCGTAGCCACAACAGTGGTACCAGAGAGTGAGGCTAGCTCCAAAAAGTGGGAACTAAAGGTCTGTGATCACAGAGTCATGTGTGTGAGTTGCACTTGTATGAATCATAAAAACGCATGCATAACATACATTCATTACTAGGTCATACACACCATAGATCCTTATCATATAAATTACTATGGTCTCTTTTATATGATAAGTTATATTGGGAGATAGGCGGTCTTCTGTCGATCTCCGTTCTAGCTACTATCCTTGGAATTTGCACTCAAGCACTCATTATAAAAAAGTGACATAATGGACACTATCCAGGGTTTATCTCCTGAACATAGATCCCATATCAGCTGTCAACCTTATCCCTTGTGGGTCCTAGTATTACATGTTATTTATGCTAAGCGCACCCATGACCTAATGTTGACCCGTATGACGTTACTTCCAAACTCTTGGGCCAACTGCCGCTAATTATTTATCATGGGTTGCTATGATGTATGATGTTTACCATCCTAGGTCTCACTATTTTTTTAAGGAATTGAGGGCCAAAATTAATTCTTTTAATTAAGTGACCTAAGTCATCATGCATATGATGTACTACCTATAATGGTTCAGCCTACCTAAGAAATTTATTAGATGTTCCATTAGGTTAAATTTTACTTCCTACCAAGTTTCATAATTTTCCCATGTGAAATTCCATTTAATATCCATTTAATATTAAAATCACAAATTGACTATTTTCCAAATGAAGTACAGTATTTATATAATAAAAAATTCTAGAAATATTACTGGAGCTCCATAATGATATAATGAAACTAAACAAAGAATTTCAAGCTCTTAAACAATGATTTGAACTAACATATGTCCATATGATCAATATTACCAAAATGCAATTATTAGGATTTCCGGGCTATATATACATCCAAAAATTCTCAAATAATTTAATAGGGATTTGATCATATAAATAAACTGCAGAAATTTTTTCCATAATATTTAAACAATAATTTCCCTTATTTTTAATTAATTTCCATAATGGGCAAAATTGTAAATTCTACTTAAAATTCAAGTTAACTTTACATAATAGTCCCTTATATTATTCCATAGGTGAGTTATGTCCTACTAAAGCTTGTGAAAAAATTTCAGAATTTAATAAATTCATATGCCCTAGATTCAAATTTATTTCATATCTAGTCGTATTTTCCAATAATTCCAAATAATGGGATTTTTGATCCCAAAAATCCAAACCTTCCTATAGGAGGTTTATTTAATCCTTATAAGCATCTGTCCAGAGTTTCATGGACATGCAATGGTCCAAATGAGCAATATTCCAATTTTTCTTGTTTGACTATAGGCACCCCAAATTTGAACATACCTATCTCATGCATATGGGATTTCCCAAACATGCATAGGTCAACATGACCTGAAATTTTTACCATGGTTTTATATTGACCTAATGGACATGCAACCAAAACATGGGGGCATTTGAGTCATATATCCCCAAAAATACATTTAATTTAAATATTAGTATTTCACAAAATACTATAGCAAAAGTCTGACAAAAAATTCTCATTTTTGGTCAGAGCGTAGGTTTAACCTAATCCCAAGCATGACCAAAATCTTAGGTCATGAGGATTTATGGTTTGGCTTGGGAATTTATTTTAATATCAGCCCTAGTGTAGGACCAGTCATGGTAGAATGGTCCTACAAGGAGTTCTACTTTACCAAATCAAAACTTTAGGGTGTCATTTTAAAGGTAAGGTCATGCCCTACATTTTTCATGTTTATAGCTACCTCTGCATGTGCCTATAACAGGCCTAAAATTAACATGCAAGAACACTGTAAAAGTGTGGCAATAATAACACTTTTCATAAATTAATGCAATATCAATTTAATACATCAGATCGGACGGCTCCTGGACATCATCCCTAATCAGCCAACAGCTGAGATAGAGCCATCCTGGGCCAAGTTTGCTGGCTTATTCCGTCCATCTGGGCTGGCGCTACCGCAAGCGATTATCTCCACCACCTCCTTTGAGGTGGTGGCTAGCGTTTCCATGTGGTGAGGCTGCCAGAGGCGGCTCCTCCGGCGATCCCGAGCTAGAAGAAAAACTCGGAAAAATGCGCACAAGGTCTCATGGTATCAGGCTCAATTGAGACTGATGTCTCACCTAAGTGAGCTAGAAAGCTAGCACGGGGTGAGGTGTGGCGAAACGAACAAGTAGCCAGTCTTGGAGGCGAGTGTGGTGGCGGTGAGCCATGGCCGAAGCTTGCTCCGGCGATCTAGCTTGATTCTTCATTTCTCCAGCAAAAGCTTTGCTCCAGCTATCGAACTCCACTCATTTAAACGTCCTGAAGCTGATGGTGGGCTTAGATTTTTCTGGGAGTGGCTGGGTGAGGAGTTTTGATTAAGGGGGTGGTCAACCATGAACAATGGAATCTCCTCCTAACTGCCAAGTTGCCACCACCCCTTAAATCCTGCTGAAAAGAGCCTTGGAAACTCAACCATGAACTTGGGCAAAGGGAAGGAGGGTCAGATGGCCTCCATCCCCTCTTTCCCTCTTTTCTCTCTCCTCTTTTTCTCAAAAATTCCTAAACAACCCCCATGCATGTATTATCTCTCCTAATTTTGGGGTTTAGGGGCTGTCATTGACCTCTTAAGCTGGTCATTGGCCTTGAGCCATGGGCTTAGTCCATTAGGAATGGGCTTGGCTCATATCATTTCCTTTCTTTAAGCCCTATGTTGACTTGTTTACTTTTTAGGTTGACTTGGTCAACATGGTGAGTGGGCTGACCCCACTTTATGGTCATGGACCTAATGGTACCACCAAACTTGGGTTGGGCCATCGTGGCGCCCTACTTGGACTAATTGGGTCTTTAGGTGTGAGTTTGACCAATTTAGGTTTTGGGTTGACTTGGGTCAACTTGGGTCAATAGGTGACCCAATGAAATGGCTTATGGTTCACTTAGATTATTATTAGGGTTAGGGGTATAGTGGTGGGGCCAATGTGTAGCTAAGATCCCAATTTGGGCTAGTTTGACTTGAGTTAACTTGGGCCCTATAGTGGGTCCTATGTGACTACACCCTAACTCCCTAGGATCAAACCTAGCCTAAACTCATGAGCCCACCACATATCCTAACCCAATCTAAGTTAAAAAGTTTAATAAGAACTGGTATGTTACAAAAAATAGTCGAGCAGAACTCGATGAATATCATGGAGGTTAGCTCGACGATCTTAACGCACGGTTAACGCCCGGTTTCTTCTGAACCGTGCGCGAATTGAAGGAAACACACAGTTTTCCTGTGGCTATTTAGTTTATTATGCTCTATGTTTAATCGTGTGATTTGCTCATGCACGGGCAGAAGTGCCGGTGTGCGAGTAAAATACACAGTCCACCTGCTTGCCAGAAATTTCTGCTTTCTGTTGTTACCCGTGCATTTTCCTTCACACACGGGCGAAAAAGCCCGTGCGCTAGGTAATGCACCGGTCAATGCTTCTTCTTCTACAAGCTTGCTCTGCAATTTAATATCGCACGATTAACGCACGGTCGTGTGCCAAACCTTGCATGACCATTATTTCTAATTTCTCTATTTAAGCCGCAGGTCTCATTCGCCCAAGGGATCCAATCCAGCCACCATTTCTGCTCCTCTGAGCGAGAAAACCCTCCTCCTGTCGTTTTCTTCTCTCTCCTAAGTGGAGAGCTCGTACGACCACCGTTATCCCTCCAAAATCTCTTAATAGCTCCATCTCCGGCCTCCATCATCTTGTCCAACCTCCAGGCTCAGTTTCAAGCTCTTAAGTGTTGCATACGTGGAATTCTCCGGTCAGGTTTAACCCGACGGCTATTCACGAAGAAGAAGGGCGATTAGAACGAAGTTACAACCCTTCTCAACACCAGACTTCATCCGTAGACCGAGCACGGACAAGGCCCGACAACCCTTTACTCCGGCCACGAATCTCAGAAAGTCTTCCTGCGTTTGGTTGTATCTCTCCCCCTTACCTTGTAGTAACTTTGCTCTTTATTGCGTGGTTGTTGGATTAATGAGTAAGAACTTGATTTGCTTAATGATTTCATCATGTTTATGTGTTGACAAATTCTAGTTCTAGATTGTGTTGGTGCGCTTCCATCTTTTGTGTTCTTGACACGATAGTGTCATCCTAACCATTGTTAAGAGTGTGCGTGGCGAAGAGGTGACTGCGACCCTCATTGGTTTGTCCATCCTCCTTATTACTCACTTGAGTAATCCACCCAAGCGAGGAGGTGAAGGCGACCCACAATATTTTTATTAGTGTTAAAATTAGGAAACAAAAATCAAAACCCCTTGTTACGTTGGCACTTGCAATCAATCTTTCAATAGCAAAGTCACAATCCCTACCTGCACTCCTCGAGAGATCGATATCTGGGGATTCAACACCTCAAATTTATTACTTGACTATGATCGGTACACTTGCCGAAAGTGCATCAAGTTCCAGATATAGCATCGTGAGTTAGTGGACTCAGGGTTTGTTGGAATGATGTCCTCACCTTAGGGAGCTCCAATTTTGTTCGTAAAGAAGGACCAATCTCTTCGACTCTGCATTGATTACTGGGAGCTCAACTGGTTGATGATACAGAACACTTATTCATAACCAAGGATTGACAAGCTGTTTGATCAGCTGGAGGGAGCTCACTGGTTCTCCAACTCGACCTTAGGCCAAGATACTACTAGTTGCGGATACAGGAGGAGGACATACTGAAGACAACATTCTGCTCGTGCAATGGTTTGTATGAGTTTACTGCTATGGTCTATATTTATGAGCTTGATGAACCAGGTATTCGAGCCGTTCTTGGATGAGTTCATGATAGTTTTCATAGATGATATATTGATCAACTCCAGGACCGAGGACGATCACATCCGGCACTTAGCACTGGTCTTGGGAAAGCTACGGGAGCACCAGCTGTATGCAAAGTTTGTGATGTGTAAGTTCTTGCTGCAAGAGGTGGCATTCCTTGGCAATATCAATAGTGGAGATGGGTTGGTAGTTGACCCGTCCAACTTACTAGCAATACGAGAGTGTCCACAGCCCAATTTGGCTTCTGATTACCGTAGTTTTTTGGGACTAATGTGCTACTACAGCAAGTTCATGCAAGGGTACTCAAGGATAGCACTGCCCTTCACGTCCTTGACAAAGAAGGATGTAGCATTTACATGGACCAAGCAGTTCTAGTAGGGGTTCAGGACATGCAGGGTAGGCTCAACTCGACTCCTATCCTTTCCCTTCCATCTGAAAAGGAAGGATTCAAGATATATTCCGACTCTTCTTACCAGGGTATGGGTGTTATACATATGCAGTACTAGTATGTTATAGCTTATGCTTTTAGGCAGTTGAAGAAGCACATACAAAATTATCTGGTGCACGGCTTAGAGCTCGGGGCTGTGATCTTCGCCTTGAAGATCGTGAGAAACTATATTTATGAGGTTCATTGAGAGATCTTCTCAGACCACAAGAACCTTAGGTATATTGATAAACATAAGGACATGAACTTGTGGCAGAGGAGATGGTTGGAGTTCTTATGTGACTATGGTTATACGATGCACTATAACCCGAGCAAGGTAAAAACGCTAGCAAATGCATTGAGCAGGAGGGCTAGTTCTTCAGGATCAGAGCTCCGACTGATGTCCATGGAGTTGGTCCGGACGCTAGAGTACATGCAGATCACATTAGTTTCTAGAGCTGACCCATGGGTATATGTGGATGACCTCATTCATTTTTAGGACCGTGTCTACAAACCCGCAGGAGGTGGGATCCAGGAGGACATACTCTAGGAGGCACACTGCATATAGAAATCAGTGTACCCCGGGATCACCAAGATGATGGCAGATCTGCAGAGGGATGTGCATTATCCTATGATGAAGAGGGATGTCACTGACTTGGTGAAAAACTGTGAGCAAGCCAGTGGGTGAAGTTCAAGTGCAAGATCCCTGGAGAATTATTACAGCCACTACTAGTGTCGGAGTGGAAGTTCAAAAATATTTCAATAGATTTTGTACATGGACTTCCTCGCTCCCACTCTGAGCACAATTCCATCACAGACATAGTGGACAGATTGACCAAGGTAGTCAGGTTTATTCCTGTCCGAAAGGATGCTCTAGTTGCTGTGTTGGTGAGGCTCTTCGTGGAGCAGTTTATGCGGTACCAAGGTGTGCCCAGGACTATCAATTCTGACAGGGATGTTCGGTTCAATTCTTGGGAGTAGAGGGCAGTGCAGACGCACATGGGATCTCAGCTTGCTTTTATCACATCCTTTCATCAACAGATCGATGGACATACAAAGTGGACGAACAAGACCATGGAGGACTTGTTGTGTTTGTTCATTCTAGACACAGGGAAGCCTTGGGAGCGGCTGTTACCATTGATTGAGTTTTCTTACAACAACAGCCAGCAGGATAGCATTGGGATGGCTTCTTATAAGTATTTATGTAGTAGGAAGTGTCGGACGCTATTATCTTTGGTCCAAGATGAGGATCCAAATGTCCTTGGATCAGACTATATCGAGGAGATGAATGCACACATTCGGCTGATCAGAGAAAGGATGATAAAGGCTTAGAGCTTGCAGACAAATTACTACAATGTGAGGCATCATAAGGTGGAGTTCTAGGTTGGGGACGGGGTTTTCTTCAAGATACATCCAGTGCACAAGGTTTCTCGGGTTCGGAGGCACAAGAAGCTTAGCCCTCGGTTTATGGGACCTTATACGATCCTAGAGCAGATCGTTCCCTTGGCATACCGCCTAGAGCTACCACTAGAGTTATAGAACCAGCATGACGTCTTCCACGTCTCCTCACTTCGGAGGGCCTTACTTTGGCTGGAGCATCACGTCACATCTACATCAGGCCCAGTAGCATCTGATTGATCAGTTTGTTTGGAGCCGATCCGGATCGACGATACAGTGGTCTGGGTCTTGCGGAAGAAGAGCGCCTCTTTGGTCAAGATACTGTGGTCAAGTCATGGCCAGGAGGAGCACACCTGGGAGCCCATTGACCTCATGTAGCAGTGATAATTGGAACTCTTCACCTCAGGTATAACCTAAACCTCATAGATATTTTGATCAACATCTTTATGTGTTAAAACCCGTAGACCCGAACTTAAATTTTTGGGTCAAATTCCTTTTTTGTTTATCGGGATTTATAATATCCTCCTCAACTTCTAGACCCTCTTGGGTTAGGGTTAGGGCTTGAGTTGTGAGTAGAAGTCATGAGATGACCCCGGGTTAGCTAGAACATAGGAAATTGCTATAAGCACCCCAAAGGTACACAAGTCAACCTAGACGTATTCACTCCAAATTGGACTCACAAACTCAAATTGATCTTACCAATAGATCAATAACCCTAATTGAAACCCAATTGACCCAAAAGCCTCTTCATAGTGTCACCAAATTGGGAAGATTGACCAAAGTACTCTTTTGGTCAACATAGGTCAATCCTTCACCAATAGTTCCAATTAACCCACAAAACATGAAATTGACCTCACATCTGGTCTTAAGACAATAGAAGGCACCCAATTAACTCAAAAGCCCCATCATGTGGTCATCAATTGGACCAATTTGACCAAAATCAAACTTAGCCATAAATTTGTCAAAATCACACCTATTGGCATCTCCATGACCCAACCAACATTGGATGGTGTCAAGGGACTCAAGACACAAAAATTGGACCAGTCAACCCCTCAATGTACCATGTCAAACCATCAAGTTAACCATGGACAAAGTAAGCCCTAATTATGAAATTAAAAACCCAAATAAAATTTTTTGGGCTATGCCCTAATCCAAATCCCATCTAGCAAGCCCACAAGCCAAATGACCCCATAAGACCCTCTGAATTTGAATGGAGGAATTTCATGGAGGGCAAAATAGGAATCTCCCCTATTTGGAGAATAATGAGGAGGAATACATGGTTATCTTGCCACTTTGGACTCTCCTCATCTTCCCAAGGGCTGCTAAGTGAGTTCTCATGCATGGGGACCACCTTCTCATCAATTCAAGCCGACTGACTGCAAGGAGAGAGAAATAAAATGTCATTCATACCATGGCCGACCACCCCCTTCCTTGGAAACTACTTATACCCCCATATCAGCCCTTTTCAAACCTTTCACCACCTTCACCACCTCATGAGTATTCGAGTCCAATCTTTAGAGCAAGTTTTTTTGGAGAATGGCTGAATTGAGCAAGCTCGCAGACGACAGTCACCATCATGGCCCCTGGACATAACACCAACCATCAAGCATGCCTCCAGGTCCATTTCTCCTCCGCTCCTTCTGTGCTAGTATCATAGATAAATTAAGAGAGAAATCAGACTCAATTGAGGCCAATTCCAAGAGAGCAAGGTAAGATTTTTTCGAGCTTTACTTCTTGCTCGGGATCACCGGAGGAGCCGCCTCCGTCAGCCAAGTCGTCAGAAATCGACGACCACCACCTCAACAGAGGTGGTGGTGATAGTGGCCGACAGTGGTGATGGCCCACTGGCTGGGAAATCCTTATTGAAATGTTATAGGTTGGGTTGATCTTGGCCATCAGCTCAAGGATCGACAACAATCTCGTGGTGCAACAATAAGCAGGACTCTGTGTTCGTGTCCACTACTAAAGCGGAATACATGGTGTCTGCCTTGGCAGCTCAAGAAGACATCAGGCTGAGGAGATTTGTGGAGGACATCAATGAGGAGGTGCAAGGTCCTACTCTGCTATATGGTGACTACATGATTGCTCTCAAGCTGTTTACTAATCTGGTTGTTCATGCGTGAACAAAGCACATCGAGATCGAGCATTACTTTGTTTGGGAGAAGGTGTTGGAGGGCTCTCTAATTGTAGAGTATGTGCAGAGCCAGGACAATATCGCAGATATCTTCTCGAAGCCACTGTCGATGGGACTATTTGTGCTGTAAGAAGGATTTCTTAGTCTGACTTCCACCTCTCACTTCATGGGGGAGTGTTAAAAATATCAATTTTGGAAGTGGGCGGTCAAAATGGAGTAGACCGCATAGACAACAAAAGTCATGTGGGTAGCGCAGCTAAGCTCTAGCAAACTGGCTTGTTCCATGGCCATCCTTCTTCTTGTGGTCTATCTCAGTAAACTCCCTGGGTATTAACCGTGTGAATAGATTAGAGCTAATTGCAGACTACGCGGTCTGTATTGGGAGACCACGGAGACCGGTAGACCATCGCTGGCGCGGTTTTGTTTCAGGTTGCATGGTTATCTGCGTCGCTACTTATGTCCACACGTACTGAGGTTGTTGTCCACAAAAGTTGTGCGGACTAGTGGTGTTAACCGCGAACGGTTTGGTGTTGGTAGTCCGCATGTTGTGCAGACTGGTGTTGCTAGCTGCCATATCACTAGCAATTATCCTATCCCCTGGGCAGTGATAGTATCAGCCTACCCGCCTATAAATAGATGTGCTGGCCTTTTTATATATAACAGGAACTATTGGAACTGTAACTTGGGTTAAACTCAGTTGTTATCATTTTCTAACCGCGCGATAAGGAGTAGTGACTTTCCCATATTATGAAAGTTTACATTATAGTTAATACAATTCATGCTTTGTAAAGAAAATAGTTAATATAATTTCAGAACTTGTTCTTCTATCTGCTACTGGTTTATTTGGCTTGGTTGGTCGAGTGCTCATGCGACCTTCCCATATGAAATTTTACACCCCGTTCCCCGCGCGATAGTACTTGGGCTCCCCCGACAGGCTTCACCCACACCCTGAGGTTCTTAATAATTTTTTTAGGGTGTTGTTACTAGAAGTTCTAGTTATTCTCCTCTATGGGTACGAGCAGCAACGCCAGGCTGTTGTTTCAAAAGCATGATTTCGCTTCTTGTAAACCCAAAATCCACCCAAAATTTCTTGTTTATCCATTATTTTGAAAGTCTTAATTCCATTACTAGCAAACCCAAGCCCTATTTTGTTTCCTCCCCATCATCACTCCCATTCGCCACTCCCCTACATCTCCTGTTTGTAACTCCCAAATAGCGTTGTTTGCTCGGGCGACTCTGCTGCTTTCCATATGGACTTCATCGACAATGCAGGCTCTGCTTAGCCGATTCAAGTAGGACTCCGACAATAGTGCTACACACATGGATCCTTATCCAAGATGACGAAGCACATCTCTATTTGCTTCACTACCTTGATGCTTCTTCATCTTTGATTCATTCTAATAAAGTAATAATTGGTATACTATCTTATTTAAAAGGGATTGTTTTGATTCTCTACGCATTGAGGATCGCCTGTAATGGGCAACACTTGCATAGAGATTCCCTCCTCTTCTTCTTATTTTCATCGAGGATTGCCTGTAATGGGAAATTTGGATTGAGGACCTGAGACTCATTGCTAATTCCCTTATAAATTTCTCACAATCCCTATTCTTCTTAATAGAGACCTGCAGTTGAGGCTTAACCATGAAGGGTCTTATTTGAGATAATTTTTGAGCAAACTGTACTTGCATTTTCATAGCACCTTTTCATCTAATCAACATGGTATAACATCTATTTCACCTAATATAAACTTCTATGATTAAACAAGATATAATAGATTATTGACACTATTTTTTTATACCTAAACAAAATAAATTTTTTATTGTGGTTTGCTAGTAATAAAAGGGTTTTCAAATAGACATTTTCAAATTTGAAGGTTGTTAATTGTAAAGGGTTGGCAAAAGTCAAATCGAGTTTGCTAGTAAAAACACCCTTTTTTATCATGTATTATATATATATAAATTTAATTATTAATTTATTTTTTTCATTGAAAAATTTGAAAGAGAAACCCAAAAATATAAATATATATGTGTACGTGTATGTGTTGCATTCCTTTAATATATAGCATGTCATAAATAAAATAAAGCTAGACAGAGATATAGTTTAATAAAATATAGTTTTTATATAATACATAAAAGGGCTTGTGGCTTTTTGGATAATGCGTCTGACTTCTAATCAGCTGATTGGCGGTTTGAGTTTCACTGGGCACAATTTTTTAATTTAATTTATTTTTCTTCATTCTTTCTAATTTTTAGTCCCACATCGTGGGTTTAACATTCCTATATATGCTTAAATAATAGGAGAGGAAAATAGTGTTTGAAATTTGATATTGAGCGGGCGGGCTATGTCACAACCTGCATTTTCTCAATATAAATATATATATATTATCAGAGTGAGAGAAAAAACACATTATGTTTCCACGATTGCACGAGAAAACTACAGGCGCTCAAGCAACTCTGACTCTTCATTTATTTTTATAAAAGACATGCATATTTTATGTTGAAGAACAAGATTTAAGTTTAGGATTTAGTTCAGTAAATCAGCTAGTCCATAAGTAAAAAAGTAAACACGTAGAGGTAAAATTTAGAGTTTTAATTCATTTTATCTTACATGAGCATGTAGAGCTATAAGTATACCAATGATGTGCACATTTCTAAATTTAGTATAAGTAGAAAAATAACTTTTATAGTCTTCAAAATAGAGTGACGTTTGGTTGGAACAATGATATGAGTATGGGTAAAATGCAGATTTTTATACGTATAAAATAGCTAATATGCATCCTAACATAAAACCATCCGAGAGAGCAATGCATCAACAATAGATAGTAGTTGTAGCATTAACAACATTTAAATAGTCTATACAAAAATAAACTACACTATGGGCGCCAACAATCTGATTTAGGCCCATAGCATCAACAGTACAAATCTGAGATACACTATAAAGTCAGTAAAAAACAGACTACCTCTCATTGGTGTGAGTAAAAAAGAAATCAACTACTGAATGTCTGGATGAATATCACTCGGACAGCTCTAATTGTTGCTGGTCTGCACCTAAGGCATTCAAAAAAAAGGAAAGAATGCCTCAACACAAAAGCATAAAAAGTCTGCTCAATAGAGTTCTTAAAAAGTTAAAGAGTTAAAAAGGTTACAAACCCAACAATATTAGCTGTGAAAGAAGAGTAAAAAGAGGTCATATGAACATTAATTATAAACTATTCATCACATACTGGCTATAAAAGAGAAAGATTTACACCAAGTGCAATAAGTAATTTTAATAATAATCATATATATATAGTAAATTAGACTGGTCGGCTCCAAAAGTGAATCATTAAGAATGACATAAAACGGTACTGAGGCGGTGACATTCATTCCAACACAAACCACCCGACCAAAACATCCAAGAAAATTGCATTATGGTGGTGGTCATCCATTCCAAACAAATAAATAGTCCATAAACAAAACCACCGGGTGTAATGATTGACAAACAGATAGTGTGGTGGTGGCCAGCCATTCCAATCCAACCAAGAATCCATAAACCTCATAAACAAAATCAGGCATCATACAAGACTTGACAACGGAACACCATAACGACGCAAGGAAAACCCAGAATTTCTATGTAAAAACAGCCCTCACGACAATTTGTCGAGACCACACGTGAATTCAACGTGATCACTCGAAAAATCATCATAATATCTCAACGAATCTTACTAGAATACTTGACGAACTCGACGCACCTACTCGACAAATTCGGATTGACTACTCGATGAATTCAGCTTAACCACTCAATAATTTGACTTGACTACCAGATGAATTCGACAACTACTCAACGTACTAGACGAAATTACTCGTCAAATTCGGCATGATCAATCGACCAATTAAACATAATCACTTAACAGACTCTATAAACTTCTCGGCGAACTCAGCGAACTTCATGTAACTACTCGACAAATTATACGTGACTTATTGACGTACAATTAGTGACAACTCGACAAACAATTTGTGACTACTCGACAAATTGATTGCGACAACCCGACCAATTTTAACTAAAACAACAAAAATTCATTATCACCAGAAAAGACCAACACTTTGGAAATACAAAATCAATATCACAAAAACTTAGGGATTTAAGGAAAAGAAGAGGAAGAACTAAAAGAAGACAAAGCAAGATGGATAGACCACCACTTGCCTAAACTATTCCGATTTCTAGCCTCCTATGCACTCCATGTTAAGGATCAGCTGACAGAAAACCACGACAACAAATTCCTGAAAGGTTTTGGATGGAAGGAGGGTTAGGGCTACTCAATTCAACACAAAATATCAACAAAACCAAAAATACTCACCGTACACGCGTAGATCTCGGTGAGAGCTTTCCAAATCTATACTTTGTTATAGATTCCAGACATTAGAGCTACCATAGCGGCCGTCGGAAAGCTCACAAAAGACGGTACCTTCCTCTCTCTCGTGGCTCTTGTTTTGCTGAACAGGAAGATGGAATAAGGAAAACCTAATTTAAGGGTTGATCAGCCTTTTATATAGAAATTTTTATGTTTATATAAGTATAATATGAAATATTAGTGGTCTTAGCATTTCATTTGACTATTTGGACTAAGGACACACAATTTTTGATGAAATTTGCACCAAAGGTAAATACCGGTCCGACGAATCCAACTGTGAAGTCGAAATCAGAGTTCAACGAGTCGATAATGAGTTACGAGTTATTTTTATAGTTTATAGCAATGAAACTTAACGTTTGCAATTTAAATTAATTATATTAAATTTCTAAGCTCAGAAAAATCTACACTCCAGCAAGCTCAAAATTCAGTTGACTTGAGCAAACATACACAGAAACACACTAACGAAGTCGCAATGTTAACCTCACGCTAACGTATTGCCATTACTCCACTATTATGCCAAAAGGAGATTAAAATAAATTATCAATAATTTAGGGGGGGTACAACCGCCACCCCCACCCCCCAAAAGGAAGTTGCGTCCTGAAACTTGAAGCGCAATCCGAACCTAAGAGATAAAAAGGACAAATTCAGATTTTACATGATAAAAGTACTCTCTGAAGAAAGCTAGGAGAAAAAATATGTATGAGATTCCTTCATGGCAGATTTAATTTCCAAGTTGCGCTCCTGTTGTCTTGATTTTGCTAAAGAACAATAACCATAGAAATCGTCTTCCTTTATAACACTCGATCCCGTGTCTTTAGAATACGGACAGGATCTTCGACATAAGAAATATTTGGCTTTATTTGGGGCATAGAGTCAAGGACATGACGATCACTAGTCACACACTTTCGCAACTGGCTCACATAAAACACATCATGAACATCAGGGAAAGTAGCAGGCAATTCAAGCCAATAAGCAGACACTCCGATGAGCTCAATAATCTTGAAAGGTCCCACATACCTTGGGTCTAACTTGTGGTTCCTTCCAAATATCTTTGCACCTGGAATCAGAGAAACTTTTAAGAAACCCATGTCCCCAACTGCCAACTCTGGATCAACACTTCATCGATTCACATAATTTTCATAACGCACTTGAGCCACGTGAAGCTTCTCACGAATATGCGATACGATAATTCTCATCTCTTCCATGGATTCAGGACCTAACAATGATCTCTCACCAACCTCAGCCCAAAAAAGGGGAGTTCGACAATGCCTCCCATATAAAGCTTCAAAGGGGCCATCTATAAACTCTCCTAATATTTATTATTGTAAGCAAACTCCATAAGTCCAAGACTCTTGTCCCATACTAAACTGTGGTCCAGAATATAGGATCTAATCATATCCTCCAAAATCCTATTCACTCATTCTGTTTGAACATTAGTCTGTGAATGATAAGCAGTAGAATACCTAAGATCAGTGCCCAAAGCTCCCTTCAAGCATCGCCAAAAATTAGACATATATCATGCACAATACTTACTACATACCATGCAATCTGATGAACTACTCTAAATAAAGCTTTGTTATTTTATCCATAAAATAGTCAATCTTGAAGGGAAAGAAGTGGCACACTTCGTCAATCTATCAACAATAACCCACACAGACTTAGGCCCATGCAGATGTAACATCCCCCCAAACAACTAGACCCCCAGGAGTGGTTTTTTCATGATTAGGTCATGACAAAACCCTAGGAAACCCAAAAAGACTCAAGTGAGCGAAGGCATGGAGGTGGATATCACCTTTGTTTGCAATAGCTCAACCTAATCACTAGGACCGGAATTTTATTGTAGGGTTTCACCTTAACTCCATGACCCCACCACGACACCGCTAACCCAAGGGGAGGCCAATGGGTCACTGATGGCCGTGAAGCCGACTCTTATTTAGGTGGTGTGTTCGATTGGTCGAATGTCGCGGACTGCTAAAAAGCGAGTTTTTAACGAAAGGAGGCAAGTTATACTATCGCATGTAGTACTCGATATTTGGTGGGAATATCAAGATCGTATTGTTCTCGGGGTCGGGTTGATTATTTTTACACTTTCCAGAGTAACTATTATTTTATCGAAAATTTGGTGGGGATTTTAATTAACAAAGGCAGATAAAATAAAAGTTCGAAAACGAGTTAGGAAATTTGATGAAGGGTTAACGCTCGGCATCGAACCGGATTAAGACAAAAATGACTCTTAATATTTAGAGAACCAAATTTTCAAATTAATTAAAGGCAACTTGGTCGTGGAGGTTCCACAAATATGAGCTCACCTAGATATAGGAATATAACTCACCTAAACATTAAGACTATTCGACCAAACTCAATCCGACGAAGGATTCCTCTTAATGCCCGCTTTACACTAAGAAAACCTCTCTTGGGTGGGAAACCCAATCTGGTAGAGTTAGGCTTCTCCTCTCTCGAGGTTATGCACACAGCTCTTTTTACCCAAGGGTAATCAGTCTATATGACCGTCCTCTCGGCTAACTAGCATATGGGTAATGGAAATAGAGCCCACACATCGATAGGTGGTTCTACGCATCGTATACTCGGGTAAACCTTAAGCCCTTTAATTAAAGTTAAAAAAAGATCCTTTAATTATTTTGAGTGATTTCATATTTCCCAATGCTCTTCGATGTCGAGGGCTAAGAACGATTAGCCACTCCTCGGTATAGGAACGGCTTATGATTTTAATGAGGCTAGAGTTCGAGATTAAGCGCTAAAGGGTTACAAAAAGTGAGAAAAAAAGAACACAACGTTAGAAAATTATAAAACTAACTAAAACGAGAACTCACACCTTTCAAAATCATAAAATAAAAAACTAAGTTACACAAAAAGGGAAATTACAAGTCCTACTTGAATGAGTAGGCGGGAAATAAATGCATTACAAGTCCTACTCAAACGATTAGGCGGGAAATGGCAAGTCCTACTCAAACGAGTAGGAGGAAAATGACAAGTCCTACTCAAACGATTAGGCGGGAAATGAAAGCGAGTCCTACTCGAATGAGTAGGCGGGAAGTAAATGCACACAGACATACAATCTACATAATTAAAAGAATGCAATGAAAATTATCTCATACACACACACACTCTACATAATTGAGAAAGCGATAAAAGAAAGAAAAAAAAATTATCTCATACACTCACACACACAATAAAAAGAGAAAGAAAATAAACTTATCTTAAAAATTAAAATAACAACTTTTTCATTGTTATAATTTTATAAAAGGGTTTAAAAAGTGGAAAAAAGTTGAAAAGAACAAAAGTTTTACAAAAATAATAAAATATTAAGTAAAAAAGGTAGAAAGCCACTTTGAAAACACATGTATTAAACCATAAAAATGAAATTAAAGTACGAAAAATAACTAAACTTAAACAATCCTCAGGGATAAGAAAATGAAAGTTATCATAACAACTAATAACTATGAAAGAAAACTTAGAACAAAAGCTAAGCAAAGCAAAACTATGAAAACAAAAAAACATGAAAATAAACTCATACACACACACACACATTTTTAAGAGAAAGACAAAGAAAAAAAAAAAGAATAAAAAGAGAACAAAAGTGGGGCTCTCACATCCATTCCAAGACAACATATGGAGAGAAAATCTAACATATTTAATTAAGGAAAAAGCATATTACAAATCTAAAACAAAGAGAGGGGGAGAAAATTCTCCTTTCATAGCAAGAAGTGCACCCAAGCAACCCACAAACAACAAAATTGGCCCAAAAGTTTGAACCATTGGATCACACAAAATTTACATTTATAGACAAAAAATTACAAGAGGTGGCAAGCTGGAGTGCAGAGGAAGCAGGAATTCGATGATTGGCCAGATTTTGGAACCATCTGGAATAAGGACAACACATTTTTATTTTTACTGGAATCGTCAAGCGCACCTGGCAATTTTTCATCGAGCAAAAATTTCATCGGGCTTAGCTCGACGAATTTCGAGCTGAACTTGAGATTTTTCATCGAGCACTAAGAATGTCAACAAGATTTTTTTGAGTAGAGAGAAGATGTAATATTTCGTTGGGGGGTGGGGGAGAACCGCTGGCATAATTTCTTGAGTAAAATCATCGAGCTCAGAACTGCTGAGAAGATTTCGTCGAGTGGAGCTCGACGAAAGTCGAGCTTGAGTTTGACGAAAAATTTGATGTTAAATGCTTGTGCCTTGTCTGGAGTTAAATCGTCGAGCTGAACTCGACGATTGTCGAGCTGAGTTTGATGAAAAATTTGTCAAGTTCATTTTTATGATTTGTAGACAGTAGATTTTGCTAGAATTAAAGTAAAACGCCCAGTCATGGCTGTGTACTTTGAAAATTCTAAAAAATTTCTGGAAATAAATAAAATTAAGTTAGACGATTTAAATAAAGTACTATAAAGTACAAATATTTACAACTTATCAAATACCCCAATACTTAAGCTTTTGTTATTCCAGAGCAAAAGTTGGCGATGAACTTATAGGGAATTAAAAGAAATCCTAAATTTAGCTATCGCTTAAATTAATTAAAAGAGAGATCTAAATAAATATACGAGGGATAAGAGTTAAGTCCTAAAATTATGAACATGATTTAAATAGAGGAAAAGTTTTGCCAAAAGACTTCTTGATATAATTAAATAGAAGCAAACTTTGAAATCGTTAGCTTAACAAAAATAGTTTGGAATTATCGAAACTATAGCTTGTGGGTGTTTTACGGGAAGTAATGCAATTTAAAAATTATGCTCTCAAAATAATTTTAAATTAAGTCTAGGACCATTGAAATTGGCTGGGGGGGGTATTTTTGTTTATGAAGAGAGCTTAAATTTAGAGGTGAGGTAATTTTTTCTCAAACCTCTACTAATTTTTTTTGGATGTTTTAGGAAAATGAAATCTTATTTTCCTTAACATATAAAATTTTGGAACAACTTCAAATTAACCCAATGTATATGTATAGGAGTAATGAATTTTATTCTCTTACTCGGTAACATATAATCTTTTTAAATATTGGATGCCTATGTTTACGGAACGAAATCTTGTTCCCATTCACATTGGTTCTTTTAAGAGTAAAATTTTGTTATCATGCCAAGTAAGGAATGAAAAATATGAGGAGAAATGCTTTTCAAAGAGAGAATTAGATTTTAACAAAAAAGTTTGAAAGCAACCTTTATAAATTGAACGTTCTTATATTTTAGAAAGCTAGAAGTAAACATAATTGAATCTTATAGTTGTTTATTTCTAATATAATACACGTGCTCTATTTATGATAAATTAGAAGTAGTGCCAAAAATGAGTCTCCTATCTTAAGAACAAAGTATAATAAATTTTTTAAAACTTAGCCCCGGATATTTTAATCTATCAATCTATAATTAATAAATGAATAGTAAACGAAGAATTAATGAAATTCACTTATAAATAAACTTGCAACTTTATTTTTGGAGAGCAAAAAGGGTTAAGAATGGAATATTCGATTTATTTGTTTTATATTTTTTGGAGAGTAAAACTTAACCCCGGATATATATATATATATATATATATATATATATATATATATATATATTCTGTTTATTTTCTAAATTTTTTTTATTTTTGAGATTTTTTAAATATTTACAAGAGAAGAAAAAAAGAAAAGTTTTTGTTACAAAGAGGAGGAAGAAAGGAAGAGGGGAGGGAGAAGAGAATATTTACAAAAATATTTACAATATATATATATAGAAAATATTAACAAAGAAAAATATTTACAAAGTAAATCAAAATATATTTTTTGTTGAATTTTTGTTCTGTAATTTTTTTTTAAATTTTTTTTTGAGTTTTCATTTTCCTTTTCAAAGAGGCGAGTAAGCGTCTTTGTAATTTTTGAAAAATCTTGAATAAATTGTCTATAAAAGCCCGCATGGCATAAGAAACTCCTAGTGGATTTAACGTTGGTTGGCGGCGGAAGTTTTTCTATAATTTCTATCTTGGACTTATCTACCTTGATCCCCTTAATCGAAATCTTATGGCCGAGAACCAAACCTTCTCGAACCATGAAGTAACACTTTTCCCAATTCAAAACAAGATGCGTGTCCTCGCATCACTGCAGGACACGATCTAGATTACTAAGATAAGCAGGGAAAGAGCATCCGAATACAAAAAAGTCATCCATAAAGACTTCCATGATATCTTCTACCAGCTTGCCAAAGATTGCCAGCATACATCTTTGGAATGTAGCTGGCGCATTGCACAGGCCAAATGCCATTCTTCGATAGGCGAAGGTGCCAAATGGGGAGGTAAAAGTTGTTTTCTCTTAGTCATCGGGGGAAATGGGGATTTGGAAAAACCCCAATAAACCATCAAGAAAACCAAAAAACGGATGACCGGATAAACGCTCTAGAATTGGGTCTAAAAGTGATAGTGGAAAATGGTCCTTACGGGTGGTATCATTAAGTTTCCTATAATCGATGCACACCCGCCAACCCGTAAAAGTACGAGTTGGGACGAGTTCATTGTGCTCATTTTCCAATACGGTTAGACCACCCTTCTTGGTCACAATATGAATGCGACTAACCCAAGAACTATCTGAAATGGGATAAATAATCCTTGCACCTATTAATTTAATTATTTCGGCTTTTACGACGTCTTTCATGTTTGGGTTATGATATCGCTGCGGCTGAATGGTTTTACGGCAATTATCGTGATGGAAGATCTTATGAGTGCAAAAAGAGGTGTTAATCCCCTTAAGGTCGGAAATTTGACACGCAATTGTGTGGCGATGTTTGAGTAAAACTTCTAATAAATCGGAAGTCTCCGAATCACTCAAATGCAAAGAAATGATAATGGGAAGAGTATCAGTTTTTCCCCAAAAGACGTATTTGAGAGATTTGGGTAGGGGTTTGAGGTCTAGGTTGGGCGGTTCTTCTAGCGAAATTTTGATTCTAATGTCTTTCAAACATATTGGTTCGAAAGGCAAACCTATAGTTTTATCCTCTTTTCAATTAAAAGTTTCAAGCAGAAAAATATCGTGGTTAAGAAAAATTGACTCGAAAATGGGAGAAGAACGATCTCCGAAAAAAGTATCTAAATTATATCAGAAATAATCGCTCGATGATGAGTCCTCCATCGAGGAATTAAAAGAGAAAGTAACCTCATCATCTCCCACCCGAAGGAGGAGATGACCGTTACTCACATCAATTAATGCGCGGGAGGGTGTGAGAAAAGGGCGACCGAATATAATTGGTACATTAGTGTCCTCCTCGATGTCCAAGATGACGAAGTCTAACGGGAAAATAAACTTGTTAACTCATACAAGGACGTCCTCCACTACCCCGACAGGGAACTTAACCGAGCGATCCGCTAATTGGATACGCATATTCGTAGGGGCCGTGAAAGTGAGGGATAGATAGAATTTACTCTTGAGGGGGGGGGGGGTGAATAGAGTATTAAAAATTTATTTAGATTTATTGCAGAATTAAAATACTGATACTAATAAGTAAGAGAATTAAATAAACTAAGATAACACATCACAGCACAACACACAAAGGAAATACAAGGAAAACCAGACGACATAAGAAAATTTATAGTGGTTCCCCAAATTTAGGTACATCAACTCTTATACCACCCAAGTAGGAATCCACCACAGGTTTTTGATCAGGTGCCCTACCACCACAAGATCTCTTTCAGGTAGATATAGAGACCCTTTGAGCTTTTGATCAAGAGCCCAAAATCCAATAGGTTTTTGATCAGGTGCCCTATCACCAAGAGTTCACTTTTGAAGGGAGAGATAACCCTGTACAGATGGAGGTAAAAGAAAATTATTATGGAAGTCTTCTCTTTCTCAAGCAAATGAGAAGACTATGTGGATTATTGTAGAAAGCCCAAGTTCCCCCTGAGATGATGTGTTGATTCAGGAAGAGGAAACTTGGTCCTGGGTGTAGGTCTTCAAAGTATAGCTAGAGAGCCTTCTACAACTGTAGACTAATTTTGATTGAAGATCTCTGTAGATCTCTGAAGGCTGAGGAATGAAGAAGATTTGAGAGAGTTGATTTGAAAATGTTCTTCTTCTTCCTTTGAAACCAATGCAACAGTCCTTGAGATAGAGTGAGTACGGCTAAAGAATGTTTTCCTCTATTTCACTAACTGACTAACTTGCCATCTTTCTCTCTTTGTTTCTTGTTATATTCAATCAGAAAGGAAAAACGGCATATACTTGAATTCCCAAAACAATACTTAATTTTCTACGAGAATTTTGGAGCCCAAACGGCTAGAATGGCTGGCAACAAAAATGAACTTCCATAACTGTCATCATAAGATAATCCAATAAAATATCCAGTGAATAACATAATTAATGCTTCATGAAATACGGCTATTATCCTTGAGAATATCAGCATTAATTATCAGAATATAATTGCCATTAAATAATTGATCATAAGCAAAATAAACACTTTAAACCATTTCTGTAAACTGATGACTACTAGCAGCATAAAATCGTATAACATAGTTTAGAGATAGTCGAATTGGGTTAAGAGATCGTCGACCTAAGAACAACTATCGTAGAACTTAGATTACTGCTGAGAAACAAGAGATCATCGACCTGAGCTCGTAGATCGTCGAGCTCAGTTCAGAGTAGAAGACTCTGAGATCGTCGATGGGAGATCGACGATCGTCGAGCTGAGTTTGACTATATTCGAACTGATATAGATATTCCACTGAATTCTTCTGAGTCTAATTCTGAGTCCACTGCAATGCTGGTCTTCCCAAACCTGACCTAAAAAGGACATAACTTAGACTAGACAAAGATCCTAGCTATATAGGTGGGTCAAACATCCTAAGAGTAGACCTAGCACAAATCCAAACAAGGGTTCGAACAATCTCTTCCTATTTGTGTGAGGTCACTCAAAAAAAGAACTGAAAAAAGAAGAATACAAAGACCATAAATATCTGTAAGGATGAAATAACATCAGCAGATATACTGCAATGCATTGTACATAATTCAGTTAAATATTAAAACATTACAGAGCACAAACTATAAATTATGAGAAGAAGGACCAGAGGAGGGTTTAGAGAAAATTATCTTTCTTTTGGGATCTGGAACTTCCTTCTTAGATATCTTCAGGTCCTGTCCACCAAAAGTTATCTGAGTACCTGTTCTGGGCTCAACTGCTTCTGGGTGCAGTGTCATATACTCAACTTGATTGAATATTTTCTTGCTAACTTGTAGCTTGTCCAGTTGAATTTCTCTGTAAGATGATATAGTGGTGAACTTAGATGGTTCTTCTCCTTCTTCTACAGCTTTCCTTATATGAGAAAGACCAATCAATTCTTGAAGCCTGGACATCCTGAAGTTGGGATCAACTTCCTAATCAACAGGTGGTTGATTATCTTGAGGATGTAACATGGTAACTGGTTTGAACTGAGTGGACTGAGCTTGAAAACTTGTCATGCTGATCTGTTCATCACTTTGAGAGTAAAGAGATTTTGGAGGAGCAGCCTCACTATACTTTCCTTTAGGCTTATGATATTCATCATGCCTTCTGGATTGATAGAGAGCAGTCTTTTGAACTTTGGGTGAAGCTTGCTGTTGAGGAGGAGAAAAAGAAGGGTTCTTATATATAACTTCTTTTACTTGCTCTGCTGTACTTTGATTCATGTGCTACTGACTGCTACCTTGGGAATGAGATCTGGATGATCTATTCTGCCTTTGATAAGTTCTAGAGAAAGAGGTAGGCTTGGAAGATGCATCAGATCTTTGAGGAAAAACTCCTAAGGCACCAGCAGCAGCAGGTGGAGGAGGAGGAGGACCTCGCTTGAACTTCTGAGGAGGAGGAGAGTATCTCATGCTCTTCTTCCTAGCCTTTTGTTCATATTTATAAAACCACATCCAGCATTCCATGCCTGGGTATGGTGTAATCCCTTTCAAAATGTAGTAAGGGGTATCATTAGTATTGCCTAGCTTGGGAGCAGCCTTTCTTTTCTTTGACTTTTTCTTCTTCTTAGGATAAGAATCCTCTAAATCATCATCCTCAACATCATCAGATGTATCAAGAGGATTGTCATATAAGTCTTTGATTTCCTTTAGCTATTTATCATCAATCTTCTTGGCAGCTTTCTTTTTAGCTTCTTCTTGAATATCAAGAGCTATGAGATCATCCAAAGAGGGAAGGGGACTGTCATCTATGGGTTAGGATGTTCCAAGGGGACTTGGGACTTGATCAACATCCATAGAAGATGGAGACAGTTCAATAAGAGCAGCTCTTTGCTCACAGAGATTTATTAATCTTGTCTCTAGGGCTGAAGCCAGATTTCTTGAAGCCATTAGACAAATAAGTTCCTCAACAAATAAAAGAGCATCTAGCTCATTCTTATCTTCTGTAACAAAAGTAGGTTCAACAGCCATAGGATATGGCATTTTTGTACAAACTGAATCTGACTGAATCTGCATGAGTTGTTCCACAACTTGAGGACTCATGGGTCTGGTATAACAAAGCATATCCTTGGAAGTATTGATCTCAACTTAAGTCAAAGCTAATCTAAACACAGAAAATGAATGCAAAAGAATCTGTAAATCAATAGTGGGATTTATAAAGCAATCACCACTAAAAATGCCAGGAGATGACACATCAGTGTCCTCATATAAAATAAGCAAAAATGAGTAAGGAACTATATCTGAACAAAACTTCTAAAAAACTTCTACTTCTTGCACTGCTGGAGGAGACAGAGCTTGAAGATCTGCTGAGGCTGAACCTACTGCATCTTTATTGGACATCTCCCCCTGCTGAGGAGACAGAGCTTGAAGATCTGCTGAGGCTGAACCTGCTACATATTCATTGGACATCTCCCCCTGCCTTGTTTCAGTGGTAACTAGAACCGGGCCCCTAGATTAAGAAGGGATAATGGAAGAAGAAAGGGAAGCAGATAGAGTGGAGATAGATTGAGCAAGAGGTAAAATGGCCTTTGATATCAAGGATTTAAGAGCTGGAGTGATGAGCTCCAGAAGATGAGTGAGGAAAAGGGGATAAAAATAAAGGAACTCAGATGGTGTCTGAGTTGATACAGAATGATGGGTAGGAGGAGGAATGAAATCAGTCATGAGTTCATCCTGAATAGGGGAGTTAGGAGGAGAATTTTGTGGAGAGTGTTGTGGTGAGGCATCAAGGTTGATGGGAGAATCATTTTCATGGGAAGGTGATGGGTGAGGTGAGAGTAGGTCAAAATTAGGAAAAGACATACTGTTGAGGTTTTAAGGTTCAACAAGATGTTGGGGAATTGGTGACTGAGTAGGAGAAAGAGGGATAGCTGGGGAAGATGGAGGAGTTTGAACAATATTTGTAGGTTGAGAGGAAATACGAGGGATGGCTTGGGAAGAGGGAGGAGTAGGAGGAAGAACTTCTTCACTATGGTGAGAAGTGGTTGTTACATCCCTTATGTCCTCAGATATATTGGAGGAAGGTCCAGCCTTGTAGGTCTTTTGAATTGTCCTCTCCCACTTCCCAAATAGAGAAGATTCCAATCTCTTGCATGCATTGATAGCTATTGTTGAAGAAACCAGTAGCTCTAGAGCTTTCTTCTGAAGGAAGATTCCCAGAATCCTCATAGTCAAACTTCCTTCTTGTTGTTTTTTCTCTTAATCAAATCAAAAAACAAACTAGCCCAATCTATGGACTTCTTGTTAACAAGAGCAGACATAATGGCAAACTGTTGCCTATTGATATTTTCATGTGCAGAATGCTTGCCCAGCAATACCTTGCCCATAATATTAGTAAGAAACTTAAAACCAACAGATAAATTCTTCTTAAAAAGCTTAGATGGGATGCCCTCAGCATGACCCATCTCTATCAACATCGTGCTGTACTTAATACTATCCTGTTCTAACTCTTCCGTTCCATTTTTCAACTCAAAAATTTCGGTAAGAATTGCAGGGTTTACAATCACCTGCTGTCCTGAAATGAATCTGATCATGGAAGAGTAATTAGTTAAGGAAGAATATACCCATTCTTTGATCTCTGAAACAGATATTTTAATCCTTGTAGACATAAACTTCTTCAGACCCTGATCATCACATAACTGCAACATCTCTTGAAATATTGGATCACAATGACTGATCAATTCGAAATCGACGTCGAAACCAGTGTCGAATTTCATCGCTGATAGAACCGCTGCCGAAATCGCAATTGAAGTTCTGTAGACTCAAGAGAGAAGTGATAAAGAGCAAAGGGAAAAAAATATGAAAGCGCGGGATAGAGATCAAAGATAAACCTACATATAGGTTTTTGGAATACGAAAAGACGATCTCTGTCCGACGATAAAACAAAAAACATCGATCTTAGGTCAACAATTAATTTCTAAACAAATAATATCATTGGTCTCTAATCTCAGTAGCGTAAATTGATAGTTGAGCATAGGTCGAAGATTAATTTATTGAAGCAATGTCGTCGATCTCTGGTCGACGATTTTTGTCTTCACACAGAGCTGTCGTCAAAATTAGGTCGACGATAGAGCTCAAGATGGGTTCGAAGATTGTCGATCTCCGTTCGACGATCGTTGAACAAATCTTCACAAGGACAAAATTTAATTTTAATCTATGCCATTTATCATTCCAAGCTGATTAAAAAAAAAGATGTTTTTGCTCATCTAATTGTTTGGTGAAAATATCTCCTCTTTGAAAATCAATGGGGATAAACTTGAGATAAATTTTGTTTTTATCAACACAATCTCTAATAAAAAGATGCCTTATTTCTATATGCTTGGTCCTAGAATGAAGGACTGGATTTTGTGCAATTGAAATGACACTGGTACTGTTACAAAATATGGTGGTATTTTTGAGAGAGTATCAAGAATCCAGTAGCTAGTTTTGAATCCACAAGATCTGTGAATAGCAACTACCAGCTGCTATATATTCAGCCTCTGCAGTTGATGTAGACACAAATGATTGTTTCTTGCAAAACTAGGACACTAATCTATCACCCAAGAAACTAACAAGTTCCTGAAGTGCTTTTTCTGTCAACTCTGCATCCAGCATAGTCAGCATCAGAATAACCAGTTAAGTCAAATTCTGACTCTGTAGGATACCAAAGTCCTAGATTAGGACAACCCTTTAAATATCTTAAAATTCTCTTGAGGAGAATTAAATGAGATTCTTTAAGGTTGACTTGAAATCTAGCACAAAGACATGTTGCAAACATTATATCAGCTCTACTTGCAGTACGATTTAATAGGGACCCAACAATGGCCCTATAATTTTTCTGATCAACAGGTTTACCCTTTTCATAAGAATCAATTACTGCATTAGAAGCCATAAGTGTTTTCATAGCTTAGGCATCAGCCATCCCAAACCTTTTTACTAATACCTTAGCATACTTGGACTGAGATATGAAGATGTCATCAGGAGCTTGCTTCACTTGAAGACCAAGGAAGTAAGAGAGTTCACCCATGCTACTCATTTTAAACTTGGAATGCATAAGGTCACAAAACCTTTTGCAAAGTTTAGAATCAGTAGATCCAAATATAATATCATCAACATATACTTGAACTAACAGAATACTATCATGATGATGTCTTATAAATAAAGTCCTATCTACAATACCTCTATAAAATTTATGATCTAAAAGAAAGCTAGCTAGGGTCTCATACCAAGCTCTTGGAGCTTGATTTAAACCATAAAGAGCCTTATGCTATTTGAAAACATAAGAGGGGTGAGTTGAAGAGATAAAACCTTGTGGCTGTTCCACATATACTTCTTCCTTGAGTTCCCCATTGAGAAAGGCACTTTTGACATCCATTTGATATACTTTGAATTTCTTGTAAGCAGCATAAGCTAAGAATATTCTGATAGCTTAGAGCCTTACAACAGGTGCAAAGTTCTGATCATGGTCAATACCTTCTTCTTACCTGTAGCCTTGTGCAACTAATCTTGCTTTATTTCTAATAACTATTCCTTGAGAATCCAGTTTGTTTCTGAAAACCCTTTTAGTTCCAATGACTAGATATCATTTTAGTCTAGGAACTAAATTCCAAACTTTGCATCTCTCAAACTGATAGAGCTCCTCTTTCATTGCAATAATCCATTATGGATCTTGCTCAGCATCTTCGATGGATGAGGGCTCAATTTGAGATAAGAAGAAGCCATGCATCACATCATGAGTGAGTTGATGCCTTATCTGCACACCAACTGACATGTCTCCTATCACTTGACATATATGATGATCTCTAAGTGTAACTAAGTCAGTAGATGGAGTTTGTTCAGCAACAGCATTATGAACCAATTCCTCTTGTGGAATTAAATTTGTTGTTGGAGGAATTTCAGCAACTTCTAGAGATTCTTCTTCACTATCTTTATCAATCTGTGGAGAGGGAGTTGATATCACCTTTTGGGTGAGATTTAAGTCATCCAACTTCTCACATAAGTTAGGTACCTGAAAACAGTTACTGATAGAAGTTTCCTTCTCCTTATAAAACATATTAGCTTCATCAAATATAATGTGCATAGATTCTTCAATTTTCAAGGATGATTTGTTGAAAACCCTATATGCCTTGCGAACTTGGGAATATCCTAGAAAAATTCCCATTGTAGCTTTGGCTTCAAACTTTCTAATATAATCTTTGTTATTATTATGTATATAACAGATACAACCAAAAATTCTAAAGTAATCTATTTTAGGTTTCTTCCCTTTGAGTAATTCATAGGGAGTCTTGCCCTTTAGTTTGTGTAACAAACTTCTATTCAGGACATAATTTGTTGTGCTTAAAGCTTCTTCCCAATAGGATAGAGGCATGTGAGAATCAACAAGCAATGTGCCTGCAGTTTCAATGAGTGTTCTATTTTTCCTTTCAACTACCCCATTTTGTTGAGGAGTTCTAGGAGCAGAGAAGCAGTGCCTTATACCTTCCTTCTCATAGAATTTTTGCATAGGAAGATATTCAAACTCAGTGCCATGATCACTTCTGATAAATGCAACTGGAGTAGAGTACTCAATCTTTATGCATTTTAGAAAGTCTGTAAGAACTATGAAATTATCAGACTTGTTTCTCAAGAAGAAAATCCAAGAGAACATAGAGAAGTCATCTACAATAACTAAAGTATAGAACTTCCCTCCTAGGCTTTGTACAACAATTGGTCAAAAAAGGTCCAAATGAAGAAGATACAAAATCCTAGGTGAATCACTATTATTAACTGATTTAAAACTATTTTTAGTTTGCTTGCCTTCTTGACAAGCACTGCAAAGGCTTTCCTTCTTGTGGGGGCAAGAAGGCAATCCTCTAACAAGGTTGTACCTAGATAACCTAGCAATGTTTTTAAGATTTACATGTCCTGGCCTTTTATGCCACAAAGTATTGTTATTACTAACCTAGTTAAACAAACAGATTTCTGAACTACCAGAATTAAAATCAACTAAATAGATATTGCCTTGTCTAATACCTGATAATACAGTGTTGTTATTTAAAGAAATATTGCATTTGGATTCAGTAAAACATATCTCATAACCTGCATCACATAGCTGACCTATGGATATCAAGTTATGTTTCAAGCCACTTACATATGCCACTTTTCTGAATGTGATAACTCCAAGTGTAAATTCTCCATAACCTTCTGTCTGACCAAAGCTTGAGTCTCAAAATATAACCTTTGGAACTAGCTTTGCCTTATAGTTACTTAGATTGGCCTTGCTTCTTGTCATGTGCTTGGAGCATCCACTATCCAAATACCACTTATCCTGTATGGTAGGATAGGTCTACACCTGCAAAATAACAACATATATATTTTTGGCCCAGGTAACCTTGGGTCCTGGCTTCATTTCATATTTAAAACTTGAAATATAAGAGTATTCAGGTTGACTTTTGTAACCTAAGGGATGAAATCTCCTTGGTGGGATTGTCGAGTTAGTTAAGGGATAAAAAGGTTTAGGATTAGAGTTCTTATTGAAATTTCTGTTGAAATTATAGTTTTGATGAAACTGATTTGGGTTCGATGATTTATGTTTAGATAGTCGATCTGCGTTCGATGACCAACATTGATTTTGTCGATCTTGGTTCTCAGAATAATAGTCACTATTATCTGGGTTCTGCGATCGTCGATCTCTGTTCTACGATACATAATGATATCATCGATCCCCGTTTGCAGAGTGTTTAGGCCCAAGCTCTGGGTTCTGAGATCGTCGATCGTCGTTTGATGAATAATCCTGAGTTCATCGATCTTTGTTCGACGATTTTTGTTAAGCCTTTGTTTTTTGTTTTTCTTTATTTATCTCAACTTGTTTTAAACCTTTGTTAACAGTTTTGATTTGTTCTGTGTTCTTCTTACCTTTATTTGATATGAACTTTACAATTTGAGAGAGATGGTTTTTCTGAATGATTGGTGGTTCACTAGATGATACACCTAATCCTAATTTACTTCTATTAAGCCTAGCATTAAGTGTGCTGGTAATTTCGACTAGTTGTTTTCTTCTTCCATTCAGTGATTCTTCTAGCTGTTTTCCTTTACTTAATTCACCTTTTAGGAAAGTGATTTGTTCACTATGCATGTCAATTTCATTTTTACCTTAATGTTTTCTAACACTAAGCTATCATAATTATGTTGTCTATCTCTGAGAAGTTTGATTTCCTTCTCAGATCTAATCAGATCATTACACATAGATTTAAAATCATTTTTGAAATCTTAAGAAGTAAAGTCAAAATCTTCCAATACCTGATCACAATCTGAATATTCTTCAGATTCTCCTTCTTCTGAACCATGTCCTGAAGCATTTATGTCCATCAAGCAGATTTCATTGGTCTTTGCTTCTTCTTCATCTTCACTAGAACTGGAGGAAGATGATTCTTCAGTATCACTCCATGTTTCTGCAACAAACCCTCTCTCCTTCTTCTTGTGCTTGTGGGAGGATGGTTTGCTGGAGTCTTTCTTGGAGTCTTTCTCCTTTCTTCTTTCCTTATGCTTATTCTCTTTACATTCTGGAAGAATGTGTCCAGGTTTCCTGCAACCAAAGCAGATAATCTCTTTAGAAGGGGTCTTGTCATACCTTGGTTTGTCATCACTTCTTGATGATTTCCTTCTGAATTCTTTTCTCCCCATTTTGAAGAATCTCTTTGCAAAGAGACTCATCAACTCTTCATTTGATGGAGAAGTTTACAATTCTTCAGAATCTTTGAAGGCTATATTTTGTTCCTTCCTAGTTGGTGTAGCAATCTTTTGTTGTTCAGCTTCTATTATCTTCAGGAGCTGTTCATAGGATTTCAGCTTTCCTAAGACTGATTCTATTGTCATCTCATGCGTGCTTCTGGTCTCTCTGATTGATCAGATTCGAGAATCCCATGAGCTGGGGAAGCACATGAGAATCTTCTCATTTATTTCTATTACTGAGATGTCTATGTCAAGAGTTTTCAGCTAATTAACAATGATGCTGAGTCTATTGTACATCTAAGAGACTTGCTCAGTTTCTTCCTTTTTAAAGTTCTCATACTGGGAAATGAGATGAGCTCTCCTATCCTTCCCTTCATCTGCTTATCTTGCAACCATCTGGTTTAAGGAATCCCAGATGGTCTTAACTGATTCACATTCAGCCACTTTTTGGAATATATCATCAGACATTGTTTATGCCAATATGTTCATGGCTTTTGCATCAGCAACTATTGATTTTTTGTAAGTATCATTAGAGTCTGGAGGAGGTACTGTAATCATGTTTGTGGAAGTTCTTGGAGGGGCAGCTGGTGGAGGTACTCCTGTTAAGAGAGAAGCATAAATGTCTTCATCAATAGAATTTATATAAAGCTTGATTCTTGCATTCCAGATTCCAAACTTTTGCAAGTTGCAAACTGGAGGTCTGGTGTTTGCAAAGTCCTTGTACTGTGCCATGGTTTAATAAAAAGATAGTAGAGTAAAATGATATCTATCAAAGATCTTAGGTTAGGGTGTTAGCCTGTACAACCTTAAAAATACACCCTCTGATACCAATTGAAAGTGAGGGATAAATAAAATTTTCTCTAGAGGGGGGGTGAATAGAGTATTAAAAATTTATTTAGATTTATTGCAAGATTAAAATACTGATACTAATAAGTAAGAGAATGAAACAAACAAAGTTAACACAGCACATTACAGCACACAAAGGAAACACAAGGCAAACCAGATGACACAAGAAAATTTATAGTGGTTCCCCAAATCTTGGTACATCTACTCTTCTACCACCCAGGTAGGAATCCACTACAGGTTTTTGATCATGTTCCCTGCCACCATAAGATCTCTTTCAGGTAGATCTAGAGACCCTTTGAGCCTTTGATCAGGAGCCCAAAATCCAATAGGTTTTTGATCTGGTGCCCTATAACCAAGAGTTCACTTTTGAAAGGAGAGATTACCCTGTATAGATGGTGGTAAAAGAAAAGTTTATGGAAGTCTTCTCTTTCTCAAGAAAATTAGAAGAACATGTGGATTGTTGTAGAAATCCCAAGCTCCTCCTAAAAATATGTGTTGATTCAGGAAGAGGAAACCTTGTCCTGGGTGTAGGTCTTCAAAGTATTGCTAGAGAGCCTTCTAGATCTGTAGACTGATTTTGATTGAAGATCTCTATAGATCTCTGAAGGCTGAGGAATGAAGAAGACTTGAGAGAGTTTATTTGAAAATGTTCTTCTTCTTCCTTTGAAAGAAATGCAACAGTCCTTGAGAAAGAGTGAGTACGGCTAAAGGATGTTTTTCTCTATATCACTAACTGACTAACTTGCCATCTTTCTCTATTTGTTTCTTATTATATTCAATCAGAAGGAAAAACGGCATATATTTGAATTCTCAAGACAATACTTAATTTCCTACAAGAATTTAGGAGCCCAAACAGCTAGAATGGATGACAACATAAATGCACTTCCATAACTGTCTTTGTAAGATAAGACAAAAAAATATTCTGTGAATACCATAATTAATGATTCATGAAATATAGCTTTTAGCCTTGAGAATATATACATTAATTATCAGAATATAATTTCCATTAAATAATTGATCATAAGAAAAATAAACACTTTAAACCATTTCTGTAAACTGATAACTACAAGCAGTATAAAATCGTAGAACATAGTTCAGAGATCGTCGAACTGGGTTAATAGATCATCGACCTGAGAACAACTATCATAGAAATGAGATTACTGCTGAGAAACAAGAGATCGTCGACCTGAGCTCGTAGATCGTCGAGCTTAGTTCAGAGTAGAAGACTCTGAGATCGTCGATGGGATATCGACGATCGTCGAGCTGAGTTCGACTATAGTCAAACTGATATAGATATTCCACTGAATTCTTCTGAGTCTAATTCTGAATCCACTGCAATGCTGGTCTGCCCAAACCTGACCTAAAAAGGACCTAACTTAGACTAGACAAAGACCCTGCACGTGGGTGAAAACATCCTAAGAAAAGACCTAGCACAAATCCAAAAAAGGGTTCCAACAGGCCGGAGTGCCCAAACCTAACTTTGAAAGAGAGAGAACGACATCAATTTAATGCTCGTGCCTAAATTTGCTAGAGCGTATTTCACTAATATATTTCCAAAAAGGCACGGGATAGAAAACCGACTCAGGTCATTTTGTTTTGGGGGGAAATTTATTAGTAAGAGTCGCTGAGCAGTCTGGGTTGAGAGAGATATGCGAAATATTTTCTAGTTTTTGTTTATTAGAAAGAAGTTCTTTCAAATATTTCGCATATTTATACATCTGCGAGATCGACTCGCAGAATGGAACAATAATATGAATTTTCTTTAATAGTAAAATAATTTTTTTTTAGTGCGCGTCCTTATGCTCACTATCCAACTTATGCGGATACGACAGGGCCTTGTTTAAAATAATTTTTTCATTTCAAATCGTTAAAGGCGATGTAATCAAAGAAGGGGGAAGAGGGGTCAGTGGAGAAATATGTACCTGCGGATCGATCCGTTTTGGATCGACCACCTCCTTACCGCTACGGAGGGTTATACCGTGGGTGTTCTCCCGAGGGTTGGGCTTCGTGTTCCCTAGTATTGCCCCGAGCGCCGCTCGTACATCATTCTTGCTAGCTGTCCAACCTATTGTTCAAGATTTTTTAGCAATCTGGTGATGTTCCCGATATTTGACTCGTTGGACTCTATGTATTTATAAAACTTTTCCTCAACCGGAGAAGGTTTCGGAGCAGTAGACGGTAAAAATGCGGGCGCAAAAGAATTAGGGGGCGTTGCGCATTGTTCGCATTGCTCTATGAGATATTGGGGTGATTCCTCCAACCTGGATTATAGTTATTACTATAAGGGTTGTAGTTGGGGTTGAAGGAAGGAAGACCCGAATTTCCAATGAAGTCTATGAACTCTTCGGCCATGCAGACGTTGGGGGGAATAAAACAAGGCGAAGTGGAGGAGAAATTAGTCATCTCAACCACCTTCTTTGTTAACCTTTCAATTTGAAGGGTTAATAGAGAAGTGGCATCAACTTAAAAAAGACCGGCCGCCAGCTTGGCATGTCCCCGCGGGACGTTCCATTGCTAGACGTTCATATCCATCTCTTCGATAAGTGCTTGGGCGGCCTCGGGGGTTTTATTTTTTAAAGTGCCCCCTGCAGCCGCATCAATCATTTGACGCGTATGATAGTTAAGCCCATTATAAAAGATTTGGACCTGCAACCACACAGGCAGCGCGTGGTGCAAACACTTGCGAAGGAATTCTTTAATACTATCCCAAGTCTCAAATAGTGATTCGAAATCGTTCTGCACAAACGAAGAAATGTCCGCGCGCAACTTTGCATTTTTTGCGGGCGGAAAAAACTTCGTTAAGAACTATTCCGCAAGCTCGGCCCAAGTGGTGATACATCCTTACGGGAGAGAATTAAACCATGCCTTCACTTTAGATTTAAGGGAAAAAGGAAATAAGAGCAAGCGAATGGCGTCATCAGTGACGCCATTAATCTTAAAAGTCTTGCAAATTTCTAAAAAGTTAGACAAGTGAACATTCGGGTCCTCATCCAGCAGTCCATCGAACTGCACGACGTTTTGGATCATTTGAAAGACACTCGATTTTATTTCAAAATTACTATTCGCCACCGTAGGGAGAACAATGCTAGAACCAGTATCATCCAGGTAAGGGCGGGCGTAATAAGACATAGTACGCTTGGCCTCTTGTGCAGGCTTAGGGTCGACCATAACTACGGCAGAGGGTTCTTCGATAGATTCTTCGGGGTCTAAAAAAGGAATTCGGCATTGAGATCAAATACACGCAAGAGAGAGTTCAATTTCAGGATCAAAATCAAAAATTTTAGACTCCGAGGGTTGTCCACGGGTCATACACACTAAAATATAAACTAAATAATAAACTCTATTTTATTTTATTTTTTTTAAATAAAGTTTTTTAGTTTTTTTTAGTTTTTAGAAGATAGGTAAAAGTAACAGACTCCGGAATTCAAAATAACAACTCGAAGACTCCCCGACAATGACGCCAATAACATGATGGTCGCGAAGCCAACTCTTATTTGGGTGGTTGGTTCGATTTGTCGAACGTCGCAGACTGCTAAAGAGCGAGTTTTTAATGAAAGGAGGGAAGTGCACCTATCACATCTAGTACTCGATATTCAGTGGGAATATCGAGGTCATATTGTTCTCGAGGTCGGGTTGATTATTTTTACTCCTTCCGTAGTAACTATCATTTTACCGAAAATATGGTGGGGATTTTAATTAACTAAGGCGGATAAAATAAAAGTACGAAAATGAGTTAGGAAATTCGATGAAGTGTTAACGCTGGTCATCAAACAGGATTAAGATTAAAAAAGACTCTAAATAATTAGAGAACCAAAATTATAAATTAATTAAAGGCAACTTGGCCGTGGAAGTTCCACAAATATGAGCTCACCTTGCTATAGGGATATTGCTCACATGAACATTAAGACTATTCAACGGAACTCTCGTCCGACAAAGGATTCCTCTTAATACCCGCTTTACGCTAAGAACCTTGCTATTGGGTGGGGAACCCAATCTGGTAGAGTTACGCTTCTCCTCTGTCGAGGGTATGCACACAACTCTTTTTACCCAAGGGTGATCAGTCCATACGCCCAGCCTCTCGGCTAGCTAGCGTATGGATAACGGAAATAGATCTGACACATCGATATGTGGTTCAACGCATCGTATACCCGGGGTAAACCTTAAGCCCTTTAATTAAAGAGATAAAAAGATCCTTTAATTATTTTGAGTGATTTCTTATGTCCCAATGCTCTTCGATGTCGAGGGAAAATAACGATTGGTCACTAATCGGTATGGGTATGGCTTATTATTTTTATGAGGCTAGAGTTCGAGACTAAGCGCTAAATGGTTACAAAAAAGGGACAGAAAAGAACACAACGTTAGAAAATTTTAAAACTAACTAAAACGAGAACTCATACCTTTCAAAATCATAAAATAAAAATCTAAGTTACACAAAAAAGAGAAATTACAAGTCCTACTCGAATGAGTAGGTGGATATAAATGCATTACAAGTCCTACTCAAACGAGTAGGCGAAAAAATAAAAAGTCCTTCTCATACGAGAAGTCGGGAAATGATAAGTCCTACTCAAACGAGTATGCGGGAAATGAAAGTGAGTCCTACTCGAATGAGTAGGCGGGAAGTAAATGCACACACACACAAACTCTCTACATAATTGAAAGAAAGCAATGAAAAATATCTCATAAACACACACACTCTACATAATTGAGAAAGCGATAAAAGAAAGGAAGAAAAATTATCTCATACACTCACATACACAACAAAAAAAGAAAGAAATTAAACTTATCTTAAAAATTAAAATAACAACTTTTTCATTGTTATAATTTTATAAAAGAGTTTAAAAAGTGGAAAAAAGTTGAAAAGAAGAAAAGTTTTACAAAAATAAAAAAGACTAAGTAAAAAAAGGTAGAAAGCCACTTTGAAAACACTTGTATAAAACCATAAAAATGAAATTAAAGTACTAAAATAACTAAACTTAAACAATCCTCAGTGACAAGAAAATGAAAGTTATCATAGCAACTAATAACTATGAAAGAAAACATAGAATAAAAGCTAAGCAAAAATAAAACTATGAAAACATAAAAACATGAAATTAAACTCATACACACACACACACACACATTTTTAAGAGAAAGACAAAGAAATATAAATAAAGGATAAAAAGAGAAAAAAAAAGTGGGGCACTCACATCCATTCCAAGACAACATAAGGAGACAAAATCTAACATATTTTATTAAGGAAAGAGCTGATTACAAAGCTAAAACTAACATAAAAGAGAGGGGCAGAAAATTCTCCTTTCATAGCAAGAAGTGCACCCAAGTAGCCCACAAACAACAAAATTGGCCCAAAAGTTTGAACCATTGGATCACACAAAAAATTTACATTTATAGAAAAAAATTACAAGAGGTGGCAAGCTGGAGTGCAGAGAAAGCTAGAATTCGATGACTAGCGTAGTTCTGGAAGCATCTAGAATCGGGAAAGCACATTTTGATTTTTACTTGAATCGTCGTGCGCAACTGGCAGTTTTTTGTCGAGCAGAAATTTTGTCATGTTCAGCTCGACGAATTTCGAGCTGAGCTTGATATTTTTCATTGAGCTCTAAGAAGGTCGACAAGATTTCGTTGAGCAGAGAGAAGCTGGAATATTTCATCGGGAGGGGGGGGGGAGAACCGATGACATAATTTCTTAAGTAAAATCATCGAGCTTAGAACCGCTGAGAAGATTTCATCGAGTGGAGCTCGATGAAAGTCGAGCTTGAGTTCAACAAAAAATTTGATGTTGAATGTTGGCGCCTTGTCTGGAGTCAAAATGTTGAGCTGAGTTCGACGAAAAATTTGTAAAGGTCATTTTTTTTTATTTGCAGACATCAGATTTGGCTGGAATTAAAGTAACACGCCCTGGTCACGGGCGTGATCAATTTGACACAGGCGTGTACTTTGAAAATTTCAGGAAAATTTCAGGAAATAAAATAAAATTAAGTTAGAATAATATTTACAAAAAGAAGCAATTTATTGAACAAAAAAATAACTAAAATAACAAAAACAAACTAAAATGACTTAAATAAAGTACTATAAAATACGAATATTTAAAACTTATCAGTCACCAAAGACCCATTGGGGTCAACTAAAAGGGTCAAGTTGGCCAAAGTAAACCCAAACCCTAATTAAGTCAAACTAAGCTCACACATTATCAATTGACCTCCACTTAGACAAATGCACCCACCTAGACCTTCCTAAGACCTAAGGGAGGTCAATGGGTCACCAAGGACCCAATGGGGTCAACCAAAGAGGCTAAGTTGACCAAAGTCAACCCTAGCCCTAAAATGGTCAAAGTGCCCTAATTAAGGGTCAAGTGGCTTCCAAGGTGCCAAGACAACCATACCCAACCACATCTATACCTTAGGGGAGGCCAATGAGTAACCAAATTCCCATTGGGTTCAACCCAAAAGGTCAATTTGACCAAGGTCAACTCAACCCTAAGATTAGGTCAAATTAGCCTAAGTGGATCTTACCAACCCTAACTCACTTATTCTAAGCCCAACTAGTGTGGCCCATTAGCTTTAGCAGGCATGAATTTACTTAAAATGCCATTAAAATTCTGGAGAGGGTTACTAGGAGAGAGAAAGCTCTGGACCCCTTTAATGGAGAAGAGAGAAAGAGAGGGCATTCATGGCCAAGGGATGCCAAAGGCCTCTGTATTCATCTTCAATGCAGGATTCAACTCCCCTGGGGGAGAGGAGAAGTTCCCAGCCTTTTCCCGTCCAAGTTGAGCCCAGGTTCACCCCCCAAGCAATGGCCGAAAAGTAACATTCATGGCCATTAATGTCCATTGATGCTACACCCTCCCTCTTCCCGATTTGACAATCTTAAAAGTATCCCTAGCCCCCCAGCAGCCTTTGACACACTTTCGCTGAAGCAGCAGAGCCTTCCTATAGTGGAGTTGCAGAGCACCAAATGACACCACTAACGACAATGGCAACCTGTCGATTGGCAAGGCTTCATGCCTCCCAAAAGGTCGACCTATTCCCCTCTCTCTCTCTATGCTAGCCTCTTAGATCAACTAGGGGAGATATCAGGCAAAATTGAGCCCGATCTAGTGAGAGATTTGGAAGAAATTTCTTGATAATAGAGAGTTTGTGGGTTCACTAGAATCGGCCCCTCCGGCGGCCGTGTCACCGACATTCGACAGCCCCCACAACGGAGGTGGTTGTGGCGGTGGCTGGCCAAAGAGGTGGCTGGGTGGCCGGGAAATTTGCTTGGAAGTTGCTCCAGGATGTGTTGATCTGGACCATTGGAACGCTGGGTATGATTAAGGGCAGCCGCTATATTGCGCCAAGATTCGTGCCTCCATTTGATATAATTTAGGATTATATTATTTCATTTTATTTTATTTCTGTCACACTTAATGCAGTGGTTAGTATGAATTATTAAAAATACTTGGAGTCACCTACTGAAGAAATTATCAACATCAAAACTTAGACCTTCAAGTTTAATTTACTTTAAAAATAATTTCAACACAGTTGGGTTAATTTTCTTACCATAACACTATAAATGGTACAAACTATACATAGGGCTATTGAGATACTAAATTGAGTTCCCCTACCAAACCACATGTCCAAATGACTTAAAATTTGAAATGGTAGCCACTCTTACCTATAATTGTAACATATCCAAAAATGGGAATTTTTAGAAGACATGTTACTATAGTTTTTTGTAAAAATTTAATAAAAAAGGTTTGAATTAATTAAAGGGTCTATGGACATCAAAATCAACCAAAATTTTGGTGGATGGTCCTTAAGGTCAATATATTTCCCTGGTAAAAATATCAACCCATTTGGGGTTGATTTGAGTAGGTATTGATGTGACCAAAGTTTGGTACCTTAAGGGTAAATTAGGTCAAAAGTGCACTAGGTGCAGTGAGTGACCATTCCTCACCCAAATGAGTTGAAACTTTGGCCACTAACTTGTAGTCACTTATAACCCCCACACTAGTGGTTTTGGGTGGTTTGGGGTGGATATACCCACAACCCCTAGTACAAACCCTATGGTTGCCCTTTGAGTACTGAGAAGGACATGGGGTCATGGATTAATTTGACAATTAGTGGACTACTTCACGGGTAGGTAATAAGCCCTAGATAATTTTATTGGAATTTTTAGGAATATTTATCCCCCCTGTGTTAATTAAGAATTAATTAGTGTACTCTATTTTAAATTAGAATTTCATGCCTATATATTCTTGGATGTTCATGAAACTAGGGAAGTGAACCTATTTAGATGTTATTGTTCTCTGATAATTTTATTAAGAATTTTGGATTGTTATTTTTGGTACTTTATTCACAACCCCAATGTTTTCCCTAATTACAAGAAAAATAGTTATTGATTTTTCACTAAGTATAAAACTGTGAAACTTGGTCATAGGACCTCTTTTCACTAACTGGAAAATTATTGAAAGCCTTTTTATACAAGTTGTTTAACAGAGTGCCATATATATAGGATTATTAAATAAATTAACTATGTGACCAAATAAGCTTGTAAAATAATAATCTTTGGTCAATAGTTTCATCTGCTTATGTTTGGCATCTGGTAATTTTCCTATAATTTTTGGATGAATGATTCTATTTTTCCTCTATATATCCCTATATTGGAGTTGTTTATTAAATAATTTAATGATAGTCAAATTCTTCTTGGAAAAAATTGAGATTTTGGTATTTACTGATATTTTGATGACATTAACGTATCTTAATTTTGGTAAGACCATATCGTGTCAGAAATTTGTACTTAGTGTTCAAAAGCACAGTTGGCCTAATTTTTGCAGAAAATTAAATAAATGCCAAATAATTTAGGAAAAATATTGTCTTCTAGATTTAATCTTAAAATAACATGATTGACCCCCAGCAATATTCTTAGATTATTTGGATGAATATTTGGAGGGGTCACCATTCATACACATCATGTAGGTTATTGGGTCTACACGTAGTAGAAGTTGTAAAAGTAGGGTAACATGTGAAACCTGTTATGGAAAAAGGGAAGTTGGTGTACCTGGCCTGGTTGAGAATGAGAGAGGTCAGCAGTAGGAGTGAATGTTGTGAGAGCTTGCGTGGCAATGATGCAAGGTGGTGCCCGGTATCGACGATGGACCGTCTTTCTGTTGGAAAGCCTAAGGAAAAGTCAGGGTTAGTTCAAGTGTAAAGACTAAGGGTTTAGGACCTGTGGGTAGATACCAACAATAATAAGTGCCTTGCGAAAGGAAGCTTTGAGCTTCAGCCCATCATAGTTCCTAGTGCCCTCGAGAGCCCTTCATAGGGAATACCCTGGGCAGTCCAAGGTTAACCTAAATCGTAAGAATAAATATTAAAGAGTAAATAGTGAAAACTAGTGCTTCACTTTCAATCACCCCAATGGCGCGGGAGTTTTGGTTTGGTTATTCGAGCAGTGGGATTGGTGGTTGTATAAATGGGTAAGTTGGTCCGACGAGCCGACGGCTCGAAAGGTAGTTTTCACAAACAAGTTAGTCCGGGGAGCCGATGGCTCAAGAATTCATGAGTGCATATGCATTAAGTGGTGGGTATTCAATATTTGTCGATCGTTCACACCGACGTCAATACATTGACTCAGCGGGTGTTGTTTACACATAGCCAAGGAAAAGTCTGACAGTGGGTCAGCATAGTACGTGGAGACTGTAGTGTGTCCTTTAGACGCGTACGTAAGGGCTAGGCCTGGTAGTGTGAATACCCTCCTAGGAGTGGTGTGGCCCGACCCATTGTCTCCGTTGGCCACTACGGAGGCTCCTTGCAGTGAAGCTAACTTCCAAAATGGTGGAAAATAAAGGAATTTGTGCATAGAGTTGTGTGCGTGTGTTGCACTTGCTTGAATCATGACATAAAATTTCATTACACTCATACCTGCATAAAACCTGACACCCCATCGTATATGTTAGTATGGGATAGCTTATACGAAGAGAGTCTTGCAAAAGACCCCTTAACTTATAAGTTTTCATGGGCATTCATATAAGTTATGGTTAAGTTATTTACTTGTTTACTTACTTATATGCTATATTACTTCTTACATGATATAAAACTGTTAATTTACACTCCTGTATAAATATATTGTTTAACTGCTAGATAGTTCTGTCGTCACCTGTTTTGTTTACTCTCCGCCTTCATATGCTTTCCTATCTCTCCTCTTGCACAGTCCCTAGGAATCGCGGGGGCGAGGAGGTGATGATAGTTGGCTTAGTCTTTTAACTAACGGTCAGTGGACAAAATATTTCAGGGGATCCCGATGGGGGACATGGACCAGCAACAGGAGATGCAGCATAAGCGGAGTACAATACATATAGAGTTGCGCCAGTCTAGTATAGGAGAACCAGCCTCCAGCTCCATGAGTGATTAGATTTTACTTAGCTTCCACGAGAGTGATGTAGTAACGAGTTGATGTACCGGGAATAAGCCCATTTATATTTCTATTTCGGTAATCTATTTCAGTACTTTCGTTATCATGTGGACAATGTTGTGATTGCTATTTCATTTGCTATTTGTAATTGCGAACTTGACTTATAGTTTATGGTCTATAAACTTCTATTCTTTGGTGATCCTTAAGGCCAGCAGGATCAGTGTTATGTAGTGATGACCATCCCGAGAGTCGGTGTCACTGCAAAATGGCTATTCTGGGTATAAGACCCCGGTAGCATAACAAAAAAATGGGGTCTTACAAACTGGTATCAGAGGGAGGTTTGACCCAAAGAGAAGAAGTCCACAAAACCCTAGGACACCTCGCACGAGCTTAAATTAAGGACAAACTAGGAGTAAAAGCAATGGTGCACCCATAAGGGAAATCACATGCAAGAAGTCCACCTTTTTCTTTCATTAGTTCCACTTATACATCAGCTAACAATTGGAATTTTCTTTTGTAGCCTACGACAAACCCTAATCCACAGCAAGGTACACCTCTGGCAAAGAACATGGTTCCACCCCCGCCGGTTCTGACTCCATTCCAGCAGACGGGGATGTGGAAGATATTGACTATTATTCTGGAGACCTTCATGGCTTAAAAGGCTCCATCCCCACAACCAAATCCCGGGGCTAACTGGCTAAGCGCCTTCTGAGGGCTCTCTCCTCCATCCTACCTCGGGACGTAGTAAGAAGTCTGTATAGAGGAGTGGCTAGAAATTATCTATGAGATGCTGGCTAGGATTAGATGCCTGAAGGAGGAGGTTGTTGCCTTTGTAGTTTCCTACTTGGAGTCGCATGCGAAGAGATAGTTGAAGTATGTGTTGGACACCACCTTTGCTGGAATGTATTGCGCAGACATCTCCTAAGAGGAGTTTAGAGCAGCTCTATTGGAGCATTTTGTACCACAGTCAGCGAGGGACAAATTGGAAGACAGTTTCCTATAGTTGGGGCAGGACAACAGGACGGTGTTGGAGTACTACCGGGAGTTTACACATCTATCCCCCTTTGCGGACTCATATCAGCTAGATGATGTGGGTTGTGCGAAGATGTTCTACAAGGGCCTTTTTGATGACATGAGGAAGGCCCTCCTCTTCGTTTCTGACGGAAGCTTGACCAGGATTTTTGAGATGGCAAAGAAGCTGGAGGCAGACCAACTTACAGTTCAGGGCCAAAGAGACCAGCTAACGACTAAGTGATTAGTGGTAGGAGATACCAGACCAGATGTCGTGTCATAGGAGAAATCAGGAATGGGTACCAACCCCGCCAAGAGGACAGGCAGGAGCAAAAGAACCCGATGGTGTTGGCTCCTCAGCCTTTACATATGCGGGAGATGCCTATGGCAGTGGAGGGGGCACAAACATGATTTCAGTGCAAACAGCCGGGGCACTACAAGAGGAACTGTCCCATGAGGGAAGCACCCCTACTAGCACTTCACGATGCCCCAACTACTCGACAATTTTGTGGTCGAGGACGCGGCCGAGTATATGGATTTTAGGGTGGTGACCACAGGTAGGATAGATGGCAGGTGTATTCCCTTGACTTGGATCAGCCTCGGAACCCTGAGTGGGTGATAGTAGGTATGCCAGTTATTTAAAGTTTCCTTCACTTTCTAGAAGTTAGATTACATAATTATAAAACTGTAGAACTAGGAAGGAATCAGAAACTAGATAACTAAGATGAATAATCTTAATTAACTAAGGGATAGTGATGGTGTGTGGCAAGCCCTCCCACACCCTATTCGATACTGGAGCATCACACAATCTTGTCTCAAAGGAGTTTATCAGAGACCTGGACCAGATCGAGAGCTATGAGGGAGTTGTTAGAAGGGTGCGTCTCCCCAACAAGATAAAGATCTAGTCTAGAGCCAAGTGCGTTTTGGGAGTGACCATTGATGGTGTAACTTTCGATGCCCCGACAATGATCCTGAGGATGCTAGATTTTGACCTCGTCCTGGGCATGGCGTGGCTCAATTGGAACCATGCACAAATTGATTTCCCAGCAAGAAGGGTCGTGCTGAGATATGGCGACACTTACCCGACCTTCGAAGGTATTGCCTTAGCTTCTCGTCTTCTACTTTCCTCTATTGAGGCCGTCAAGGCCCATCTACAAGGAGAGGAGGTCTACCAGGTAATGTTTGAGATGGCCGAGGCCATGGATTCTATTTCTAGTATCCTAATGGTGCGGGATTTTGCTGATGTATTTCCGGAGAAGTTTCTATGGTTTCTTCCCCATCGAGAGAAGGATTTTCAGATACAGCTCGTGCTAGAGGCTAAGATAGTATCCAAAGCTCCTTATCAGATGACCCCAAAGGAGTTGGTTAAGTTTCAAAGCCAGCTTCTTTTGTTAGTTGAAGCTGGGTTTGTAAGGCCGAGCTCTTGGCCATGGGGAGCTCCGGTGCTATTCGTGAAAAAGAAGGATGGGACACTCCGACTTTACATCAAATACAGAGCACTAAATAGGCTGATAGTCCGAAATAGGTATCCTCTTACGAGGATAGACGAGTTGTTTGATCAGTTAGAGGGAGCTCACTAGTTTTCGAAGCTGGATCTGAGGTTAGGTACTACCAGCTATAGATTCAGGAGGAGTACATCCCAAATACCACTTTCAGCAGTAGATACAGGCTATATGAGTTCATCGTAATGCCCTTTTGGCTCACGAATGCACCATCCGTGTTCATGAGTTTGATGAATCGGGTATTCAAGGCCTATCTGGATGACTTCCTCATAGTGTTTATTAACAAAATCCTCATATATTCAAGGACCAAGGAGTTGCATGTGCGTCATCTGGCACTGACTCTGGAGAAGCTCCGAGACTACAGGTTGTATGGTAAGTTCAGCAAGTGCTAGTTTTGGCTGAAGGAGGTGGCCTTTTAAGCCATATTATAAGTGGATAAAGACTGACAATGGACCCGGCAGAGATTCAGGCATTATGGTATTGTCCACCGCTGAAGACTGACACTGATGTGAGAAGTTTCCTAAGACTTTCCAGTTACAACAAGAATTTCATAAAGGGTTTCTCTCGGATTTCCCTCCCGCTCACATCTCTGACGAAGAAGGAGACTCCATTTGTTTTGACGCCTCAGTGTGAGGTTGCCTTCCTAAAGCTAAAGGGTCGGCTTACCTCGGCCCCTATCCTTTCCCTTCCATCTGGGAAGGAAGGATTTTAGGTTTATACCAACGTATTGTATCAAGGGATGGGTGTCGTTATGATGCAGAACGAGCATGTAATATCTTATGCTTCAAGACAGCTGAAGAAACACGAGCAAAACTACTTTGTGCGTGACTTGGAGATGGGAGAAGTTATCTTCACTCTGAAGATCTGGAGACACTATCTCTATGGTGTCCACTGCGATATCATCTCAGACCATAATAACTTGAAGTACGAGGACACGCAAAAGGAGCTGAACATCTGACAGAGACTCTGGGTAGAATTTTTGTCAGACTACCAGTATACCATGCACTATCATCCCGGGAAGGCCAACGAGGTAACAAATGCTCTGAGCCGGCGATCCACCACATCATGAGCAGAGCCTCAACAGATGGATATGGATCTGGTGCAGATATTGGAAGAGATACATATATCTCTGGTATCTGAGGACGATCCAAAGCTTTATGAGGATTACAAAACATCGATTAGTACCACTAACGACATACGGGATCGCAGTAGGGACGAGCAAAGGCTCAATGCGAGGATGGAACTGATATTTAGGGCCTTGGAGGAAAGAACCACAAGGGATTACTCACTGAGAGATGGGCTGCTATGCTTTAAAGTCCGAGTTTACATAACGACAAGTGGCCGAATTCGAGAAGATATCATCACATAGGCACACTATAGCAGATATTCAGTGCACCAGGGGATCACGAAGATGGAACCGTATCTAAAGAGGATGATGTATTGGCCGGGCATGAAGAAGGATATTACATACTTCGTGATGCATTGCGAGGCATGCCATTTCATAAAGGCGGAGTGAAAGAGTCTGGCCGGATTATTGTAGCCCCTTCCGGTGCCGGAGTGGAAGTTTGAGGACAAAGCCATGGACTTTATACATGGGCTACCCAGATCTTATGGGAGGAACGATTCGATTTGGGTGATCGTCGATAGATTGATGAAGGTGGCTAGGTTTATTCGAATTAGGAAGGACGCACCGGTCGGTGATCTGGTAGGGAAATTTGTGGAGCAGTTTGTCTGCTACCATGTAGTGCTTAGGACGATTGTGTCAGATTGGGATGGACGGTTTACTTCCAAGGAGTGGAGGTCAGTTCAGGCCTACCTAGGCTCTCAGTTGACTTTCAGTAAAGCTTTCCACCCTCAGACGAATGGGAAGACGGAGCACACCAACTGGATGCTGGAGGATCTTCCACGCATGTGAATTTTGGATCGTGGAGAGCCCTGGGAGAGACTATTGCCGCTAATCGAGTTCTCCTACAACAACAGTCATCATTCCAGCATAGGCATTGCCCCTTACGAGGGACTGTACGGACATAGGTGCAGGATTCCACTATCTTGGATCCAGGATGAGGATCTAAAGGCACTCGGCTCAGAGTTTGTAGAGGACATAGAAGCTGAGGTGAGATTAATTTGGGATAGGATGCTGGAGGCCCAGAGTAGACATGCCAAATACTACGATGCGCAACATCGTCAGGTGGAGTTCTAGGTAGGAGAACTGGTTTTCTTGAAGATACGGCCGATGCATGGAGTATTGCGGGTTTGCGGGAGGAAGAAGCTCAGTGCGAAATACATGGGGCCTTACCGGATCCTGGAGCGAATCGGCCCCTTGGCTTACAGACAAGAGATACAACCGGAGTTAGCGGGATTGCACGACGTCTTCCACGTCTCTTCACATTGGAGAGCTCTACTTTGACCTGAGTAGCTATTTTCCACTACAAATGGCCCAATTCCTTCGGATCGATCAGTCAGCATGGAGCCGGTCAAGATCGATGATGTAGTAGTACGGGTCTTGTTGCGTAAGAAGGTTCCACTAGTCAAGGTCCTGTGGAGGAACAATGGGTAGGAGGAGCACACCTGGGAGCCACGGGACTTGATGTGGCAAAGGTATCCGGGTCTCTTCGAGTCAGGAAACCTTTTAATTCTATAGGGTTGTTACATACTTTCACTTCACTAGAAACCCCGTAGGCCTAACCTTATTTTCGGGGACAAAATTTTTATTTTTATATATTGGGATTTGTAACATCCCTCAAACAACTAGGCCCCTAGGAGTGGTTCTGTCATGACTAGGTCATGATAAAACCCTAGGAAACCCAAGAAGACCCAATTCAGCTAAGGCATGGAGGTGGATATCATCTTTGTTTGCAATAGCTCATCCTAATCACTAGGCCTAGGATTTAACTGTAGGATTTAACCTTGCCTCCATGACCCTACCATGACACCCCTAACCCTAGGGGAGGCCAATGGGTCACCAAGGACCCATTGGGGTCTACCAAAAGGGAGTTGACCAAAGTCAACCCAAACCCTAATTAGGTCAAACTAAGCTCACACATGGTCAACTAACCTCCCCTTAACCAAAGGGGCCCACCTAGACCTTCTTAAGACCTAAGGGAGGTCAATGGGTCACCAAGGACCCATTGGGGTCAACCAAAGAGGCTAAGTTGACCAAAGTCAACCCTAGCCCTAAAATTATCAAAGTGCCCTAATTAAGGGTCAAGTTGTCTCCAAGGTGTCAAGCCAACCCTATCCAACCCCAACAAGACCATAGGGGAGGCCAATGGGTCACCAAAGGCCCATTCAGGTAAACCCAAAAGGTCAATTTGACCAAGGTCAATTCAACCATAGGATTAGGTCAAATTAGCCTAAGTTGGCCTAACCAAGCCTAACTAACCTAGGCTAAGCCCAACTAGTGTCGACCATTAGCTTTAGGAGGCAGGAATTTACTAAAAATTCCATTAAAATTCTGGAGAGGGTGACTAGGAGAGAGAAAGCTCCATCCCCCCATTAAGGGAGGAGAGAGAAAGCTCCATGCCCCCTTTAAAAGCATCACTAGCCCCCCAGCAGCCTTTTCCACACTTTCCCTGAAGTTGTCGAGCCTTCCTATAGTACAGTTGTAGAGCACCAAACGACACCACCACCGACAATGGAATCTCATCGATTGGCAAGGCTTCACGGCTCCCAAAAGGTCTACTTCTCCCCCTCTCCCTCTGTGCTAGCCTCTTAGATCAACTAGGGGAGATATTGGACTCAATTGAGCCCGATCTAGTGAGCATTTTGGAAAAAATTTCATGAGAATAGAGAGGTTTCGAGTTTGCCAGAATCGGCACCTTCGGCGGCCGTGTTTCCTCCAATCGATAGCCCCCACCTCAACGGAGGTGGTGGTAGCGGTGGCCGGCTATGGAGGTGGATGGGTGGCCGGAAAATTGGCCTGGATGTTGCTCTAGGATGGGTTGATCTACACCATTGGTGCGTTGGGGATTATGATGGGCAACCGCTTGATTGAGCCAAGATTTGTGTCGCCATCTGATATAGTTTAGGATTATATCATTTCATTTTATTTAATTTCTATCACTTAATGCAGTGGTTAGTTTTAATTATTAAAAATACTTAGAGTGACCTACTGGAGAAATGATCAACATCAAAATTGTAGCCCTTCAAGTCTACTTAACTTAAAATTAATTTCAACACATTTGGGTCAGTGGTCAGACCACATCACTCAAATGGTGCAGACTATACATAGGGCTAGTCAGAGACTAAATTGAGTGCCCCAACAAAACCACTTTTCAAAATGACTTAAAATTTGGAATGGGAGCCACTCTTACCTATACTTATAAGATATCCTAAAATGGGATTTTTTGGAGGACATTTTCCATAGTTTATGTTAAAATTTAATAAAATAGGTTTGAATTAGTTAAGGGGTCTATGGACCTCAAAATTAACCAAAATTTTGGTGGATGGTCCTTAGGGTCAATATATGTCCATGCTAAAAATATAAACCCATTTGGGGTTGATTTGAGTAGGTATTGATGTGACCAAAGTTTGCTCCCTTAAGGGAAAATTAGTCAAAAGTGCAGTAGGTGGAGTGAGTGACCATTCCTCATTCAAATGAGGTGAAACTTTGGCCACTGATTTGTAGTCACTTATAACTCCCACACCAGTGGTTTTGGGTGGTTTGGGGTCGATATGCCCACAACCCCTAATACAAACCGTAGGGTTGCCCTTTGAGTACTGAGAAGGACATGGGGACATATGTCCTTGGATTAACTTGAAAATTATTGGACTACTTCATGGGGAGGTAATAAGCCCTAGATAATTTTATTGGAATTTTTAGGAACATTTATCCCCGAATTAATTAGGGCACTTTATTTCAAATTAGAATTTCATGGTTATATATTCTTGGATGTTCAATAAACTTGGGCAGTGAGCCTATTTTGATGTTATTGTTCTCTGTTAATTTTATTATGAATTTTGGATTATTATTTTTGGTATTTTATTCACAAACCCAATGTTTGCCCTAATTGCAAGAAAATTAATTATAGATTTGTCACTCACTGGAAAAATGTGAAACTCCGTCATTGGAACTTTTAAGGCTTTATAATGTTCTATGAAGTTTTACAAAATTATTGGAAGCCTTTCTATACAAGTTGTTTCACAAAATGCCAAATGTAGAAGATTATTAAATAAATTAACTATGTGACCAAATTATTTTTGAAAATAATTATCCTTTTTCAGTTGTCTTTTCTACTTATGTTTGTCATCTGGTAAATTTCGTATAATTTTTGGATGATTGATTCTATTTTCCCCTATATATTCCTATATTGTAGTTGTTTATTCAATAATTTAATGATGGTCAAATATTTCTTGGAAAAAATTGGGATTTTGGTATTTAATGATATTTTAATGACATTAACCAATCATAATTTTGTTGAGATGATATCATGTCAGAAAATTGTACTTGGTGTTCAAAAGCACAGTTGGCCTGATTTTGAAGAAAATTAAATAAATGCCGAATAAGTTAAGAAAAATTTTGTATTCTTGATTTAATCTTAAAATAACATGATTGACCCCCAATAATAATCTTAGGTCATTTGGATGAATATTTGGAGGGGTCACCTTTCATATACATCATATTGGTTTATGGGTCTGCACATAGTAAAAGTTGTAAAAGTAGGGTAACATGTGAATCTGTTATAGAAAAAGGGAAGTTGGTGTACCTGGCCTGGTTGAGAATGAGTGAGGTCTCTAGTAGGAGTCAAGGTTGTGAGAGCATAGGTGGCTAGGATGCAAGGTGATGCTCAGGATCGACGATGGACCGTCTTTGCCTTGAAAAGCCTAAGGTACAGTAAGGGTTAGTTCAAGTCAAATGACTAAGGGTTTGGAACCTATGGGTAGGTTCCAACAATAATAATTGCCTTGCGATAGGGATTTTTGGGCTTCAGCCCATTGTAGTTCTTAGTGCCCTCGAGAGCCCTTCATAGGGAATACCTGGGCAGTCCAAGGTTAACCTAAACCGTAAGAATAAATATTAAAGTGTAACTTGTAAAAACGAGGGCTTCACTTTCACTCACCCCAATGGATTGGGAGTTTTGGTTTAATTATTCGAGCAGTAGACTCGGTTGTTGTGTAAATGGGCAAGTTGGTCTAATGAGCCGAGGGCTCGGAAGGTAGTTCTCACGGACAGGTTGGTCTGAAGAGCCGATGGCTCGGGAATTCATGAGTGCAAGTGCATTAAGTGGTGGGTCTTTGGTATTTGTCGATCGTTCACACCGACGTCAATACGTTGACTCAGCGGGTGTTGTTTACACATAACCAAGGAAAAGTCTGGCAGTGGGTCAATATATTACGTGACACTCTTGTGTGTCCTTCAGAGGCATATGTAAGGGTTTGGCCTAGTAGTATGAATACCCACCTAGGAGTGGTGTGGCCCGACCCACTATCTCCTTTTGACACTACGGAGGCTCCTGGGAGTAAATCTAGCTTCCAAAATGGGGGAAACTAAAGGTCTGTGCGCATAGAGTTGTGTGTGTATATTGCACTTGCATGAATCATGGAATAACATTTCATTACACTCATACCTGCATAAAACCTAACACCCCATCGTATAGACTAGTATAAGATAGCTTATATGATGAGATCCTTGCAAAAGACCTCTTAACTTATAAGTTTGTATGGGCATTCATATAAGTTAAGGTTAAGTTATTTACTTGTTTTCTTACTTATGTCCTATATTTCGGCTTACATGATATAGAACTATTAATTTAGACTCCTGTATAAATATATTGTTTAACTGCTAGATAGTTCCGCCGTCACCTATTTTGTTTACTCTCCACCTTCATAAGCTTCCCTATCTCTTCTCCGGCACGGTGCCTAGGAGTCGCGGGGGCAAGGTGGGGATGATAGTTGGCTTAGTCTTTTGACTAATGGTTGGTGGACCAAATATTTTTAGGGGCTCCGGATGGGTGACAGTGAGCAATAATAGGAGATACAGCACCAATGGAGTACGGTTCACATGGAGGTGGGCCAGTCTAGTATGAAAGCACCAGCCTCCGGCTCCGTGAGTGATATATTTTAGTTAGCTTCTGCGAGAGTGATGTATTGAGGAGGTTATGTACAGGGCATAAGCCCATTTATATTTCTATTTTGCTGATCTGTTTCAGTACTTTCGTTATCATGTGGACAATGTTGTGATTGCTATTTCATTTGTTATATGTGATTGTGGACTTGAATTATAGTATTTGGTCTGTAAACTTCTATTCTTGTGTGATCCGTAAGGCCGGCATAATTGACATTATATAGTGACGACCTTCTCGAGAGTCGGTGTCACCACAAAGGTGATTATGGACATAAGACCTCTATAGCGTAGCAAAAAAAGGTCTTATAGGGGAGACCTCGGCAAACCGGTAATGAAATCCATAGAAATGTTCTCCCACTTCTAGCTTGTAATATCCAAAGGTGTTAACTTACCTCCAGTCCTTCTATGATCTTCCTTAGTATTTTGATAAATATAGCATTCTGATATAAACTTTTCGATATCATTCTTCATACCTGACCACCAAACAATCTGCATCAAATCCTTGTACATCTTTGTGGAACAAGGATGATAGGAAATACTAGAACCATACGCTTCATCACAAATCTTTGCCTGAATCTCCTTAACAACCAGAATGTAATATTTACCCTGATACTTCAAGGTAGCATCACCATCTATAGAGAAGTCTGGTAGTTCTCCCCTTTTATATCTACTCTAAATATGTTTCAAATCCAGATTATCTTTTTGACGCAACCTCGTAAGAATAATCCATGGAGGCTCTTCAACTTCTAAGCCAGTTGACATAGCGCTACTTCCAATAGTTATGTTCATCAATAAGAACTCCTCCAATGATTATATGGAAACACAAAAGACATGTGCGGCTTTTCTCGTCAAGACATCGACTTCCACATTAGCCTTGCCCCGATAATAAATAATATCAACATTATAGTCTGCGAGATAATCTAACCATTTGCACTGGTGCAGATTCTGCTCCTTTTGAGTGAAGACATACTTCAGACTTTTGTAATCCGTATAAATCATACATGATACCCCGTACAAAAGAAATCTCCATAACTTTAGGGCATAAATGACTGATGCAAACTCCAGGTCAAGAGTATGGTAGTTCTTTTTGTGAACCTTGAGTTGTATCGATCCATACGCGATCCCCATTCCTACTTGCATTAAGACGCACCCGAGTCGAAATTATGAGGCCAGGCTGCAAACTCGAAGCCATTCGACAAAGCGTTGTGGTCGAAGCATTGTGGTTGATGCTGCAAACTCAAGGTATCGATTGAACATGACGCCACTCGACGAAGCGTTGAGTGAAATCGAAGCCATTTGACAAAGCGTTGAGTGCGTTAAGTGGACTCAACGCCATGCTCTTTAACTTCGAAAAATTGTTCTAGATCAACAGGCATCGAGTGAACATGATGCCATTTGACAAAGCATCGAGTGCATTGAGTGGACTCAACTCCATGCTCTTTAACTTATAAAACTCAATCTGGATCAATAGGAGTCGAGTGAACATGACACCATTTGATAAAGCATCGAGTGAGTTGAGTGGACTAAACGCCATGCTCTTTATCTTAGAAAAGTCATTCTAGATCAATAGGCGTCGAGTAAACTCGACGCTATTCAACGAAGAGTCGAGTGCGTTGAGTGAACTCGAAGCTATTTGATGAAGCATCGAGTGCGTCGAGTGAACTCGATTCCATTCTAAGAAGCGTTGAGTGATCTCAACGCTTTTAGACTTAAGGATATTTTTCGGTCTAGTTCACCTGTATGCCTGAACTGGGTGTTTTTGGGATAAACACTGATGGCGCGTTTGAACCCAATCTCTTCAGCAAACCTATATAATACAATGCTCTTCTCAAGAATACCTATTTAATGTAATGATTGGCTGTCCAATACAAGGGTGATATGTGGCAAGCAACTAAAACCCTAATTCTTTTTACAAAGGTAAGAAACGAAACCAAACTATTACTACCATTTCTGTCAAGCCCGCCATCACCATTGTTGAGCTAGAGGATTGGGAAATGACTCCTGAAGTTAAGGTTTAGTCGGAGAATCGAGCTTTGGAGCTAACTCGTAGGAGCAAGGATCGGCCATGGCTCACCACTACCGCACCCGCCGCCAAACACGATTAAGGGTCCATTTCTCATCTCCTCCCTCGGTGCTAGTCTTTTAGATCCACTAGGAGAGATTTAGGTCTTAATTTAGCCCAATGCTATGTGAGAGCGCTAAGTTGTCAACCTAAATCACCTAGAGAGTGGTGAATAGGTGAAATGCGTGCCAAATGCGGAATAAAAAATTAACACAGCACAAATCAAGTAATCACATAGAGAACACAGGATTTATAGTGGTTCCCCAACCCTGGGTACAACCACTTTCACCTCACCAATCTAGTAAACCACTAGACTTGGCTACTCCACTATCTCGAATCAAAACGATCCTACACCTCGGAACCACGTTCCTACAAAACTCGATCCAAACAGATCTACACTCGGAAGAAAACCTTCCTACAAATCTCGAACCAAACCGGATCTACAGAACTCGGAGTCAAGACTCCTACAAGAATAAAAGGTTGTATAAATAAAAATACAAACAGAATTATTCAGATCTGGATCTTCAACTGTCTTCTTCTTTGAGAACTTTGGCTTGATCAGAAATGGTTGAAGACGACTCGAAGGAGATCCTCAGATCTGAAATACGGAATCACCACGATCAAGAGAAAGATCAGAGATCAATGAAGTGCGGAATGATCGAGTGATTCTTCTTGTCTGAATAGTTGTTTCGAGGAAGACCGGCGACGAAGAAGATGAACAGTATTTTGTCGGCGTGAACTTTGCGGCTTCCCGATATCGGTGATAGAAATAGATTCACAATTCTTTTTCTTTCTTGTTGTTAGGGTTTGTCGATTTGACAAGACCTATTTATAGGACTTCTGTAACGATCAATACTTAAACAAGTACACGTGGACCAATCAAAATAGAGGATTTGAATTAGCCCGCAAGACCAGGACTTAGAAAAATTCTTTCTGAAGGCAGAATCAACCTACTCGAGTATATAGGTGAGCTACTCGGGTAAGGGCTGATTTATTCGAGCGAATAAGGAACTACTCGGGTATAGAGTTGAACTACTCGAGTAAGGGTTGAGCTACTTGAGTACCTTGGGGAAACTACCCGAGTTACAAACTAGACAAACTACTCGAGTAAGTGAAAGCGGCTACTCGAGTATAAAACTAAACTACTCGAGTATTAGAAAGGATCTACTCGAGTAAGGTAGGATCTACTCGAGTACAAGAATAACCTACTCGAGTACTAGTTCAGACCACTCGAGTATACTGAAAATGAAAACTACTCGAGTACTAAGCCACTTACTCGAGTATAAGAGCAAAGTTACTCAGGTATGTGGACTTAGAGAAATTTTAGTCTGAACAGCTAGACTTACTCGAGTATAACTAGAAACTACTCGAGTATGATTAAGGCTCTACTCGAGTACCCAAACACTTACTCGAGTATATTGAAATAAAGTACTCGAGTATATTAAGGGAGGTACTCGAGTATTTGGACTTAGTCAAAATTCCTTAGATGAACTTCACCACTCCATGGTCTAGTAGTCCAAGTGCATATAGAAGAAGTGTGCCCCAATAGAGAGGCTATACATGAGTCAACACTTTGAATCACACAATGAGGGATTACATTGTATGGTCCTGTGTTTGGTGACCCACTATAGACTGACATTGGTTCACACTTGGCAGTAGGGTCCTGCATACACAACTTAAACACAATATCAAATACAACTGCAATGCACCTTAGTTTTAGGAGGACTTCTTCAAATTAAGGTCATTGTGGAAACAAGACCCAACAATCTCCCCCTATTTAAAGAAGTCAGAACACCATCTACTAAGTTGAATTGCTAGAGATATTAAAACAAAATAACAGAAAAGAGGATGCTTGTCTTACATTTCTTTACTGTAGTTCTCCAACAATCTCCCTATTTCTGTACTAGAATTGTTTTGCATTTCTCCTCCTTTCTGAAATCTTCATTTGGATTTGCATTTTTTTTTCATCTCTATATTCCATTTGCTCTCCCCCTTTCTGATTTCTTTAAATAGGGGACATGGCATGGGATACTCCCCCTAAATCAATGCATAAGGAATTCTTCTTCAATTTCTAAAAACCATCATGCTTTCCAACAGAGATACTTTAATCTTGTAGTTCCAAGAATTTTTTTTTCTGGAACTTCTTCTTGTCCATTTGCTAGATAAGAATTTTGTTGGCCCATGGACATACCTGCATCCACAAGATTAGAATTCCTTAGGAACCCAAACAAGATTGGGTCCTAGGTCTTTTGTTAGTATTCTCCCCCTATGAGAGTTAACATTATGAGTGGTCTTTCTCATATTATCAACTTGAGGAGTTAAAACATATCTGGGATTAAACCAGCAATCTATGGCGAAGTGACCAACCTTGCCACAACACCAACAGTTAAACCTGTTCTACCTTCTCTTGTTCTCTTACTTTACCTTATGGATGGGGGGTCTAGCAAGAGCAACAGACTTGGAGGAGGAAGCCTCATGATTACAACAAGTACATGGCTTCCTTGTCTCCTTGGCCTTTGTTACACCAGTTTTAGCTTTTGATGTTTTCTTCTCATTTGGCCCATGATTATAAGGATGACAAGTCAGTGATGCAACAGTTTGGCTTGTGATAGCCTTGCCTTTACCTTTGGCTGATTTATGTCCTACACTACTATTTTTCACAAAGGATGTTTCTCCATTAGTGATTGGAAGCACAGTTGTAGGCATGGTGAGAGTTTTAACCAGCTTTCATTCAATGACTAGCTTTGCTTCCAATTCATCCAGGAGAAAATCTTTAAGATTTACTAATTCAGTAAAGTCTTTGATTTCCTCCTTCAAAGATTGAACTTCATCTCTGAGAGGGTAATTTGGTCAATCTCCTCCCTCAGATTTGATTCCACCTCTTTGAGGGATGCAATCTCTTTTGATTGCGATTTGACTACCTTCCGGCATTTGTCAAATGCAGTCAATAAGACTTGACACTGATTTACCAATTCAAAATCATCCTCCCCAGAAGAATAGCCATCATGACCATTTGAGTCAGAATCTGAGGCAGAAAGAGGTGTGTGAGAATTTACCTTCCCGGTATATGAGGAATTACCGTTGTATTTGTCCTCTTGGTCAAAAACAGTCGTAAGCCCGAAGTAGGCTTCTTCATCCGCACTTGACTTAGATGAGTCAGAGTCACTGAGGGTCTTTGGCTTTTTGGCAATGAAGCTTCTTTCTTTCTTCCTTTTCCCTTGAGGGGAATTCTTTTCTATGCCTCTTCCTTCTTTCTTCTTCAGAGGGCACTAAGTGCTTATATTCCCTGGCTTACTACAGGAATAACAAACAACGTTAGATGAAACATGTTTGTTCGGTTTAGATTTATACCTGTCATGTCTGCTGTGACGATCACCATCAGGACGTGATCTTCTAGATGAGGAATCATTTTCTCTCATTTGTTTCTTATTGCTAAGAAACTTCTTGAATTGTCGGGAGAGAAGATGAAACTCTTCATCTGATGAATCTGAGCCTGAGGTGCTTGGCTCGGACTCTTCTTCTTCATAGTCTCCTTGAGTGAAAGCGGCTTTGGCCTTTCTTGAGCTGTCTGCCCTTAGTGCAACTAGCTTATCTTGGAATGAAGAGCTATTGCCCTCTTCTTCAGCTTTTCTATTATTGATTTGAAGCTCATATGACATAAGCTTTTCGAAGAGGTTCTGAGGGTCAGTTTCTGCTAATCTTCCAAACTCTCTGATGGCACATATCTTGTTGTCCCAATCCTTTGTTAAGGATCTTAGGAACTTGTCGTTTAGTTCACCATCTGTGAACACTCTGCCGTAGTTCCTCAATCCATTGACAATCTTGAAGAAATTTTCATATGTGTCAGCAATAGCTTCCTTTGGTCCTTGCTTGAAGGCTTCATACTTCTGATTTAGAAGGGATCTTCTATCATCCCTTACTTCTTCTGTACCTTCCATCAAGATAATTAGAGATCTCCACATTTCCTTGGCAGATTGGCAGTGAATGAGGTTTTGTAACATAGAATCATTGACTGCACTTGCGATGATGTTCTTGGCTTTCTTGTCTAAGGAGACAAGTGCAATCTCATTCTTATCAAGATCCATCAACTTCTTTGGCACCTCCTTTGTAGGATCACTAGTGGAGGCAATCATAGGGATATAAGGGCCTTCCTCCACTATCATGAATAAGCGGGGGTCAACAGCTTCCATGTAAAGTTTTATTCTCTCTTTCCACATGGGAAAGTTTGCCTTATTGCACACTGGGAGCTTAGAAAAATCCTTGGCTCTGTCCATGCTTGATTAACTCAGAAAGACAACTAGGAGGGATCAGATCAAGGTGTTAACCTTTTAAAGATCAACCTCCCTCTGATACCAATTGAGAGCGCTAAGTTGTCAACCTAAATCACCTAGAGGGGGGTGAATAGGTGAAATGCGTGCCAAATGCGGAATAAAAAATTAACACAGCACAGATCAAGCAATCACACAGAGAACACAGGATTTATAGTGGTTCCCCAACCCTGGGTACATCCACTTTCACCTCACTAATCTAGTAAACCACTAGACTTGGCTACTCCACTATCTCGGATCAAAACGATCCTACACCTCGAACCACATTCCTACAAAACTCGATCCAAACAGATCTACACTCGGAAGAAAACCTTCCTACAAATCTCGATCCAAACCGGATCTACAGAACTCGGAGTCAAGACTCCTACAAGAATAAAAGGTTGTATAAATAAAAATACAAACAGAATTATTCAGATCTGGATCTTCAACTGTCTTCTTCTTTGAGAACTTTGGCTTGATCAGAAATGGTTGAAGATGACTCGAAGGAGATCCTCAGATCTGAAATACGGAATCACCACGATCAAGAGAAAGATCAGAGATCGATGAAGTGCGGAATGATCGAGTGATTCTTCTTGTCTGAATAGCTGTTTCGAGGAAGACCGGCGACGAAGAACATGAACAGTATTTTGTCGGCGTGAACTTTGCGGCTTCCCGATATCGGCGATAGAAATAGATTCAGAATTATTTTTCTTTCTTGTTGTTAGGGTTTATCGATTTGACAAGACCTATTTATAGGACTTCTGTAACGGTCAATACTTAAACAAGTACACGTGGACCAATCAAAATAGAGGATTTGAATTAGCCCGCAAAACCAGGACTTAGAAAAATTCTTTCTGAAGGCAGAATCAACCTACTCGAGTATATAGGTGAGCTACTCGGGTAAGGGCTGATTTATTCGAGCGAATAAGGAACTACTCGAGTATAGAGTTGAACTACTCGAGTAAGGGTTGAGCTACTCGAGTACCTTGGGGAAACTACCCGAGTTACAAACTAGACAAACTACTCGAGTAAGTGAAAGCGGCTACTCGAGTACAAAACTAAACTACTCGAGTATTAGAAAGGATCTACTCGAGTAAGGTAGGATCTACTTGAGTACAAGAATAACCTACTCGAGTACTAGTTCAGACCACTCGAGTATACTGAAAATGAAAACTACTCGAGTACTAAGCCACTTACTCGAGTATAAGAGCAAAGTTACTCAGGTATGTGGACTTAGAGAAATTTTAGTCTGAACAGCTAGACTTACTCGAGTATAACTAGAAACTACTCGAGTATGATTAAGGCTCTACTCGAGTACCCAAACACTTACTCGAGTATATTGAAATAAAGTACTCGAGTATATTAAGGGAGGTACTCGAGTATTTGGACTTAGTCAAAATTCCTTAGATGAACTTCACCACTCCATGGTCCAGTAGTCCAAGTGCATGTAGAAGAAGTGTGCCCCAATAGAGAGGCTATACATGAGTCAACACTTTGAATCACACAATGAGGGATTACATTGTATGGTCCTGTGTTTGGTGACCCACTATAGACTGACATTGGTTCACACTTGGAAGTAGGGTCCTGCATACACAACTTAAACACAACATCAAATACAACTGCAATGCACCTTAGTTTTAGGAGGACTTCTTCAAATTAAGGTCATTGTGGAAACAAGACCCAACACTATGAGAGAGGGAATATTCCGAGCTTTCCTTCTTGCTCAGGTTCACTAGAGGAGCCTCCTTCGGCGCCCATGTCGTCGGGAAACGCTACCCACCACCTAACCGGAGGTGGTGGTGTTAATTGTCGGCGATGGCAGTGGCTCAAGTGGCCAGAAATGAGAGATCAACATTGCACAGCTTGGGATGATCTGGGTCGTTGGCTCAGTGTAGAAGACAATGGGATGTCGTTGATTAAAGTTGAATTAAACTATAGTGTTAATAATTGTTTCTATCTCATTTATTACAGTGTTTTGCATATTAATTTTAGGCCCCTTAAAAGCAAATTAAGAAATTGTTGCCAACATAAAACATGTAGAAATATGACTTACCTTTAATTTGATACCCCTAAACTTTTAATATGGAGCACTTTAGCTTCATGTAGGGCCAATCTCCTAAGACTACTCCCAGACTAGGGCAGAACTTCAAATGGAGGCCGGGGCTAAACTATAATTTCACATGCTGTGAAATTTATGTCATGTATATGAGTATGCCATACTTAGACTATGTCCAAAAATCAAATTTTTTGGAAAACAATTTTCTATGGTTTTAATAGAAATATGAATTATTTAATAAATAAAATTTAGGGAGATTCCCAATTCCAAATGCCCCCAAATTTGGGTGGCATGACTCTAATGTAATCCTATGGACTTGGTAAAAATTTGGACACATTTGTATCTCTGTATGTTTAAGGATCCAACATGTATGGTGAAGGTAGATTTGTAAATAGTGTGTAAATGGGAATTTAACCCATTTGGCCCAATGTATGTCCTTGAAATTTTGGACAGAGACTTACGGAGATAAAATACTCTTTTCATGAGAAAATTGGGATTTTTGGAAACAAAAATCCTATAAGTTGGAATTATTTCAAAATTAGCACATTTTGGGGTTAAAATGAAAAATAGGGCTAATGAACTTAAATTCCAAATTATTGATCCAATCCCTGATAGGTCATTTCACTTCTTTGGAAAAATTTCTGAGCATTTTTTAGAATTATTCCATGTATAAATATTGTAATTACATTTTTACCCTTCTGGGACTTTGATAAAAAAACATGAGCCACGTTCACGAAAAATTATGAAAAAATATCAAGGCCCTTATTTCTGCAATATGAACCCTAGTAAATTTTATTACGATTTTTGGATGATTATTTTTGGTTAATACTATAATAATGACATTTTTGTAATTATGTTAACATGTGGATATCTTAGGTCATATCAATTACTATGAGTATGAAAATACGTTTTGACCATTATCTTGTTATTATTATTGAGTAGAAATTTTCACTGAATTTTTACATGATTATTGTTAGTACTTAATTTGAAAAAGGAAGATAATGGGATTTTAATCATAAATGAAAAATAATGGTCAAATCAAGTTGGAAAATTAGGATTTTTGGTGAACGGACATTTTTAACCTAGATAACCTTCAAATAAATTATTTAGACCTAATGGATCACTGGTTAGAGTTGATCATGTTCATAGTGACGTAGATCACTTAAATAATTAATTTAAATTATGCTCCAAAATAATTAGAAAAATGATGAAATTCTGGTTGATCAATATTATACATATGAAAAATCCATGATAAATATTTGGAGGCCTTTGGCCCAAGGAATTATAAGTCATCTCATATGGGTTAGAATTTGGTCATGGGTTGCGCTAAGTAAAAAGTGACGTGTAAGACTAAGACCCACAGAGAAATGATAGGTGGTTGGATTGAGAGATGTATCAGGAAGTTGAAATCCTTCTTGGTGTCGCAAGTATGTCACTACATAGCAACGATTGTTAGAGTGCAAGTCAAAAAAAGAACAACTATAATGGGGTCCGACGTAAGATCGTCCTTCTCCCAATCAGTACCTTAAGTCATTTGGTTTACTGAGGAGTAATAACGAGATTGAGGTATTAATAATGGGTAGACACTTATAAAAGTAAGTGTCCTTGAGAAAGGGGGCTTTGGGCTCCAGCCTATCGTAATTCCTAGTTCCCTCGAGAGCCCTTCACCGGGCATGCCCTAGGCAGTCCAAGGACTAACCCTAAACTTATATGTATAACGAGAATTAGTTAAGAGTAGCATAATAGGTTAAAGGAATGATGTGACAAACTAACCGGTATAGGTTTGGTGGAATATAGGACGGGTTTAGTCCTGCGAACTGGAGGCTTGGGTGTTTGATATTGTACGGGTTTGTCCTGCGAGCTGGAGGCTCGGGTTCGAAATAACTTGCATGTGCACAGAAGATATTAGTGGCAGGTCATGCAGTACAGTACAATCATCACACCGATAGCAGTATGGTGACTTTGGTTAGTCGTAAGGGTTTGAGGGGCCAGTGGGTTGTTTTATACTGCGGTCTGAAGGACAATCTTCGATAACGCAAACCCGACCAAAAAGACTGGTGGAGATAGCCAACAAATTACTACGCAAAGAATCTAGAGTGCCCCTCGGAGGTGTACAAAGGCATACGAAGGGTCTAGGCCTAGTAGTGTGTAAACCTACCTAGGAAACAGAGACACCCGCTACACTGCTGCCGTAGCCACAACGGTGGTACCAGAGAGTTCAACTAACTCAAAAAAGTGGGAACAAAAGGTCGATGATCACAGAGTCATGTGTGTAAGTTAAACTTGTATGAATCATATTGTTGTATGGGGACCGGGCGGTCTGACGGCTTGTCTCAGGCGACTTGGAGACCGGGCAGTCTGGCAGTCTCCTATGGCAGCTTGTTCTCTCTTTCTGGTGGTTGCCGGGCGGTTAACCTATTCGCCTAACCGCGCGGCGTGCTCGACTTGTTTAAATTACACCTGTAATTATTTAGTCCCATATTGCTTATTTGTAATCTCTCCCATCTCCTCCATTCTATAAAAGGGAGGTCATACCTTTATAATACTTATCTTTTTGGATAATAAAAATTTTTGTTATTCCAATTTTCGGTTTCTACTTATCTGTTCGCACATGGTATCAAAGGACTCGATCTTTTCCACCTGATTCAGTGCCTTCTTCTTACTGCGCGGTTTGCCCTTCTTCGTGCAGTCTGTTCGCGCGACTTCTCTTCTCTTTGTCGCTGCCCTTTGTGTGCGCAACATCTCTTTTCTTCTATCCGTGGCATGTTTTTGCGGTTGCTCTGCTTCTTTTCTTCCCGTGATCTCCTTTGATTCACGCAGCTTGTTTCTGTTCGTGCGGTCTCTGCTTTGTTCACACGACCTTCTTGCCTTTCTCGCAAACTCCTTCCAGTTCGCGTGGTCCTTGCTATCTCCAGTTCGTGCGGCCTTCTCTCTAGCTGTGTGACTTCTTTCCCTCTGCTTTGCTCTGCTTCTTGGTCGTGGCCTGCCTTGCCGCTGGTGTGTTGACACTGTGACCGCTACAGAATCTTTTCTTCGTCCGCTGCGGCCTTCCTAGCCACACTCCTGCTCGCTGTTCGCGAGGCTTATTGCTTCTTCTCACGGGGCTTCTTGTCTTCCCTCCTTGTCTCTTTATCGTACCTCAACCACCACCGCTAGTCCTATAGCTAATCCGCCTCCTCCTCCTACTCCTTCCAAAAATCTTAGCACTGTCTCTAAACTCATTGGTCCCAACTACCCGGATTGGAGTGTCTCCTTCACCTTCCTTCTCCGCTCATAATGCAAATGCCACAACCTCACTAATGACCCACCCCCTCTCAATTCCGCTGAGTTTGACAACTGGGATGCTAGCGACGCGCTTGTGCGCACTTGGCTAGCTAACAGCCTTTCAGATGAATGTCTTCCTATCATCCGTCATGATGAGACAGTCAAGACGGCTTGGCTTTATCTTGCTGCTCTGTACTCGAAGGGTGCTCAGACGTCCTGCATCTATACCCTATATGCATACCTCTTTGCCCGTCCTTCCTTGTCTCCTACTGCCTCTTATCAAAAGGTTCAGGCTCTTGGGGCTGAGATTCTTCAGAATCGCCACTTCTCTGCGGATTTATCCGAGCAGCACAAGCACTTCTAGGAACTTCTGGTTTTTTGCTATCTTCTGCGACTTCTTGAGTCCTATGACATGATCTGCAAGCAAATTCTTGGCGAGGCAGACTCTCCTACCTTGGATGCCACTACTGCACATATTGTCGCAGTTACCTCTCTGCTTCAGCATCCCCTTCTGTCCTCTCCTTCACCACCGGACTACAATGTTCACCAGACTCAACGAAGTTGCTCTGGTAGCCACAATCACCAGTTCGGCAGGAATGGCCCTTCCCGCTTCCTCTACTCTCATTGTGCCCGCACCAGGCATACCGTGGAACGCTGCTGGATGAAACATCCGCATCTTCTCCCCTATGGTGACTCTTCCACCTCCTCCTCGAAGCCGTCCACTGTGGTGGTCATGTCATTAGGTAGTTCACACGTTGTTACTCAAGATAAATGGTTAATAGACTCTGGTGCGAACAATCACATGATGGGCAATCTTCAATACTTTTCTCTCCTAAGAAAAACATGATTGGTTGCCCCCGGTTCTTATTGCTGACGGTTCTCCCTCCCTGATCCATGGAACGGGAGTTGATTAATGTCACTCTTTCTCTTCGTTTGGCAGACAATCTCTATGTGCCAAATTTCTAAAGCAATTTATTATCAGTTACCTCTTTATGCAAGCAACTCCTTTGCCTCATCACATTCACTCCAACTTCTTGTTCTTTTCAGGATCTGAGCTCCCAACAGACGATTGCTACTTGGACTGAGAGCGACGGCCTCTACTTCCTTGACAATATTTCTACTCTATCCTCCTTCTCCTCCTCCTCTATAGATCTTCTACAGTGGAACCTCCGCCTTAGTCATCCTCCTCCACGAATTCTTTGTCAGCTTCTGCCCCACCTCCCTCCAAACAGTTCTCCTCTCAACTGCGATGCCTGTTAGCTTGGTAAGCATCACTGTTCCTCCTTCCCTCCGAAGAAAGTTTGTGGCTCTACCCGTCCATTTGATCTCATTCACTCTGATGTCTGGGGTCCTGCTCCTACCCTCAACGTTGGTCGAGGTAGTTCTTATTTTGTAACCTTTACTGATTACTTTTCTAGATGTACTTTGGTGTATATCTTATGAGATCGCTTTGAATTATTCAATGTATGGACTTCCTTTTATCATTTAATTCAAAATCAGTTTGGTGTTTCTATTAAAGTCTTACGCTCTGATAACGCTAAAGAGTATATTTGTCAAGCTTTTTCATCTTTCTATCTACAACATAGGATCGTCCATCAAACTAGTTGTGTCTATACCTCACTATAAAATGGAGTGCCGGAATGCAAAAACCATCACCTTCTTGATGTTTCTCGCACTCTGATGACGCAGATGCAGGTCCGTCGCTCCTATTGGGGCTATGTGGTTCTCATTTCCTTCTATCTCATCAATCGCATTCCCTCCATGGTTCTCTATGGTCAAACCCCATTCTCCATTCTCTATCATGGCAAGGAACCTTTTCCTCTCCCTCTACGTATCTTTGGGTGCACAACCTTTGTGAACGCTCCCTCCACCACCCGTGACAAAATCTCCCCTCGCTCAACCAAATGTGTTTTTTTGGGGTACTCTACCACATAGAAGGGCTATTGTTGTTTTGAACCCATTTTCCGTAAGCAGTTCGTCTCCACCGACGTTACCTTCTTCGAGAATGCTCCTTATTTCTCTGACGACTCCTCTCCACTTCCTGAGGCTTCTGATTCTCCTATTATTCCCTCCAACCCATCGACTCATACCGATGTTTTTCCACCTCCACAATCTCCATCATCTCCTCCTCTTTCCTCTCCTCTGTTATGTCCCTCTTCTCTACCGCCATCGCTCTCTACTCTCGGTCCAGCTCTCTCCGCCACGGACGCTCCAGATACTGAGGAACACGCTGACATGGATCTTTACATTGCTCTTCACAAAGGGGTTCGGGCATGTACCCAGCACTCGCTTGCTGTTGTTGTTTCCTATGATCGTCTTACCCCCTTCTCGCTGGGATTTTGAACTTGCTATCTCAGCCACTGCCACCCTCTGTTCCTAACATGAGTTCCTTACTGTTCCTCATTGGAAGGCTTCCATGGATGAGGAAAATTCTACTCTCACTGAACGGGGTACGTGGACCCTTGTTCCTCCTCCCTTTGGCATAGATGTTGTTGGTTATCGCTGGGTCTTTGTGGTGATGTTTAGTTAAGATAGTAGTGTGGATCATTATAAGGCATGCCTTGTTGCCAAAGGATTTACCCAGACTTATGGTGTTGACTATTTTGACACCTTCTCTCCAGTTGCTTGTCTCAAAACTATAAGGGTCCTCCTCTCTGTGGCTGTCAATAGGGATTGGCCCATTTCCCAACTAGATGTAAAGAATTCCTTTCTATATGGGGATCTTCAGGAGGATGTCAACATTGATCAACCTCTAGGGTATGTTACTCAAGGGGAGACAAAGGTATGCAGGCTAAAGAAGGCTATCTATGGCCTAAAGCAAAGCCCTCGGGCTTGGTTTGACAAGTTTAGTTGGATTGTTGCAGCCGTGGGCTTTATGAGAAGTTTTGCGGATCACTCTTTGTTCGTTCGCAAAACCTCCCTTGGTCTAGTAGTTCTTGCAGTTTATGTGGATGATATTCTTCTCACTAGAGATGACTAGCCTGGGATAACCTTGACAAAGAAGCATCTTCATCAACACCTGGTCACAAAGGATTTGGGATCTCCAAAATACTTTCTAGGATAGAGATATCTCGGAAGCCCAATTCCTTAGTGCTCTCCCAATGCAAGTATGCTCCTTATATGCTAAAAGAGGTAGGGTTTACTGGTGCTAACCCTACTCGATGCCCCATGGCGACTGGAGAAGATAAAACCTGGACGGATGACTCTCCTCCTCTTTCAGATGTTATGAGGTACAGACGTCTGGTTGGTAAACTCATATATCTCACAGTGACGAGACCCGACATCTCCTATATTGTAGGTAAGGTTAGCAAGTTCATGCAAGCTCCAAGGTAGTGTCATCTACAGCCTGCCCTGAGGATATTGGAGATTGTTAAATCAGCGCCTCGGACAGGACTACTCTTTCAGAAGAATTGTCATTTGAGGGTTGAAGCGTACTCAAATTCGAGCTATGCTGATGACAAAGGAGACCGCAAGTCAATATCGAGCTTTTGCACCTTTGTGGGGGGAAACCTGTGAGCTGGAAGAGCAAGAAATTGTCTGTAGTCTCCAGGTCCAGTGCAGAAGCAGAATATCAAAGTATGGCATCGAACACATGTGAGTTGAGTTGGTTACAGGCTCTCATGCTTGACCAAGGAGAGGTCTACAACCATCCTCTACCTATGTTTTGTGATAACAAGGCCGCTATATACATCTCCAAAAATACGGTCTTCCATGAGAGAACAAAGCACATTGAAGTCAACTGCCATTTTATTCGTGAAGAGATTTTGAAGGAACAAATTTGTACTCCGTTCGTCACCTCTGATAAAGAGTTGGCTGATATTTTCACCAAGACGGTGTCCTCCTCCTTTCTTCACATTTGCGACAAGCTGGGCATGATCGATATATATGCTTAAGCTTGAGGGAGAGTGTTGCTGTATGGAGACCGGGCGGTCTGGTGGTCTAGCACTGTCGGATTAGAGACCGGGCGGTCTGGCGGTTTGTCTCCAATAGATTGGTAGTCGGCATGTTTTTGTTTGTTGTCCGGGCAATTTGACGGTTTGTCTCAGGCGAGTTGGAGACTAGGCGGTCTGGCGGTCTCTTATGGCGGCTTGTTCTCTCCTTCTGGCAGTTGCCTGGCGGTAGCCTATTCGCCTAACCATGCGGTCTGTTCAGCTTATTTATATTACACCTGTAATTATTTAGTCTCACATTGCTTATTTCTAATCTCTCTCATCTCCTCCATTCTATAAAAGGGAGGCCATACTTTGTAATACTTATCTTTTTAGATAATAAAAATTCTGTTATTCAAATTTTCGGTTTCTACTTGTATGTTCGCACAAATCATAACCCACATAACACATCATAGCATACATACATACTTAGGGCATACACATTGTGGATCCTTATCTTATAAATTAGTATGGGCTTTTTTATTTGATAAGTCATATTTATGAAATCTTAACTTATAAGTTTGTATGGGCATTCATTTAAGTTAAGGTACTCCTGTGATGTTAGTGTACCGGTAGATAGTCTTCTTTCTGCTCAGTTCTTTACTTTACTTACAACACTTTTTTTCAGTTCTACTTTACATATTGCACTTCTTTTCTTTACTACTTTACTTACTTTACTTGTGCTATAAGAACTGTTAGTATATGATATAACTGTTAGAAACATGACCATAATAGAATAGTCCCACCGTCACTTGCTTCCATTTTGTACTGCTTTATTGTCCTCCTCTTTTATCCTCCCACTCGGTGCCTAGGAGTCGCGGGGGTGAGTTGAGGACAAAATGGCATAGTCTTTATGACTAACGGTTGGTTATGACCTTATAATTTTAGGAGCTCAAGGAGATGGAGCACCAGTATGATCGGCAAGATGAGGTGGCAGGACCTTAGGAGCAGATACCATGTACTACTACCGCATCTTAGCGTTAGGTGATGAAGAGTGTTTCAGTTACTGCTTCCGTATAGTGATGTTGTGAGAGAGAGATTTAATTCCATTTTGGCATGTATCGGGCATATGCCCTAACTCTCTATTTCTGTACTAATTGTGGATTGATGTATCTTTCATCTTTATATATTATGATGATATTGCTGTGACTTGTGGACAACCTAGTTTTCATTTACTACTTGTTGTACTTCTTTTCTTGATTGGCCAACAGGTTGAAAGATCGTATTAGCCGACAGGATCAACGTCGTGCGGTGTCGACTAGCCAGTGTGATGGTGTCACTGAAAGGCGACGGTTCTGGGCATAAGACACAGTAACCTCCTTTGTAAGGGGGAGGGGGTCTTACAAGCCTGACCAACTGTAGGGTCCTACACCCCAGGCTGCTGCCCTAAAGTGGAAGTCAACAACACCTGCATATATGCTTGCATCGCAACCATCTTCCTTGATAAAGTCTCATTTCGCGGACGCAGCTCCTCGATCATTGCTTCATTATGCACACCCGAAGATTCACCATTAGATAAGGGAGCTGACCTCGATGTATGACACTTCAGATCCATCTTCTACGAACACAAACATGCATCTTATCAAAACTTTGCTCAATGCTAGAATTACCTAACTTAGATCGAATCCGAAAAGTATAAACTCTTGATCGTGCTACTACCTTGCTCTGGGATTTTCTGTGAATGATGTTATGCTAAACTTAGGATGATATACCATCATCCCTGGACTCTTGAACATATTATATGAATGCATAAATGCTTAAATATTCATTTCAAATCATGTGTGTACGAGTGTCATCATGTAAATCTTAACTTGGCATGTGTGTTTATATTATGTTATGTTATGCATGTTATGCTATGCATTCTAAAAAAGTCCTTAATGCATGTCATGAGCGGTATACACATGAAATATTATGCATTATATATTAAATAATATCACATGTAACGTAAAAATAAAATTTAATGAGCATCCAGGTGATAATGTTAACTTATCCATTTCAACTTAACAGTCACATATTGCTATGCCTATGAGAAACCATATAGAAACACATATTATGTATCTCAAACTACATAATATGACTTGTATACTTCTTCCATGCTTATTAGTGTTGAAAGTATCTAGTTGTCTACCTAATTCACCAAGAGAGGGTGAATAGGTGAGTTCTGTGTCTTTTAGCTTATAAAAAATTAGTTACAAACAAACACATTGAAGCACAACTTGCAGTTTGATCCAGACTCAGCTACATCACCTAAACTCAGATTATAACAATCTTATACCTCGGAGCCTCAACTCTTACAACTCGGCGATAATGCTCCTATAAATCGGATAATAACCTCTCCTACAAATTGATTCGATAAACACGGATCTACAAACTCGGAAGTAGAAACTTCCTACAATAATAAAATTAGTTTTGTATAACTTTATAGAGTGCAAAGAACCTTCTTCTACTGATCTGAGAGGATTCAATCTTCTTCCTTCTTAGAGTGTAGATCTTTAAATGATGGTTGAAGGAGAAGACATGAATACTTGAAAACCATGATCTGAAAAATTTTGATCCGACTAGATCAAGGACACCCTTTGTAGAATCTGAAATAAGTGATCTGTCGAATCTTATCTTGATGGGAATTGCCGATCGTGAACTTTGAAGTCGTCGATTCGATCGATTCCAAACAAAGTAAATTAGGAAAGAGGAAGTTCAGCCGTTCACGAATTTGAAGAATTAGGTTAAGAGAGTTTTTGCGATTCCTTGTAATAATTAATGTAACCAAAATCCTTTGTATATATATAAGAATGATCTCCAACGGCTAAAAATTATCTTCTAAAACGAGCTTCCACGTGTACTGTACATGGCCGTCATTTTGAAACAGAACCTGTTAGAAAAATGTACCAAAAAATTTATTAAGTCCATTCGTCGAGATGACTTGTGTCATACTTATAACACTCGACAAATAACCTAGTCACTCGACAAATTTCACGAGAAAAATCGATGAATTCTAGGAAATCATTTGACGAATTGCACGAGATCATTCGACGAATTTTACTTAGTGAGAAATGGGACTAGGGGAAATTTTTTCTATTAATAGTCACTACACCACTCGAGAATACTCGATGAATTGAATGAGTGTTCACATGACATCTCTACGAATTACACGAGACAATACATGAATATTCGACAAATTTGACTTAGCCGTTCTTGAATAAGATTTAAAAACTATCAGAAATTTCCCGAGTAAACTCTACGAATTCCACGAGTGTTCACGTGATGTCTTGACGAATGACACAAGACTTCACGTGAATACTTGATGAATTTTACCTAAGAAAATTTCTTGTTCTTCCTGAACTCAGCAACCATCTTTTCCTTAAATCTCTTATGCACTTAGAAATGAAGTATACCCAAATAGAGAGATTACACATGAGTCAACACCATGTCCTACAAAATGAGGGATTACATTGCATAGTCCTGTGTTTTATGTCCCATTATAATCTGATATTGGTTTGTACTTGACAATTAAGTAATGCAAACACATAACTTGAAAGCAATGTCAAATACAACTCAATTCATTTTAGTTTAAGGGGGACTTCTTCAAATCAGGGTTATTATGGAAACAATACACAACAATCTTCCCCTATTTAAAGAAGTCAGAACCTTATATACTAAGGTGAATTGCTCACAAAATAATTTTAAACAAAAACATATATAGAGATTGAATGAGGTTATCAAAAATCTCAAAATCAAAATAATAATGTTATATAAATGGTTCTAAGTGGCATTTTTAGAATTCACACACATTCACACAGAGAGAATAAGAATACTTGGAATTTTTCCCATTTTTCTTCTCATCATGCCTGTCAAAATATGCCTTTGGCTTAGGATAATACTTTGGAGGGGGAGGAGGAGGGGCATTTGGATCATCTCTCTTATGCTTCCTAAAATGTAACCTCCTCTTTACATTTGCCACTTCATGCTTCTTCCACACTTCTCTACTATAGTGAATCCTCCAATCCTCATTTGCCAAATCTACTAGTGTAAATGTGTCCGGTATGATTTCTTTCGAGATGGGACTCCACTATTCAGCATATTGTTGATGCGCGAAAAGCGAAGGAGGAAACGAGCACCAGCAGCTAACTGTTCGAGCACCTAGGAAGAAAAGAAAAACAAACTGCGAGCGGCAGTCTACTTGGCGGACTAGAAAAGGAACAGAAAAGCAAGAGCCGTGGAGCACGGCCACACCAGACTTCGCCCGTCGCGGCCTGAATGCCTCTCCTGCGACGGGCTTGCTTTTGCTTGCAAAGAAGGGGTTACAAGAAGGGAAAAGCAAAGCAAAGCAGAAAGCAAGATGGAGATCGCAAAGCCAGAGATTCGAGTCCGCAGCCTTTAACAAGTGGGCTCCTGGGCTCGAGCCAGCGTGCTTTGAGTGCACCACTTCCCCCTATTTATAGGCTGGGGGCCTGCCCAAGCGGGCAGGGCTAAAATAACCGGTTGCCCGGGGTACAAAAGTGCCGGGCAGCGTGACGGGAATCAAAAAAAGAGAAAGAACAAGCAGTCCGCGCGGGACCGTCGGACTGGGCCAGCGAGCTGGAGACCTCCCTTGGTCGCATCGAGTGCGGTCCTTTCAAATTAGCTGCGACCTGAGCGACCTGGGCGGCCTGACTTGGAGCTCGCCGGCCTGAGCTTGACTCTTCGATGGGAGGTCGTCGATCTAGCAGAGCTGGGAACCGAGGGCGACCTGAGCGGATTGATAGCTGGAGTCCGCCTAGGTGACGGACCACGTCAACTGGCGAACTGGGCGAACTGAGTACTTGAGTTCAGCGAGGGAAGGGCAAGATGCCTAGCTGGAAATGTTGCGGATTCTGGGGTTAACATAATCCCCGCACATTTTTGAGTTTTGGAAAATTCCGAAAATGTTTCCTTAACCGCTGAGTCCGCAACTATCATTAATGCTGTTTGTGCTATAAATACTGCCGGAAGCCCTGTCCTCTGTCAGAATTGTCTGCGTGACGGGTCGTTACTCACCACTTGCGGTCTCGACTTTCCAGTCCGGCATGGCAAGGCTAGGATCCTTCTTCGGCAACCTCGCTGCTCCGATTGAGAAGCCGAAAGCGAGTTCCCGGCCTAAGAAATCGAGCCATCGAAAAGATGTGCCTGCCCGCCATCAGGGGGAGAGTTCAGGCCAGGTGAAGCAAGATACAGTCCGCGACACTGAAAAGACTGCGAATGCTCCTATAAGTCTTCTATGGGAGAAACCGAATCCGCGCTCTGTTTCTGACCAAAACCCTGCGAACTCTTCCAGCATGGAGGAGCATCGCTCTCCTTCTAGGGACTATCCTGCTGCGGATAGACACGGATAAAGAAGTTTCATCGCCGAAAGTCCAGCAGCAGGGGATCGAGGAGAAGCTTCCTACTGGCGAGCCGATAGTGGAAAGGGAGAGGAGGTTGCCGAGGAGCGAGCTAAGGAGTCCGCCGAAAACGTGGCTAAAAGTTCCATCGAAAAGCAAGTTGTAGAGCCAGTATCTTCCTTGGCGCTGGTTGTCGCTCCAACCTCAGTTCCCGAACTAAAGCCGGTCGTCATCGACTTAGAGAAGACTCCTGAGAAGAAAAAGAGGAAGAGAGATAGTAATGCCGCCGAGCGGGTTGAGAAGAAGTTGAAAGTTAGGAAAGAGAAAAATATCTCCAAGCGTACTGGAGCTGCGAGCTTGCAGCATAAGCCGCGAGAAAAGGAAGTCCAAGATGATCTCGTCACCCCCGATCCTCTGCTCGCAGAAGGTGATCCCCCTTCCACGCTCAGCTTATCAACCACTGAGATACTCGACTCTATAGATAATGATCAGCTTGCGAGTATAAATCGCTCTCTACTGGAGGTGTTGCAGCCTGATACCGCAACTAGAGGAGAAAATCTTGCCGACCCTTCTTCTTTTCTTCCAGCTGAAGAGAGGGAGAAGACCGAGGAGCAACTCGCAATGATGAAGGCGAAGGTTGAAGCGGCCTCGGAGAAGCTCGTGGTGGATAAGCGGGCTGAGGATCTTCGGATTGCTGCCGAGCTGATTCGATCTGGTAAGTTGCAGCCGACGACCAAGCGTTTCAGAGTTCTTGGTTGTACAAATCCCCTCCACGAAAGTCGCGGCCAGTCAAGATCCTTACAGAAACTGATGACATAGTCGCCTCGAGCAGATCGCTGGCCGAGACAAGAGCAATAGTCCGCCGAGAATGGAGGCGTCGCCTAGAGGCTTTTGATCCGGAGCGCGTGAGGCGACCTATCCTTGATAGTCGCCAGATCGCCGCGAAGATAACCAAAAGTGGATAAAAACCTTTTCCCTTATTTCTTCTTCTTTTGGGGCTATTGCGGCTTGGATACTGAGGCGATTTTATTTTCTTTGTTGCAGTTCAGAAGTCCACGCCTGATTCTGTCGAGGTCGGCGAGATCGTGCCCAGGCCACCAAATGTGTCGGAGGCTGCGGCGCGGACTGCTGATGAGCTCGCACAGGAGGAGCTGCCTGCTAAAGAAGACAGCGCACTGTTAGCGAAGAAATACGAGGAAGAGTTATGCAAGCTTCGAACTGAACTAAAGAAAAGTAAAGCGCGGGAAAAGATCCTAGAAAGCGAGGTCGCCGGCCTTTCATCCGCACTCGAAGGAGCGAACAAGGAGAAAAATCGATTGAGCGGAGATGTCAGCCATTATAGGAATAAATATTTGGCTTTGGCGAGAGAAGGAAAAAAGCAAGTAAGCGAAGCCGCTGGGGTGAGGTCGCAAACGTCTCAGCCTGCTGTGGGGGAGGGATCGGCCCCTGCGGCAAGCGTGCAGCCCGCGGTGGTCGCAGATCCAACCCCGGCAGTTCAATTAATTCCATTTCCGCGGGTAGTCAGAGACATGGCTCATATGCACCGCACCTTCAATAATATGCACCATCTGGTTTCCCAGCTCTACTGCGAGATCTTGCGTGGAAGCGACCAGGCGGCTCATGTTGGAATGGAGGAGGAGGTGCGACCTGCTCTGAGAGACCGCGGAAGGCGCTAAGGCCTAAACATTTGTTTTTTATTTTTTAAGCTGCTGTATAATATTGTTGCTGAACATCTTTGTTGTATGATTGTATCTGTGCTGTGATGCTACTCTGCTTTTTGTATATTATTATTTTTTCGGATAATCCCGCTATGGAATGTAAGTTATGCGGGCTGGCGTTTTATTGACAAACTGCGGTTTCTGCGGATTTCCTGTGAGTTTGCAATTATTTGCAGGGAAAACAGGGAAGACGCGAGCTGAGCGGACTGGCTTTGAATCCGCAAAGCCTTGAGAAATATCTGATATTGCAGGGAAAACAGGAAGAAGCGAGCTGAGCGGACTGGCTTTGAATCCGCAAAGCCTTGAGAAATATCTGATATTGCAGGGAAAACAGGGAAGAAGCGAGCTGAGCGGACTGGCTTTGAATCCGCAAAACCTTGAGAAATATCTGATATTGCAGGGAAAACAGGGAAGAAGCGAGCTGAGCGGACTGGCTTATCGATCTGAGCGGATTGACAGCTGTCATGTCAGATGGTTTTTATATAAATAGGGTCGTCATTCTCTTTTTGTATAGAAAACAGTGGGAGCTGAAGCCCTGCAGTCTGGAAACATGGTGTCCGCACGCACTGAGGCCGCAGCCGCCTTCCATGCTGCTGAGCATAAAAGGAGTAGGCTAACCGAAGTCGACCTGGAGGCTTTCTTGGAAGTTCATATGGCGGGCTCGCCCGTACTCGCGCGCTCCCCGAACACCACGAACGACTGAACTTTTCAACCGCTACCCAGCTCGCAGTTCCAATAGATCATTTTGACTGCGGGTTCAAATTCCCCCTGCTCTGGGAGGTCGCGGAGATCTTTGAGCATTATGGGGTGGTTCCGGGCCAGCTTGCCCCGAACAGTATGGTTGCCATCTGCAGTTTCATTGCTTACCTGCGAGCTGAGAGGGTTGAATTTTCCTTGAAGATTTTCAGGAAAATTTTCTCTGTTCGCTCCATCACTCCGACGGGAGACCGCGAGTACAAAGGCATCATCTACTTCTACTGCAGGGGAATGAAGTTGTGGGCTTGCCGAACAAGATCCACAACTGGACCTCTAGGTATCTTATCTTTGAAGGTGACCTGGGGTTCCTTCATACTAATCCGCAGCTGCACGTAGACGCTGACTTCAAGAGCGTGCGGCTGAACGATGCCGAGGCCGCCATCGTCAAGTTCCTTGATGGAGCGAGGCTGGATGTCGACTATTACATCCCGCTGCTGCCTGGGCTGGATACTGTTAGCCGCCAAGAGAGTAAGTCTTGCGACCTTCATTTGTATCCGCAACAACCTGGGAATTTTAGCTAACTTTTTATCTTGCAGCGACCTTGGCGGTGCCCGCAAATCTGTCCATTGCGCCTGCCGGACAGACTCCTACACAAGGGGAAAGGAGAAAAGAAATCGCAAAAAAGAGGAGGGAAGATGGAGACCCCGCCGCGGGTTACTCTTCCGATGGCAGCTTCGACATTGCGGGCTTCGGCGAGAAGCAAAAGGATCTGAGGGCAACCCCATGATCCACTGGCATAAGAAGAAAAAGTATGTCCGCCTATCAACGACTCTTCCCTCCTGGAGGAGTCCGCCCCCATCTAGCCATGCCCACGTCGCCCTGTCCGCCTTGTACGGGAAGCAAAACCTTCGCGATCTGCAAGGTGTGGCACCTGATGACCTCCCCCTTCTCACTACGCAGGCCAATGCGAACTCCGCCGTCACCAACCACTTCTTAGGAAGGCTTACGCGCGAGCTGCTTAGGGACAATGCGCGACATAAGAAGGAAAGCCATTCGCTGAAAGAAAGGAATAAGCGACTTGGTGTAAAAGTTAATCAATATAAAGAAGACAAGGCCATAAGTGCTTAGTTAATCGCCATTAATCTTGCTTCGCGGACTGATGTTTTAATTTCTCTTGCAGATCGCATATGAGGTGACCAACCCAGACTTTCAAAAGGCCATGTTTCCTTTTGTAAAGGAAAGCGTCGAGGTCGCGATCGAGTGCGTTATCAGCGATGGGTACGCGAAGGCTGGGGTAGACTCTATTCCTTTCCTGAAGCTTTTTCTGGAGCTAAAGGATAAGGTTGCCGAGTTTGAGCGAGCCGCCAAGGGGAAAGCGGTTGCCGAGGATGACGAGGAGGAGTCCGCTGATGAGGAAGCCGCTGAAGACGTGGCCTCAAGTCAGCAGCAAGGAGGTCAGTCGGATCAGTCCGCTAACTCCGGCTCTGGTGAGAGCAGCACGCGAACAGAACCCTCAGCCGCTTCTCACTCTGATGACAGCAGCAGCAGTGACTCAGGCGGCTACTCGCCTATAGTGGATGTGGATGGGTCGAGCCCGGAGAAGCCTGCGGACAAGAAGCAGAGGACAGGATAGGAATATATATTGTAATTTTTTGGTTTTCTTTAATGTAAGGGGGCGGACTCTGCGGGAGCCTGCCAAGACATGTAAATATATTTTTGAATGAATAGAAAAAGGATATTTTTGATCTGAGATGTTCTGCTTTTTTCCCTTGCTTATGTTTAGAGGTAGCATTTTATATGTAAATCTTTGTCATTGCTTTGCTGTATGTTTAGAGCTTGCTGAAATTGCATAACCACAGCTTGCTGTAATATGAAAATATTCTAAGCGAAGAGAACGTGTAAAGCGAACTTGGACGAGTTTGGTTGGCAGTCCGCGCTTTGCAGAACAGAACCAAGAAAACGACAATCTGCCCATTGAATAACGAGAATAGGCAAACTAGGCGGACTAGGGTCACCGTCCGCAGATATTTACATTTGAATTTTTTCTAAGTAATCATCGTATGCATCGAACAAATTCTGCGGACTGGGCGAATTAGAAAACCGAAGTCTGCACTGCATCAGTCAGCAACATCAGAAATGACCTGTAATTCATAACTAAGCGGGTAGGAGCGGCCGGAGCGGCATTGCTTTCCTCACAAGATTATGGACTACCGAATCAACCAAGGGACAGCGGACTGAGCGGATAAGACAACTGAAGTCTGCACTTCATTAATGAACAATATCGGAAATGACCTGTAATTCACAACCAAGCGGGTAGGTGCGGCCGGAGCGGCATTGCTTTCCTCACAAGGTTATGGATTACAGAATCAACCCAATTGATGGCGGACTGAGCGGATAAGACAACTGGAGTCCGCACTTCACTAATAATGACAACCCCTGTGAAGAAGAAGGTTGCAGTCCAGAGGCCAAGCGGGTAGGTGCGGCCGGAGCGGCATTGCTTTCCTCGCAAGACCTCTAGATCCGCAGAGAAAACTTAAATCACTGCCCTCTTGCCTGCAGTACAGTCTAAAGTCGATCTCTCGGGCAGGTACGGCCGGAGCGGCATTGCTTTCCTTTGAGATCGACAAGACTGTGGGTCTCCTGCAGGCACTGCTTGAGGGTACCAAGGAGTGTTCTAGGGCTACAACCTTAAGATGATCTGGGGGCAGGTGCGGCCGGAGCGGCATTGCTTTCCTCACGCGATCATCTGGGTTTGTAACGATATCCCTTAAGTGGCATGGTAGAGCTGTCCACCACTCTGCTCCTCCATAATGCAGAAGTGGGGTCAGGTACTAGCCGGGATCCGAAATCCAGTATCCTGCCGCACTAGAGTTAGTAGGCTCCCACTACACGGTGCGAAATCTCCCCGCAACACGTGGTCGTCGTGGTGTTATGCTGACACCAACGGTTCTAGGGGAGGTTTTTGCTGAACACGGCGATATCTCCTGGTATCAAGCAACTGTCGGGAGTTGCTCGAGGAGGTAAGAAGGAAGGGGCATTCGAAGAAGTGTTAGTATGAGTATTTAGACAAATATCAATTTTGAAAGATTCGTATAATCATAAAATAGAGGGTTCAGAGAGAACCGTTTAAAGTTATCCTTGCTCCATATATTTAACTGTCAACACTTGAAACACAAAAATACTTGATAAAAGTGTTAGCAAGGAACTTTTTATTAAGAATGAACCTCTTAAAGAGTTTACATAGGAAGAAAAGAAAAGAGGTTCAGGAAAAGAACCGCTTTAGGTCATCTCCGCTCCACGTGTGCGGCATATCTTCTCCTTCAAACGTTTGTAACCGGTAGGCCCCATTCTGAAGTGCTTCCTTAACAATGAATGGTCCTGCCCAGCTAGGATTAAGCTTCTTAACTGAGCTGGCTCTTGCAGCAGCATCGACCTTTTTAAGAACCAGATCTCCCACTTGAAAGTGTTTGATCCTTACGTTCTTATCGAAGTAACGGGCCATTCTTCTTTTAACTTCCTCCTGCCTGATAGCAGCCTTGTCTCCGACCTCTTCGATATGCTCCAAACTGAACCTCATCTCCTCACTGTTCAACTCAAGCCAATCCTCCGTACCTTGCCTAGCAAGCAGTACTCTAGGCGACAGAACTTCAAACTCAACAGGGATCAATGCCTCGGACCCGTGAGAAAGCTTGAACGGGGTTTCTCCTGTTGCAGATGAAGGTGTTGTTCTCAGGGTCCAGAGGACTGAGGGAAGTTGATCAGCCCAACTGCCCCTGAGATTTTGAACTTTCTTCTTAAGCAGGTTGAGGATTTGCTTATTAGCTGCTTCTACTTGACCATTGCTTCTGGATGATGAACTGATGCGAAGCGCAGCTCTGTTCCGATCTGCCTGCAAAAGCCTATCATCTCTGCATTATTGAACTGTGGTCCATTATCGGTGATTATTGCCATAGGGATTCCATGCCGGCAGACTATCTCTCCCCAAATAAAATTCCTCACGACCTGGGTTGTTGTTTTTGCCAGTGCTTTAGCCTCAATCCACTTACTGAAGTAGTCGATCATAACTATAATAAAGCGCCGCTGCCCACTTGCCATGGGAAAAGGGCCAATGAGATCCATTCCCCAAACAGCAAAGGGCCAAGGGGTTGCAATCGATCTGAGAGATTGAGCTGCTTGATGCTGAAGAGGGGCGAATTTCTGGCATTGAACACATTTTCTTGCATAGGCCTCAGAGTCTTTCTTTATTGTAGGCCAGAAGTAACCTTGCCGCAGGATCCTTTTTCCAACGTTCTTGCTCCCGAGTGACTCCCGCACTCGCCAGAGTGCACTTCTTGAAGAACAGTGGAATTTCACTTTCTGAAACACATCTTGCCATTGCACACAAGAAGGTTTTTCTATAGAGAATGTCGGATATCAAGTAATAGTGTGCTGCTTTTAACCTGAATCTCTTTTTATCTTTTACTGACTGATGCAGGTTCCCGGTTGATAGGTAGAGAATGAAGGGGTCCATCCAAAAGGAACACTGTTCGATTTGCATTAGCCCTTCTTCCTCCACCGCTGGGTGGAAAAGTTCAGAAGTTGTCCCTCCTGACGAGAGCCCATACTTGGCAAGAACGTCGGCCTCATCATTCTCTGTCCTTGGGATGTGCTCAATAGTAAAACTTTTGAACCTGCCAACCTCAACCTTTACCAACACAAGGTACTTTTTCAACACTGGCTCCCTGGTCTCGAAGTTGCCAAGAACTTGTGAAGCCATTACCAGTGAATCAGTCTTGATATGGACGTGATCAATTCCAAGCTCTCGTGCAAGCCTCAAACCGGCTAATAAAGCTTCATATTCTGCCTGATTGTTAGTCACTGGGAAATAGAACTTGATGGCCTGCTCTAGTTTGACACCATTCGGGTTTATCAACACTACCCCTGCCCCCGAAGAGTTTCTTCCAGAAGCTCCATCCACATAAATGGTCCAAGCTAAAGGAGACCTTGCTGCGTGGTCCGAGCTAGATTCTATCGTATCAGTCAAGAAATCTGCAAGCACCTGTGCCTTGATAGCTGTTCTGGGCATATAGGAAATTTCAAACTCACTCAGCTCAATTTCCCATTTAGCTAGCCTGCCTGAATGCTCTGGTTTTTCTAGCACACTCTTCAAAGGTTGATCAGTAATCACCTGAATTGAATGAGCCTGGAAATATGGACGGAGTATGCGGGCAGACATAACTAATGCCAAAGCTAGCTTCTCTAGGATGGGGTACCTTGCCTCTGCATCTTTCAGGATGTGACTGACATAGTAAACGGGAACTGCCTCCTGCTCTCTTCTCGGACCAGGACAGAACTAACTGCTTCAGGACCAACCCCTAGGTATAGGAACAACATCTCCCCTGCTCAGGGGCTTTGGAGTAAAGGAGTCGAGGTTAGCTGCTTTTTTAATTGCTCAAAGGCCAAGGAACACTCTTCTGTCCATTGAAACTTGGACGCTCCCCGAAGAGTCTTAAAGAATGGTGCACTTTTATCTCCAACTCGAGAGATGAACCTCCCGAGTCCTGCCAACCTCCCTCCTAACTGCTGAACCTCTTTTGGTGAACGGGGAGGAGTCATATCAAGGATGGCTTTAACCTTATCAGGATTGGGGGCAAGACCCTCAGGAGTAAGGAGATGGCCGAGAAACTTCCCTTTACTTGCTCCAAAGATGCATTTTAACGGGTTAAGCATTACTTTGTGCCTTCGCAGAGTGGAAAAGGTCTCTGCTAGATCTACTAAGTGCTGTGGAAAAGAACTACTCTTAATCAAAAGGTCATCCACATACACTTCGAGGTTTCTACTTTTTTGCTCTTTAAACACTTGGTCCATCATGCGTTGATAGGTTGCGCCAGCATTTTTAAGCCCAAAGGGCATCACAAGATAACAATAGCAACCGTCATTAGTGATGAACGATGTGCAAGGGATATCAGGTTTGTGCATTCTTATTTGGTGATAACCAGAGAATGCATCTAAAAAAATCATAAACGGATACCCTACCGCAAAATCAACTAATAAATCTATCTGAGGCAAGGGGTAGAAATCTTTCGGGCATGCTTTATTCAAACGGGTGAAATCTACACAAATACGCCACTTTCCCCCAGGTTTCTTAACCATTACAACATTCGAGACCCACTCGGGATACTGAATCTCTTGAACGAAGCGTGCATTAAGGAGTTTGGCAACCTCCTCTCTGATGGGCTCTGCTAGCTTGACAGCTACATCCCTCTTCTTTTGCTGGACGGGCTTGGCAGCCGGATCAACATTGAGATGATGGCAAGCCACGTCGGGATCCACCCCTGGCATGTCCTCCGCTGACCAAGCGAAGACATCCAGATTCCTCAATAGGCAAGATATCAACTCCGCCTTTTGATCTTCTGGCAATTCGGAGTTGATGGAGAGCTTTCTTCCTTCCCCTTCTGCGATAGGTACTTCTTGCGTCACCTGGGCAGGTTCCAGGTGAGCACCTTCTCTATCCACAGCAGCTTCTGATGGAGAAAAGGCTTCTGCTGCTGCTGGAAAAGGTGGGGGGGAAACCTCAGTCATGTTGACTGTGCGGAGGTAACACTCTCGAGCCTGCCTCGGGTCGCTCCTGACCCTGCATTGACGGCCATCCTTGCAAAACTTGATGGCTAAATGGTATGTTGAAATGATGGCGCGATATTTGTTCAGCAATGGTCTCCCAAAGATAGCATGATAGCTGCTCGGGGCGTCCACCACTATGAACTGGATTTCCTTGGTCACCCCTCCGAGCGTCACTAGGAGTGTGACATTTCCTTCAACCTCCTTTCTTTCGCCGAGAAGCCATAAAGTGGCCCCTCGGTGGGAAGCAGAGACTTTCCTGTCCTCAGGGCCTCAAAAGTTGACTTGAAGAGGAGATTTACGGAGCTGCCAGTGTCAATGAGAATTCTATCAACTGTGAAATCTCTGATGGCTGCTTGGACTACGATGGCATCATCGAAGGGGTTGGCGGTTATAGGAAGGTCCGCAGAACCAAAGGTGACGACTTCAGAAGGTGGGGCGGAAGAAGTAGAAGCAACCTCAGCTCGGGAAAGCCTTGACAGAGAAGACTTCCGAGTAGACTCAGTCCCTGCTCCACCATGGATGAAAAAGAGTCTTCCCAGGGCCCCCTCGTCGACAACATCAATACACTCATTTGGGATATCAATGAGCCCCATATGGCCCTCATCCCTTATCTCTATGCCCTCCCGGTGGACTTCAGCCACCTCTTTGCCCTTGGAGGTGGAAGGCTTTGAAGAATCACTCTTCCTGCCCAGGTCCTCGAGTTTACCCTCGGCGAGCAACCTCTCAACTAGCTTCTGAAGAGCCTTGCAATCTTTAGTCAGATGACCCTTCTCCTTGTGAAAATTACAGAACTGAGAGTTGCCCCTGGGCTTCCAGTCTCTCTGAGGCCCTTGCCTCATTTCTTCAACCTTCTTCTGGATTATCTGGGCAACCTCTTCAAAGTCGATGCCCAGATCTGCAAGCTCTTCCATAAGGCTGCTCCCATGAGGATTTGAAGCTGGCAGGGCGCTCTGAAGAATGGGAAGCGCTTGAAGGGGAACGGCGGGAGTGACGGCCAACGGCAGTCTCTGATCATGAAACTGTTGATGGCCAAGGAAGGGTTTCTTATGGCGGTGGTTACGCCCCCTCTGAGATGGAGGATGGAAATCAGGCCTGGGAGGCTTACTGTGGTACTGATTGTTGGAAGAGGAGTTGGGGACATCCCTTCCTCCAGCTTTAGCTGTCAGGGATGAGATATAGGTTGGGTTGGCATTTTCTCCCTCAATAAAGCGATTAGCTATCGCTATGAGCTCTTGATAAGTTGATGGTGCCTTTGTTGTCACTTTGAATTTCAACGGGCCCTCCCGGAGGCCGTGAATCAGGGCAACTTTATAATAATCGGGGTTCACATTCCTTACCCCTTGGATTTCCTTTTGGAACCGATCAACGAATCTTGCCACCGAATCATTGTCTCTCTGTCTAATGTCAAAAAGGGCTGCCGGCCCATCCTTTCTCTTCTTAGAGGTTGCAAACCTCAGGAGCAGCTCACTGCGAAGCTCAGCGAAGGAGGAAATGGTTCCTGGAGGCAACTCATAAAACCATTCTCTTGCTTGACCATCAAGAGTGGTCACCAGAAGTTTACATTTCAGGGCGTCAGAGAGGCTCCTCAATGCAACTGCCCCTTCGAATGCCTGCAGGTGGGAGACCGGATCAGTCTCCCCTGAATAAAAAGGGAGACGAGGTTCTCTGAAATTGCTTGGCGCTGACTCCCATCGGATTCGATCGACGAAGGGAGAGGGAGTTTCTGAATCAGCAGAAGGGCGGACTGGAGGATGAAGCTCCGCGGACTGCCGATCAACAAAGTCTAGTCGGCGAGCCGGGGTCCCTCGGGCTGCTTCCCTGAAGAAATCCATCAGGCGGGCGAACTGATCAGCCTGAGGTCGCAGGGGAGCTGTGGACTGAGCTTGGTGGAGAGGCGGAGGCGCGGTCGCAGGCGACTGCTGAAGAGGGGTCCGACGAGCTGGGGTCCGGCGGACTGGAGTCTGGCGGACAGGTGTCTCAGCAACTTCTTCAGTGACCTGGGGGCAAGCCGAGTCAATGCTAACAGGGCATGGCTGATCGTATCGAGCCGCTGGTCAGTCTCTCTTCGAGATACTTCAGCTTCCCAGCGGGACTGCTCCAACGCCTCCCACAGCGAATCATCGGGGGAGCTGAAACGGTCGGAGCGGCGACCTCGGCGGTCTGACATTTCTATCCGCGGTTTCAAAAACTGCTCGAATCTGAAGGTCGCGTGTTAACTGTTGATGCGCGAAAAGCGAAGGCGGAAACGAGCACCAGCAGCTAACTGTTCGAGCACCTAGGGAAGAAAAGAAAAACAAACTGCGAGCGGCTGTCTACTTGGCGGACTAGAAAAGGAACAGAAAAGCAAGAGCCGTGTAGCACGGCCACACCAGACTTTGCCCGTCGCGTCCTGAATGCCTCTCCTGCGACGGGCTTGCTTTTGATTGCAAAGAAGGGGTTACAAGAAGGGAAAAGCAAAGCAAAGCAGAAAGCAAGTCGGAGATCGCAAAGCCAGAGATTCGAGTCCACAGCCTTTAACAAGTGGGCTCCTGGGCTCGAGTCAGCGTGCTTTGAGTGCACCACTTCCCCTATTTATAGGCTGGGGGCCTGCCCAAGCGGGCAGGGCTAAAATAACCGGCTGCCCGGGGTACAAAAGAGCCGGGCAGCAGTCCGCGCGGGACCGGCGGACTGGGCCAGCGAGCTGGAGACCTCCCTTGGTCGCATCGAGCGCGGTCCTTTCAAATTAGCTGCGACCTGAGCGACCTGGGCGGCCTGACTCGGAGCTCGCCGGCCTGAGCTTGACTCATCGATGGGAGGTCGTCGATCTAGCAGAGCTGGGAACCGAGGGCGACCTGAGCGGATTGATAGCTGGAGTCTGCCTAGGTGACGGACCACGTCAACTGGCGAACTGGGCGAACTGAGTACTTGAGTTCAGCGAGGGAAGGGCAAGATGCCTAGCTGGAAATGTTGTGGATTCTGGGGTTAACACATATTATCAATTTAATCTGTTCTCTTTGTTTTCTCTATTTTGTTCAGATCTTCTAGAAGAGGGACCTTTCATATACCTTCGTCTTTTCTGAGATGGTTGAGAAGATTCTCCAATGAATTCGACCTCTTCCTCAGCAATATCTATCCAAACCAGCTCGGAGACACTGGGAGGCACATAATTTTCTTCTACAGGCTGCTGCTCAAAAAATTCTGCTCGTCCAGTATTGAACTCTTCATCTTCAGTAAGTTGTTCGCCATCAGTAGGTGCCACTTTAGTTGTAACTATGCATATTAACTCCTTAATCAACCATTTGATGTTCTTATAAGTGTAGACATTGGAATTGTGCACTTGGGTGCTAACTTTCTTAGAGAGTTCACTCGTTATCATTTATAGCCTACCCTCCCCCTTTCTGACTTCTAAAATGAGTGTCTGAATGATATCAGCTTTGTAGATTCCCATCTTTCTGTCAATGTATTGCATGCTTGCATCATGATAGCAGATCATTGCATCATGGGATTTGGAAAGATGAGTAATTTCCTTGAAGACTATGCCTATGCTTTTGATCGAATGGTCGATGTCCTTAACCCCTTGGGTTAGACATTCAATCAGGGAAGACTATAGCTTATCCATGTTATGATTTACCTAAGTGAGACCATAAGATAGGCCTTTCTGAACATCAGCTACTTTGTCCACAACTTGTTTTAGAGAATGGACGAAGTGATCCCTCTACTTGGCTAACATAGCCTTAATGGATTTTAGCATAGAATTATCAGCAGGAAGGGCCCACACACCCTCAGAACTCTGAGCTTTTACTCTGATAGTAGCTTCTTGGTCACTGGAAGAAGCTCCACAAGAATTAGTGGGTCTTGGGCAAGAGGTGTAAGAACCTCCACTCCCGGTAATTGTTCACGGTCGAGGGGAAGTTCTTATACCAAGGGTAAATACCATATAATGGTATTAACATTCAAGCTAAACACCACTATATGCCATTCGTCTCTTAAGGCGAGTAATCATTACAGCACAGTTTTCCAACCATAAAGAGAAGACAAAAGAAATGAAAGTCAAACTATATATATCTCCAAAAGATGACCAAAATCAGAGTAAGAGTACCACTAGGGGTACTGGGGCCCAAAAATGCCTAGCTTAGACTGTACAAAATGCCTCAAAAAATAGGGACCACCACAAAAAGGGGACTAAATGGCAAACCGCTTTAGACAAAAAGGAGCTAAGCAATAACCTACTAAGCCGACAGAGTGCCTCAGGCAAAAAGGGGCTACTAGGCACCCAACCTACTATACTATAAAAACTTAAAACAAGGAGAGTGCTATGTTGCACAAGCAACTACTTACTTCTCTTACGATCTCCTCCGCTATGTGAACTGGATCAAGGATAGGTTCCATGACTGCGGGTATCTCCATGTCCACTTCCTGGATTCCTTGCAAGGGTTGGAACTGGGGCTGGATGGGGTATTGTAGGGCTTGATGTTGCTAGGGAACCTGGATGGTTTTATAGAAAACCATTTGTCATAAATACTAAGTCGGATTACCTCTCTTTCCACAGTACACCCACGATAAAATATAGCTTTAGTAGAAGCATTTTAGATACAGTAGGTTTTTATAAGTTAAAAGACAAATAAGAATGAAGAGAGGGAATACGTAAATAACTCAGCTTATAAGGATGCACATACATCCTTATAAGATGAGGATCTTTGTTTCAATTCATTTATAAGGTATAAGTACAAGGAAAATATAGTTTCAAAGCTATAACTTAACTTATATGAATGCCCATACAAACATATAAGATAAGGGTCTCACAAATTTCTTATTTTAAAATTATGCCCATAAAACATGTATTATATGTAATTTAAAGATGCAATGTATGCTATGTAAGGTTGATATGATGAATTAGAATTTAAATGTCTAATTCCTTACCCAGTCCACTTATTAAGTGGGTAGCTAACCACACATGCCTTATCATCGTGGCGAATGATAACAGCAGATCGGACTTCTCCGCTCTTAGTTAGGTGCACACAACCACCCTAGGCCTTACTTACAACACTGGACCGTGTTTTGTACTCCACCCATTGTTCCTAAAAAACCATAGGGAAGACAATACAGACTAAGGGAATTTGTCCACCGGGATTTTAACCACAAATCAGATTGCCTATTCATAATCCAAAAAAATTAACAGGCTAGTCCCTCCGACAGTGTGCTGTACGGTAGAGTGGTTAGACCCGACATAGAGTTAATTAATTTATTCATAACAGATGCCTCGCACTGGGCTTATAAACCATCATCACATCCTGTTACCGTGATAAAATATGCTTAAATGAAGACATCCCTTAACTGGAAGCGATCTAAAGTTTACCTTAAGGATACTTACAGGATGCTTGATTTAAGTTACGTATTGGCCAGGTAAAAATAAGGTTGGTGTTCCTACTAAGTACCATTACACACCACCTTCCTTTAGAGGGATACTGGCTTTCCCCTAACTCGTTTCCTAGACACCAATTAGGTAATTTAAAGATAGAGCCCCTTTAAAGTACATTAGTTTATACAAATAGCCCTACCAATTAAGATTTTCTATTTCTAAAGAAGGAGTATGGTAATCTACTTGCGACGATTGTATAAGAAGCAGTTTATGCATTAACTATAGAATTTCTCGTAAACGAGTAGTAATGACTACTAAATATAGCACATATTACATAAAGCAAAATTCAGGATATTTTGCAAGTCATAAATGACTTCCTTCCCATTTTCTCAACTCACCTGGTAACAAGATAAACATGATGAACACAGCCATACTAGCCAGGGTATAAGTAAATAATTTGGTATTAAAGAAGAGCGTTTCTGATAAGCAATGTGGTAGTGACTTCACTTTCTACAAGGCATAATACTAAGTATTCAAGATATGTATTATTTAGGCTTTTTGAAAAGGTTTTGATATAAATAGGAAAATGATTTAGGTATTTTCGTAACGAGCACAAATTGAAATAGGAGGGTTAGGGTAAAATGGTCAAAATAGAGTAAGATGTGGGTGGTGAGTTTAAGAAAATAGTTATAGGGAAAGCCCTAGTTAATTTAGGGGCTTTGGGGTAAAGGAGGGGGTCTTAGCAAATTTCAATTAAATAGAATTTAATTAATAGGAAGAAAACCTCAAATAAAGATTCACGGAGTTCTACACTACACCGGAAAATGTGCCACCCCTTTTTGAAAACCATAGACCAAGCCCTATAACTTTCATGTTGGTCACTTAGCCTTGGTCTGCCTCTAGGGTGCTTAATTTTGAGCTTGAAGGATTCTGGTAATGGGCTGCAAATAGCCAGTAATTAAATTCATTTTAAAAAGGTTATAAAGGCGGGGCGCGAATCTAGGAGAAGATCCAATGCTCCAGAACCATGGCAGATGAGAAAATGAACTTCCCCCATAGCGGATCCGATGTTCGATCCGCTGTGTGGATCAGCCAATCATTGTCGAGGTTAATCAACGACGCTGATTTCGTCTTCTTCGTTGAGCAACGACCGAGATCGATCCCACTAGAGAAAAACTTGCAGGGCTTCGCCACTGCTGCCCGGTGATCGTTGATCACTTCTGGTCCACTTGAATGTTTCCATGGGGATAGGGCAATATTTTGGCAGTGGTGGGGTTACCGGAAACCGCCGGCGGCGGCAGAACGCAAGTTTTGTTTTTACTGGTAATCTGTCGCTACAACCAGACAAAACTATGCCCAATTGGGCTCGATTTCGATTTGAAAATGTTCCCGAGGGTGATGGGAAGAATAAGGAAGAGGACTCTCAAATCATAGGGTCAAGCTCACCGGGATCGTGGTCAGTTGTCCATTGCATTCACGGGTTGAGCAGGGGGGTTGTAGAGAGCTTCCACTCGATTTCACTGCACAGGAGAATTTCTAGGGATTGGTGTGAGCTTTTCAATGGCCTTGGGGTCTCTTTTATAGGTCAGGGGTGAGTTTTGGTGTTGATCTCTTAAGCTTACCATGGCCGATCATGGCTATGGTGTAGGGGTACTTCCAGCCACCTTGCTGCCTACAGGAGTTCAATATAAGGTTGCTTAGGTGCTGGGTCAGCAACCCAAATGGGGAAAGGGGGCTTAGGTTAGGATAATTTTGGGTTTGCCATTTTAGGTTAATTTTTCTTAAGTTAAGGTTTAGTCTAAGTTTAGGCCTAAGCTCTTGTTGACTTTTTGGGTTGACCAAAAATAACATTTTTATGGTAGGGTTGGCCTTGGTCTTGGCTTGATATGGGTCCAATCCTTGGGTAAAAAGAGCAAGGGGAGGGTGTTAAGTGTCAAAAAATACTAAGTGCATACCTCTTAGCCTTAAGGGCTTTCCAAGGGGTGTGGTGCATGGTTTGGAGTGCCATCATGATTGTTATGGTCTTGGAGTTTTGTTGGAAGGTTTGGGTTGAGTACAGGGCTCAAGGGTGGCTATGTGCACATCTTCTCTCTAAAGAGTATGGTGGTGCATTAACTTTGCCCTTAAGTGTACTAATGGGTCCACTCAAGTCAAGGTGAGGGGTGGGGCCAAGGTTTTGTTGGATATTAAAACTTCTAGGTCCCCTACGTAACAAGGGGATGTTACAAATCCAATAAACAAAAAAAAAATTCGTCCCCAAAATTAAAGTGAAGCTCATGGGTTTTTAAAGAATAGGTACATAAGTTGTAAGAAATTAATATACGAGTTTGAAGTTACCTGTTTGAAAAAGCTCTGGGCATTGGAGTTTCAATGCGTCCTGCGGTTCCCAAGAGAATTCTTCCCGCCCATTGTTAGACCATAGGACTTTCACAATTGGAATTTTCTTCTTCCGCAAGACCCAGGTCTCGGATTCTACTACCTGTATTGGGTAGAGACGGACTGATCTGTCGGCTGCTACAGGACCTGAGGGAGTAGAGAGGAGTTGGTTACGATCCAGTAGGGCTTGTCGAATTGAAGATACGTGAATGACGTCATGTAAGTTGGCAATTTACGAAGGGATTTCTATCCGGTAAGCTACAGGTATGATTCGCTCTAATACAGAAAAGGGCCCCATGTAACGGGGGTGGAGCTTTCGGTGATTACAGACATGGGAATCTCCTCGCACTTGCTTAATCTTCAAGAATAACTTATCTCTAACGTGGAACTCGACCATACGGTGCTTCCGATCGTAATACTTGGCTTGACGGATCAGGGCTTCCAGCATTCTTTCCCTGATTATTCTGAATTCTGTGTCAGTGTCATCTTTGTATTTCACCCCTAACACATGTTGTTCTTCTTCTTGTAGCCAGGATAATGGAGTTCGGCACCTTCTATCGTATAAGGCTTCATAGGGGGCCATGCCTATACTTGATTGGAGGCTATTATTATAGGAGAACTCTATCAAGGGTAAGAGCTTCTCCCATTTTTCATTATAGTCTATAATGCATAGCCGGAGTAGATCCTCCATGGTCCAGTTAGTTCGCTTTTTTTGGCTGTCTGTTTGGGGGTGGAAGGCGGTACTGAAGGCTAGCTTCGAGCCTAAGTAGGTTTGGACCATTTTCCACTCCTTAGAAGTGAACCGACCATCTCTATCGGATACGATCATTTTGGGGACTCCATAATAACGAACAAATTGCTCCATGAATGTCTTGATTAGTTTACTAACTGGGGCTTCCTTGGGTATCGGGATGAACCATGCTACTTTAGTGAGTCGGTCCACTATTACCCATATTGAGTCATTCCCAGCCAGGGAGTGGGGCAGACCGTGTACAAAGCCCATCGAGATGTCTTCGAACTTCCATTCTGGTATGGGTAAGGATTGTAATAGACCGCCTGGACTTTACACAAAGATTTAACCATTTGGCAGGCCTGACAGTGAGTTACGAAAGTACTGATATCTCTTTTCATTCCTGGCCAATATAGTGTTTTTCTTAGGTCCACATACATTTTTGTGATTCCGGGGTGTACTGAGTACTTAGTGCAATGCGCTTCTCGCATGATTTCTTCTTTGATTGTCTTAAATATAGAGATATAAAGACGATTCCGGAAATAGAGTAGATCATCTTTTATGGATTAGTCCTCCAGCGGGCCTTCAGAGAGAGCGAGAATGATGGAGATTAGGTTTGGATCCTTTCTTGGCTCATAATTGACCTATCCTCTTATATCACACTCGAATTTTAGCGAGTTGATATACTTAGTGTGCCGCTCTGGATCGACTTGGGATACTAAGGTAATACCCATTTGCCCCAAGAGGAGGGCAAGGGTCATTTCTCCATATCCTCCCTTGGGCAGTCTTCGGCTTAGAGCATCCGCGACCGAGTTTTCTTTACCTGGGTGGTAATGGAGGGTGTATTCGTAGTCGCATAAGAATTCTAGCCAGCATCTCTAGCGTAAGTTTAGGTCCTTTGTGAGTGGATATATTTTAAGTTTTTGTGGTCGGAAAAGATCTCACAGTGTATTCCGTACTGGTAGTGCCTCCAGATATTTCTTGAGTTGCCTAGAAGCGTAGGCAATTACCTTCCCATTCTGCATCAGAACTTCCCCCATTCCTTGTAGGGAAGCATCCGTGTAATTTTGAATCCTTCTTTTCCTACGGGAGGGTGAGGATTGGAGCGGATGTTTGTCTTCTTTTGAGCTCCTGAAATATGTCTTCGCACTGAGGCATCCATTTAAAGCGAGCATCTTTCTTGGTGAGGGAGGTGAGGGGAAGGGCGATTTTGGAAAAACCTTATACGAACTTACGGTAGTATCCCGCAAGTGCTAGGTAACTACGGATATCAACAGCCGATCTTAGTGCGGGCCATTTTTTCACTGCTTGAATCTTAGCGGGTCCACTGCTATCCCATCACTATTTATCATGTGGCCCAAGAATCTGACCTCCTTGAGCTAGAATTCACACTTACTGAACTTGGCATACAGGCGTGGTTCTTTTAGCTTTTCTAGTACTAATCTTAAGTGCTTAGCGTGGTCTTGTTCCGATTTTGAGTACACCAGTATGTCGTCTATGAAGACGATGGCAAAGGTGTCTAAGTAGGGTCTGAAGACATGGTTCATCAGTCTCATGAATGCCGAAGGGTTGTTGGTGAGCCAGAATGGCATAATTGTAAATTCATATAAACCGTACCTCGAACTGAAGGCAGTCTTTCGGATATCCTCATCCTGGATCTGCAGTTCAAAGTATCCAGATCTTAGATCTAGTTTAAAAAAGACACTAGCTCCTTGGAGTTGGTCAAAGAGTTCATCTATGTGAGGGAGGGGGTACGTGTTTTGTATCAGTAGTTTGTTCAGTTCTCTATAATCGATGCATAGATGAAGGGTTCCATCTTTCTTTATGACGAATAAGACAGGTGCTCCCCATGGTGACGAACTTGGGTGGACGAAACCATCTCTGACGAGTTCATCTAATTGTTGTCGAAACTCAGTCAACTATTTTGGGGCCATTCGGTATGGGGTCTGAGATACAGATCGGGCCCCTGGGACTAGTTCAAATTTAAAATTGACGTCCCGTGGTGGTGGTAGTCCGGGTAGTTTTTTGGGGAAAATGTCGGGGAATTCTTTTACTACGGGTACATTGAGAAGGTAATCAGTCTTACTGATCATTCTGAAATAAACTGCGTACATCTCTTCTCCCTTGACGTATTCCTTCATAATTTGTACGAATGTTAAGTAGATAGGGGATAATGGTTTCGTACCTAGGGGAGTAGGTTTTGTAGTTGAATCATTATGTAGGGTGACTTCTGTAATACCCCCATCCGCCGTTTGGCATATAACAGAAGGTCCAGCTTGAACCTGACGTCATATACCACGGACAGTCGGAAGGGTTACATAAGAATATCAAAAACTAAACTACTCTCCCTAACAAAGAGCATTCTAGTGGAAGCTTTTAAACAGTTTAAGAGAACCCAAAATTGCACAACACTGGCCTGAATGTACAATATACACCGCAGAAATGAAATACAACAAATACACAAAAGAGTACTTGGCCTTATGGCCTTACAAATGTTCACTTGACAATATAAAGTTTTACATACATCGGCTTGGCCTTAGAGGGCCAGCTCAGCAACTTCGGATTCAGCCCGCTATTTGACGCTTGGTTCCGCAATACCTGCAAGCAACATTCCACAGCACGGTGGCAAACAAAGCAACGGTCAACTAAGGCTGACCAAATTATAATGACCCCGCCCCTTACTCGGGACAGAGGTGCTTCTTCCCTATATTTCATTAGCCCAGCTAAACAATTAAGTGCATAAGTATAATTCCCCACAGGTGTAGGCTCGCTAGGCCTATCACCCCGTGCACTCAGGGCACATTCTCGGTGAATCCAGTCAATTCCGTGGCTTCACCACCATCCTCGGGACGGCAAACATTGTGAGCATTTTTGATTCTTTCTGACCGCAGTCCAAGACTCCGGACTATGCAAACGACCAGTTCCACTTTAGGGCCTCTAGCACCGAACCACAAATCCCAGGTCCGTTTCCACCCGCTCGTTGCTCACTCTGCCTAGTCACTTTAAAACATACGCGCGGTCCAAGCTTCACCCAGATCCTAATTCATTCCCAAATAACACATAACCCAGTTATGTTCAAGGCTAGCTCCCCGGCCGCTAAGTTAGTAGAATTACGTTTCCGCCCAGTTTTCCGGGTGCGCCTTTGAGTTAATCCCCAAGGATCCCTGCTACAATCTACAGCGTAGAAACTCGAAAACAATCAAAGGCACGGAGTCTTCTCTGGCTACTCATGCAATGGAACATCACCGATCCAGACAAACACGTCCGGGTAGGCTTCACACACAATGCCTATGTCCGTACTACGATTCCGGACTATAAACAAGGGGTACTTTACATATCTTCCCCAAGGAACACCGCAAACTCACCGCACACTCGCGTAAGAGGGTTTTCCTATGCAAAGGAATTGATGCAGGCCACTATCCGCCAACGTGAACACTTTAGCGTTCTAACGCGCGAGACGTCTAACACCCACGAGGACAACCACACAAAGCTCAAACGCAGCGCGCTAGAAGAATAAATGGCTATAGGCCGTTATCCTTTCTAGGACAACCACACAAACACCGTCGGAAAGATCGAACAAACGGCTATAAGCCGTTATCCTTTCAAGCAAAAGGGACCCACCCGGTCTGGACGAGCGATGTTGTACCAAAGAAGATCTACCCGAAAACACGATCGAGAAACGGTAGATCTCCCCCAACAAAAAGGTGCGGGGTTCGCCAAACCCTTTTCGGAAATAAAGCGTAGTGATGTTGCAACACTTAAAGCAAAACCCACGAAAATTCAACGATTCGCAAGCAATGCAAAAATTATTCCAGCCGCTAGAAAAATCAAGAGGGAAACACATGGAAGTGGAGAGGTTCGTTACCCAAGTCGGAATGGATGATTCCGACTGCTTTACCAAGGGATCACTCGCCCGCGGTTCTGCCGGAGTTGTGCCGGATGGAGTAAGAGATTCCGCTGTCGCCGCGTCACGCCATCTCCAAGTTCCTCGGAGCAAGAAACACTCCACCTCCTCCCATGGGGAGGTAGTCGGCCAAGAGGATGGGGGAATGGAGGTCGGCCAAGAGTGGTGGTGGTCGAATGGGTGAAGGTTGGTGGTCGGATATGGGGCGGCTTGTGAGGGGAAGTGGTGTTGAGGAAGGAGATAGGGAGAGGGGAGAATGGTAGAGGAGGTGGGCGACTTTTGGGAATGGAGAGAGGGGGCGGCCGATATAGTGAGGAGGAAGAGAGAGAGAGAGAGGGGGCGGCTAAAGAGAGGAGAAAGTAGAGAGATAGGTTTAGGGTTTTCAATTTTCTTCTTCAATACCTCAGAAGGAAACATCCTATGCCTATATATAGGCTTACAACCATCATCCGGCTATTAGCAGCCCAAAATGAAAATAAAGCTATAATGTTTTTTGGTTAAACTTAAAGAGACTAATAAAATGCCTAAACAAGTGGCACAACAAATACGAAAAATAAAATGACATAAATAAAAGGATTAGACGGGCTTGAGCCGAGGGCGGAGATTATAACGTCGCCCTGAGTGGGCATCATGGCAACACGAGTACTTTGTTGGAGACGAGGGAGGGTCTTCAACAAGCTGTGGTTCGTCGTCTCCACCAATCCTCCCCCCCCCCTTAAAAGGACTCATCACTGATGAGTTGTCCTGCAGATATCGTCGTAGAAGAGCATCATCCAAGAGCGCGACCTCGGATTCCGGGAGCCAAGAGTCATCCGAGGCGGGGCGACCACGCCAACGAACCAAGAAACGGCGCACGTCGCCATCCGGAGTGGGAAGTACATCATCTTGTAGAATCCGGTCGGGCAAGAAAGCTGTCCTGGCAAAACTGGGAAAAGCATTAGGCAGTAACGGGGGAAAATCTAATTCATCAACATACGGCGTACCTCCTTTGGAGACCGACGGAACGAGTGATCTCATACCCCACTCAGTCTTATGCCCAAGAGAATCTATAGTAGGTGTAAACGGGGAGGAAGATAATTCTAGCGGCGGAGCAATATATGGCGTTAAGTCCAAAACATTAAAAATAGGGGAAATACCCCAATCAGTGGGTAATTCCAAAAGAAATGCATTTTTTCCTAACTGCTTTAAGTTCCGAAAAGGGCCCGCTCGCCGGTCCGCTAACTTTTTTAAGGTGCCCGTAGGCAACCATTCAGGGATGAGACGGACCATGACTAAATCGCCGACTTTCAGGGGAGACGCTCGTTTATGTGTGTTGGCATGAACTTGATAGGACGCTTATTGTGCGGTAAGCATCTCATTAATGTGTTTATGCAGGTCATGGATGTGAGAGGCAAAGTCTTGTGTGAATTGGCTTGATTTAAAAGATGGGGGTAACGGAATCAAGTCAAGTGGCACCGGGGCCTTATAGCCATGCACAATTTCATTCGGGGACAGACCCGTGGACCTATTTTTTGAATTATTATAAGCCAATTGAGCATGCGGAAGGATAAGATCCCATGTACCCTTGTGGTCTTGAGAGACGGTTAGTTGTCTACTTAAATCACCTAGAGGGGGGTGAATAGGTGAGATGTGCGTCTATTTGCGGAATAAAAAATTAGGGAACTAGCACAGCACAATACCAAGCAATCACAGACGACAAAAGATTTATAGTGGTTCCCCAACCTTGGGTACGTCCACTTTCCTCACCAATCTAGTAAACCACTAGACTTGGCTACTCCACTATCTCGGATCAAAACGATCCTACACCTCGGAACAACGTTCCTACAAAAACCTCGATCCAAACCGGATCTACACTCGGAAGAAAACCTTCCTACAAATCTCGATCCAAGCCGGATCTACAGAACTCGGAGTCAAGACTCCTACAAGAATAAAAGATGTATACAAAAATATACAAACAGAGATATTCAGATCTGGATCTTCAATCCTTTCCTCCTTCTTCAGAGTTAGGGCTCGGCAGAAAATAGATCGAGGAAGACAAGGCGAAATCTCTTGGATCTGAAAAACTAGAATCAGCAAGATCAAGAATTGGATCTGTCGATTGAGAATAACTTGATCTTCTGAAACTTCTTGTCTGAATCCTTGGATCGGAGAAGACCGGCGACGAAGAAGATGAACAGGAATATGTCGGCGTGAACTTGACGGCTTCCTGATGCGAGCGATAGAAATTAGATTCAGAACATACTTCTTCTTTGGGTTTGTCGATTTGACAAGACCTATTTATAGGACTTCTGTAACGGTCAATACTTAAACAAGTACACGTGGACCAATCAAATTAGAGGATTTGAAATAACCCGCAAAGTCTGGACTTAGAAAAATTCTTCCTGTAACTTGACATACACGAGTGTATCAATGAACTACTCGAGTATCAGAAGAGAGAGACATACTCGAGTAAGCACGAGTCCAGGACTTAGAAAATAATCTGTGAAAAACCAGACTACTCGAGTATCCTGAGTAACCTACTCGAGTATCTGGAAGACCTGACTCGAGTATCTGGTAAATACATACTCGAGTATATCAGCTGAACTACTCGAGTAAGTCGATCCACTCGAGTATATAAATTTAACTACTCGAGTACTTGACTTTGGTCTACTCGAGTATATTAGTTTAACTACTCGAGTATATAGATAACCACTCGTGTAGGAACACTTAGGCAAAATTCTGGGAGAGGAAAAACTAGATACTCGAGTAAGTGAAAGCATCTACTCGTGTATCATAGTATCTACTCGGGTATGTTCTTTGGACTACCCGAGTATATCCTTTGAACTACTCGAGTATCATAGTATCTACTCGAGTATGTTCTTTGGACTACTCGAGTATATCCTTTGAACTACTCGAGTATCATAGTATCTACTCGAGTATGTTCTTTGGACTACTCGAGTATATCCTTTGAACTACTCGAGTATCATAGTATCTACTCGAGTATCTGACTTGGAATAATTTCTCCCTTGGAAATCCATTTCTCCTACTAATGATCAGCAACACTTTAAGGTCCCATGAGTTCAAATGCTTGTGAAGTGAAGTGTATCCCAATAGAGAGGCTACACATGGGTCAACACCATGGATCACATAATGAGGGATTACATTGTATGGTCATGTGCTAGGTGACCCACTGTAGACTGACATTGGTCTACACTTGGCAATAGAGTCCTGCAAGCACATCTAAACAAGTACATCAAATACAACTGCAATTCACTTTAGTTTTAGGAGGACTTCTTCAAATTAAGGTCATTGTGAAAACAAGACCCAACAATCTCCCCCTATTTGAAGAAGTCAGAACACCATCTACTAAATTGAATTGCCAGAGATATTAAAACAATATGATGTAAAAGAGAATGCATTGACTTACATTTCTTAACTAGAATTGCTTTGCATTTCTCCCCCTTATTGAAATCTTCATTTGGATTTGCATTTTCTTTTCCTTTTTCATCTCTATAAACCATTTCCTTTTGCTCTCCCCCTTTCTGACCTCTTTAAATAGGGACTACTAGAAACTCCCCCTTAATCTTCTAGTTCCAAGAATTTTCTGGAACAATTACTTGTCCAATTGCCAGATAAGAATTTTATTGGCCTATGGACATACCTGCATAAACAAGATTAGAATCCCTTAGGAGCCCAAACAAGATTGGGTCCTAGGTCTCTGGTTAGTATCCTCTCCCTCTGAGAGTTAACATTATGAGGGGTCTTTCTCACATTATCAACTTGAGGAGTTAAAACATAGTTGGGATTAAACCAGTAATCTATGGCAAAGTGACCAACCTTGCCACAACACCAAAAGTTAAACCTGTTGTATCTTCTCTTGTTCTCTTGCTTTACCTTATGGATGGGGGGTCTAGCAAGAGAAACTGATTTGGAGGAGGAAGCCTCATGATTGCAACAGGTACATGGCTTCCTTGTCTCCTTGGCCTTAGTTACACCAGTTTTAGCTTTCAGTGTCTTCTTCTTATTTGGCCCATGATTGTAAGGATCATATTTCAGTAAGGCAACGGTTTGGCTTGGGAAGGCCTTGCCTTTACCTTTGGCTGATTTATGTCCTATACTGCTATTTTTCCCAAAGGAGGTTTCTCCATTAGTGATTGGAAGCATAGTTATAGGAATGGTGAGAGTTTCAACTAGCTTTCGTTCAATGACTAGCTTTGCTTCCAATTCATCCAGGAGAAAATCTTTATGATTTACTAATTCAGTAAAGTCTTTGATTTCCTCCTTCAAAGATTGAATTTCATCTCTGAGAGTTGTCATTTGGTCAATCTCCTCCCTCAGATTTGATTCCACCTCTTTGAGGGATGCAATCTCTTTTGATTGCGATTTGACTACCTTCCGACATTTGTCAAATACAGTCAATAAGACTTGATACTGATTTACCAATTCAAAATCATCCTCCCCAGAAGAGTAGCCATCATGACCATTTGAGTCAGAATCTGAGGCTGAAAGAGGTGTGTGAGAATTTACCTTCCCGGTATATGAGGAGTTACCGTTGTCTTTGTCCTCTTGGTCAGAAAAAGCCATAAGCCCGAAGTAGGCTTCATCATCCTCACTTGACTCAGATGAGTCAGAGTCACTGAGGGTCTTTGGCTTTTTGGCAATCAAGCTTCTTTCTTTCTTCCTTTTCCCTTGAAGAGAATTCTTTTCTATGCCTCTTCCTTCTTTCTTCTTCAGAGGGCACTCAGTGCTTATATGCCCTGGCTTACTACAGGAATAGCAAACAATGTTAGATGAAACATGTTTGTTCGGTTTAGATTTATACCTGTCATGTCTGCTGTGACGATCACCATCAGGACGTGATCTTCTGGACGAGGAATCATTTTCTCTCATTTGTTTCTTATTGCTAAGAAACTTCTTGAATTGTCGGGAGAGAAGATGAAACTCTTCATCTGATGAATCTGGGCCTGAGGTGCTTGGCTCGGACTCTTCTTCTTCATAGTCTCCTTGACTGGAAGCAGCTTTGGCCTTCCTTGAGCTGTCTGCCCTTAGAGCAACTGACATATCTTGGGATGAGGGCCTGTTGCACTCTTCTTCAGCTTTTCTATGATTGATTTGAAGCTCATATGACATAAGCTTTCTGAAGAGGTTCTGAGGGTCAGTATCTGCTAATCTTCCAAACTCTCTGATGGCACATATCTTGTTGTCCCAATCCTTTGTCAAGGATCTTAGGAACTTGTCGTTTAGTTCACCATCTGTGAACACTCTGCCATAGTTCCTTAAACCGTTGACAATCTTGAAGAAATTTTCATATGTGTCAGCAATAGCTTCCTTTGGTCCTTGCTTGAAGGCTTCATACTTCTGATTAAGAAGGGATCTTCTATCATCCCTTACTTCTTCTGTACCTTCCATCAAGATAATTAGAGATCTCCACATTTCCTTGGCAGATTGGCAGTGAATGAGGTTTTGCAACATAGAATCATTGACTGCACTTGCGATGATGTTCTTGGCTTTCTTGTCTAAGGAGACAAGTGCAATCTCATTCTTATCAAGATCCATCAACTTCTTTGGCACCTCCTTTGTAGGATCACTAGTGGAGGCAATCATAGGGATATAAGGGCCTTCCTCCACTATCATGAATAAGCGGGGGTCAACAGCTTCCATGTAAAGTTTTATTCTCTCTTTCCACATGGGAAAGTTTGCCTTATTGCACACTGGGAGCTTAGAAAAATCCTTGGCTCTGTCCATGCTTGAACTTCTCTAAAGACAACTCGGGTAGGGTCAGATCAAGGTGTTAACCTTTTAACGATCAACCTCCCTCTGATACCAATTGAGAGACGGTTAGTTGTCTACCTAAATCACCTAGAGGGGGGTGAATAGGTGAGATGTGCGTCTATTTGCGGAATAAAAAAATTAGGGAACTAGCACAGCACAATACCAAGCAATCACAGACGACAAAAGATTTATAGTGGTTCCCCAACCTTGGGTACGTCCACTTTCCTCACCAATCTAGTAAACCACTAGACTTGGCTACTCCACTATCTCGGATCAAAACGATCCTACACCTCGGAACAACGTTCCTACAAAAACCTCGATCCAAACCGGATCTACACTCGGAAGAAAACCTTCCTACAAATCTCGATCCAAGCCGGATCTACAAAACTCGGAGTCAAGACTCCTACAAGAATAAAAGATGTATACAAAAATATACAAACAGAGATATTCAGATCTGGATCTTCAATCCTTTCCTCCTTCTTCAGAGTTAGGGCTCGGCAGAAAATAGATCGAGGAAGACAAGGCGAAATCTCTTGGATCTGAAAAACTAGAATCAGCAAGATCAAGAATTGGATCTGTCGATTAAGAATAGCTTGATCTTCTGAAACTTCTTGTCTGAATCCTTGGATCGGAGAAGACCGGTGACGAAGAAGATGAACAGGAATATGTCGGCGTGAACTTGACGGCTTCCTGATGCGAGCGATAGAAATTAGATTCAGAACATACTTCTTCTTAGGGTTTGTCGATTTGACAAGACCTATTTATAGGACTTCTATAACGGTCAATACTTAAACAAGTACACGTGGACCAATCAAATTAGAGGATTTGAAATAACCCACAAAGTCTGGACTTAGAAAAATTCTTCCTGTAACTTGACATACACGAGTGTCAATGAACTACTCGAGTATCAGAAGAGAGAGACATACTCGAGTAAGCACGAGTCCAGGACTTAGAAAATAATCTGTGAAAAACCAGACTACTCGAGTATCCTGAGTAACCTACTCGAGTATCTGGAAGACCTGACTCGAGTATCTGGTAAATACATACTCGAGTATATCAGCTGAACTACTCGAGTAAGTCGATCCACTCGAGTATATAAATTTAACTACTCGAGTACTTGACTTTGGTCTACTCGAGTATATTAGTTTAACTACTCGAGTATATAGATAACCACTCGTGTAGGAACACTTAGGCAAAATTCTGGGAGAGGAAAAACTAGATACTCGAGTAAGTGAAAGCATCTACTCGTGTATCATAGTATCTACTCGGGTATGTTCTTTGGACTACCCGAGTATATCCTTTGAACTACTCGAGTATCATAGTATCTACTCGAGTATGTTCTTTGGACTACTCGAGTATATCCTTTGAACTACTCGAGTATCATAGTATCTACTCGAGTATGTTCTTTGGACTACTCGAGTATATCCTTTGAACTACTCGAGTATCATAGTATCTACTCGAGTATGTTCTTTGGACTACTCGAGTATATTCTTTGAACTACTCGAGTATCATAGTATCTACTCGAGTATATGACTTGGAATAATTTCTCCCTTGGAAATCCATTTCTCCTACTAATGATCAGCAACACTTTAAGGTCCCATGAGTTCAAATGCTTGTGAAGTGAAGTGTATCCCAATAGAGAGGCTACATATGGGTCAACACCATGGATCACACAATGAGGGATTACATTGTATGGTCCTGTGCTAGGTGACCCACTGTAGACTGACATTGGTCTACACTTGGCAATAGAGTCCTGCAAGCACATCTAAACAAGTACATCAAATACAACTGCAATTCACTTTAGTTTTAGGAGAACTTCTTCAAATTAAGGTCATTGTGGAAACAAGACCCAATAGGTCTACCACAAGGCAGCGCAACAGACTACCCAAACTTCTATTTACAACCTCCGTTTGCCCATCCGTCTGCGGATGGTAGGCCGAAGAAAATAGGAGCTTGGTGCCCATTATCCTCCACAAAGTTTTCCAAAAATAACTCGTGAACTTTATGTACCTATCAGTAACTATCGATTTTGGAACGCCGCGGTGACCCACTACCTCCTTAAAATAAAGTTGAGCGACATGTGGCGCGTCGTTAGTTTCATTGCAAGCGATAAAATAAGCCATCTTGGAAAAACGATCAACGACAACTAAGATCGAATCGTGACGCCTAAACGTGATCGGAAGGCCTAGAATGAAGTCCATGCTAACGTCTTCCCAAGGCGTCGACGGCATCGGGAGAGGGGTATAAAGCCCCGCGTTCGTCTTGTTCCACTTTGCCAACTGGCACGCCCGACAACTCCCAACGATTTTACTAACCATGGTCTTAAGGCCGGGCCAATAAAATTTGTCCTCAACTAACGCGATAGTCTTTTCACGGCCAAAATGGCCTCCTAACCCGCCACTATGCAGTTCCCACACAATGAAGTGACGTAGGGATGAGCGGGGAATACATAGCTTTGAGTGGTTGAAAAGATACCCGTCACGAATGTAAAACGCGGAAATGGTTGTGGGCAGGTTATCCTGAGTGGTGAAATATATGTCCTTGAAATCTGGGCAGTGGACATATTCATCCTTAATCCTATCAAAGCCCACCACCTTAATTTCTAATGTGGATAGTAATAACGTGACACGACTAAGAGCGTCCGCTACGCGATTGAGGGTACCCTTCAAAAACCTTGGAGAAATCTGGGAGACGCAAGAGGGGGGCTTGGACATGCGCGTCTTAATTAATTGAAAAGCCTTGGCGGCCGATTTCGTCCAAGAAAACTCACCCTTCTTCATGCACTCGGTTACGGGGGCCATTATGCTACTAAAATCCTTAATAAACCTCCGGTAGAAGGTGGCGAGTCCGTGGAAACTCCACACATCCCGAATGTTGGCAGGCTCGGGCCAATCCTTTATGGCTTGCACCTTCTTAGGGTCTACATGGATTCCCTTTGAACTAATGATGTAACCGAGGAACTCGACGGATGTCACGTGGAAGGTACATTTTTTTATGTTCACGAATAATTTTTCAAATCTTAACGTGGTTAGGATGATTCTTAAATGCGACTCATGATCACTCGTGGAGGTGCTAAAAATCAGGATGTCATCGAAGTACACCACAATGAATTTCTCCATGTAAGGTTGGAAAACATGGGTCATCATCCTAGAAAACGTGTTGGGCGCGTTGGATAGCCCAAACGACATCACTAACCACTCACAAAGGCCCTCCTTAGATTTAAAGGCGGTCTTCCACTCATCCCCTTCTCTAATTCGGATCTGGTGGTAACCACTCCTAAGATCCAACTTGGAGAAGATCGTGGCGCCGGCCAACTTATCTAGAAAAATCGTCGAGACGGGGATGGGGAATCGGTACTTGACAAAGATTTTATTTATGGCCCAGCTATCCACACACATCCTCCACGAGCCATCCTTCTTGGGGGCAAGTAAGGCGGGCACAGCGCATGGACTAATGCTATGGCAGATAATCCCTTTCGCAATAACTCCGTGATTTGGGTTTGTAGTTCTAAATGCGCGGACGGATTGAGGAGATAATGGGGGAGGTTGAGTAGGGAGGAGCCGGGGATGAAGTCGATGGCATGTTGGATGTCCCGCATGGGGGGTAACTCAGACGGTAGCTCGTCCGGATACACATCCACAAATTCTTCTAGGAGCGACTTCAATGCCGGGGGTAAGCTCGCACATAACGCCGCATCGTCCTTGACTTGGAGGCAAACTAAAGCATAAAGGACTCCGTCCATGAAGGTAGCCCGGGTAAGTTCCTTCCTACCAATAAGACCCAACGCTCTCTTCTCGACTGGGATGACGGTGTCCTTGGACGGGGTTTGGGTCCTTTGGAGGAGAGGTCTTCAAGACGATGACACGGCCATTAAACTTGAATTCATAAGTATTAGCCCGACCATAGTGGGTGACGTCATGGTCAAACAACCAAGGGCGCCCAAGTAAGACGTGACACGCATCCATGGGGATGACATCACACCAAACCGGTTCGGTGTAGGCCTTGATGGTGAGGGGAACTAGACAACGCTTCGCCACGGGGAGGGATGACTTGTTCACCCACGCCACCTTATACGGGTGAGGGTGTGGTTCAGCAACTAGGGCCATGCATTTCACGGTGGCTTCAGACACGACATTCATGCAACTACCGCTATCTATGATCAGCCTACACCATTTTTCACCGCTCTTGAAATTTAATGTGAAGATATTTGTCCTACTCCATTCGTCTAACGGCCGCGGGGTGGCCAAATTATATCTCATCACCATCATGTGGGATTCGTCATCCATGTCACTCGGCACGCCGTCCGACTCACTAAAATCACTTGCTTCGTAAGTAAGGTCGTCAGACCCGCCCGCGGCATCTAACAGGGCTAGGGGCTTGGGTTTTGTAGGACAATCACTAGCATATTGTCCTTGAACCCCGCAAGCAAAACAGGTGACGCTCGTCCTGCTGACTCTTCCTATCGGCACTCTTTCCCCAGTCGGGATCCTATTGTTTTTAGCCGTCACCACAATGGAGGATGAATCAGAGGACCGATACTTTCCTTTATCCTTATAGCTGGTTGCAGGTGGCGGTCCTAAGATGGACTTGCCCTTCTGGAAAGGACGTGACTTTCCTTTAAGCGCATTGTGTTTTTCGATATCTAACGCAGCGTTGAATGTCACGTGTAAGTCCGTGTGGCCGTATCGCAATAGCTTCCCTTGGATATCGGGGTTGAGGCCCTTACGGAACCTGGACATGGTGACCTCGGGCATCTCCTTCACATCACAATGGACCATCATATCCTTGAGCAAACTCATGTACTCAGATATCGACCTTGCCCCTTGCTTAAGGGTAGCCAAATCATCGAACATCTGTGTTCGATGGTACGTGGGAACGTATTGCTCGGTCAACCTAGCCTTCATATCTTCCCAACCGATGGGCCTTGCACCATTCTCTACTTGCAAGCGCCTCTCTTCGTTCAGCCAAAAGATCTTGGCTCGCCCTAATAATTTCATTCTCGCCACACGCACCTTGTCCGCATCGTTGAGAGCGTACCATTCGAAGTAACACTCGATTTCCATGACCCAGTAAGATCAAACTCGTATGGTGCTCGAGGAGCGTGCTCATTAGGGGGGTGGGGGTAAGGATTGTGATTTTCTCCCGCCCGTTGGTGCGGAGGTGGATTACCGGGTGCTCCTTGTTGTAATCCCATTGCGTGTATAGCCTCCCGAATAGCCGTCATCTGCTCCGTGAAATCCTGACTGAGCTCCTCAATCTCAGTGAGGGCACGACCCTCAGGCCGGTCATCATCCATATTGGAAGACGACGGAGGATATTCCGTACTGAGCCTAGTGCGCATGCACAAGTGAAGAAAACAGACTTAGACAGACCACAGAAGGAATTAATCCCTCTAGACAATTTACCAAAAATAAATTTTTTTTGATTTTCTTACTGGAAATAAAATGAGGGTTATTAAAAAAAAATTTTGGATTTTTTCGCTGAAAAATAAGAAATCTAAACCGCTATTGGCAGACCAGGGAAAAAATTTTTTTTGTGATTTTTTTGACTCCAAACGTGCAAACAGAACTGCGGGCTAACGTGCAAAAAAAATAACAGGGGGGGTGTCAATTAAGAAACTGACAGGAACCTCCCTCTGATACCAAAATTGATGCAGGCCACTATCCGCCAACGTGAACACTTTAGCGTTCTAACGCGCGAGAGGTCTAACACCCATGAGGACAACCACACAAAGCTCAAACGCAGCGCGCTAATATGCAAACTAAACAAGTAAGCCAACACAGTAGCCACACCATCGGAAAGATCGAACAAACGGTTATAGGCCGTTATCCTTTCAAGCAAAAGGGACCCACCCGGTCTGGACGAGCGATGTTGTACCAAAGAAGATCTACCCGAAAACACGATCGAGAAACGGTAGATCTCCCCCAACAAAAAGGTGCGGGGTTCACCAAACCCTTTTCGGAAATAAAGCGTAGTGATGTTGCAACACTTAAAGCAAAACCCACGAAAATTCAACGATTCGCAAGCAACGCAAAAATTATTCCAGCCGCTAGAAAAATCAAGAGGGAAACACACGGAAGTGGAGAGGTTCGTTACCCAAGTCGGAATGGATGATTCTGACTGCTTTACCAAGGGATCACTCGCCCGCGGTTCCGCCGGAGTTGTGCCGGATGGAGTAAGAGATTCCGCCGTCGCCGCGTCACGCCGTCTCCAAGTTCCTCGGAGCAAGAAACACTCACCTCCTCCCAAGGGGAGGTAGTCGGCCAAGAGGATGGGGGAATGGAGGTCGGCCAAGAGTGGTGGTGGTCGAATGGGTGAAGGATGGTGGTAGGATATGGGCCAGCTTGTGAGGGGGAAGTGGTGTTGAGGAAGGAGATAGGGAGAGGGGAGGTGGGCGGCTTTTGGGAATGGAGAGAGGGGGCGACCGAAATAGTGAGGAGGAAGAGAGAGAGAGGGGGCGGCTAAAGAGAGCAGAAAGTAGAGAGATAGGTTTAGGGTTTTCAATTTTCTTCTTCAATACCTCAAAAGGAAACATCCTATGCCTATATATAGGCTTTCAACCATCATCCGGCTATTAGCAGCCCAAAATGAAAATTAAGCTATAATGTTTTTTGGTTAAACTTAAAGAGACTAATAAAATGCCTAAACAAGTGGCACAACAAATACGAAAAATAAAATGACATAAATAAAAGGATTAGACGGGCTTGAGCCGAGGGCGGAGATTATAACGTCGCCCCGAGTGGGCATCATGGCGACGCGAGTCCTTTGTTGGAGACGAGGGAGGGTCTTCAGCAAGCTGTGGTTCGTCGTCTCCACCAGGAAGAAGAGCTTCACATGCTCAAGTTGAGAATCATTACCCTTGAAGTCTGCTTTGGCGCCATGAAGAACTAGCCGGATGAAAGGGTTCGCAAGTGAATTCTCTCCACTGATCTGGTCTCGGTTCTCAATTTCGTGCTCCGATGCTCCGCCGGCGGCCGGATTCCTCCCCTTCCTTCTTCCTTTCTCTCTCTCCTCTCTCTTACTCCTTAGAAAGAGAAAACTTATGAGAAAATGAGGAATTAATCCTCTATTCCCGGACTTAAGAAAGCAGGAACTCATCTGGGCCGTAAGATCTTAATCCTGGGCCGAACACGGCTTTGCACACGGCCGTATTCCATGCCATGTGCCTCGATCCAGACATGATTGTCGAGTACCAAAAAGCGCATAGGTTAGGACACGCCCGTGTCCCAACCTGACACGCCCTTGTCGGGTCATCGATATGCCCGTGACCAGTGGCGTGTCACGAATAACCGCCATGCTAACCGTCATGACCCTTGGTGAACACGGGTGGCCACACACCCGTGATGAATCTGACATGCCCGTATCATACAGTACACGCCCATGTTCCGAGCCGTGTCCCAAGTCGACACAAGACAAAACTTCCATAGGAGTACACTGCTATGTGACACGCACGTGTCACATGTCGTGTGCCTGACACGCCCTGGGACACGCCTGTGTCCCAGGCCATATTCGAGCACTCAACGCTCGTCGACCTCAGCTCGACGACCCAAGCACGAAACGACCATGTGACAAGCCCGTATCACAGGCCGTGTTTACCCTACCCAGACCCAAAATCTGTTCGAACACCGCCCGTTTCACTTTTAAGTTTCGGGGCATTACAAGAAACCCCCCTTAAAGAATTTCGGCCACGAAATTATGTAAAGGTACACAAAAAAATTTAAATATTACCTGCGTGGAATAATTCGGGGTATGATTCCAACATTGTCTGCTCTCACTCCCAAGAAAGCTCCTTACGTCCGCAGTTATCCCATCGGACTTTAACCATTCGAATTTCCTTGTTGCGGAGCCGTTTGACTTCAAAGTATTATATGCGAACTGACTTGACCTTGGTCGTAAACCCATTATCAATCGGCACTTGATCAACCGCAACAACCTAAGAAGGCTCTTGTACCACCTTCCATAATACCGAAACATGGAATACATCGTGTCGCCCACTCAATTCCACCGATAACTTCAATCGATACGCTGCCTCGCCAATCCGCTCCAGGATCTCAAATGGTCCAAGGTATCTCGGACTCAGCTTCTTCAAGCATCGAATCAACGAGACACCCTTGAATGGCTTGATTTTCAAATACACCCATTCACCAACACTGAACTCCACATTCCCATGCTTGGCATTATAGTATTTTGCCTGCCTGTCCTGAGCAATCTTTAACCGTTCCTGAATCGTACGTACCATTGAAGTGACGTCTTCCACTGCCTGACGTTTGTATAACTTTGACTCGCATGTCTCCAACCAAGACAACGGAGTGCGACACTTTATCCCATACAGGGCCTCGAAAGGCGCCATTCCAATACTCGCTTGAAAACTATTATTGTATGCAAACTCTACCATGTACAGGTGATCTTCCCACTATTTTCCGAAATCCAAGATGCACATGCGAAGCATCTCCTTCATCGTTCTATTGACCCTTTCAGTCTGACCATCCGTCTGCGGATGAAAGGCTGTGCTCAAACTCAGCTTAGTTCCCAACAACTTATGCACCAGCCTCCAGTCATTAGACGTGAAGCGTCCGTCTCGGTCACTAAAAATACTTCGTGGCACACCATACAACCGTACAATATTATCCACATAGAGCTTGTCTAACTTTTCCCCCGGATCTTCCTTCCTATTCGGGATGAAGTGTGACACCTTTGTCAATCTATTTACGACCACCTACATGGCGTCGTTTCCCTTTTGCGACCTTGGCAAACCATGCAAAAAATCCATGGAAATGTCGTCGAACTTCCATTCCGGGATAGGCAAGGAATTCAAGAAACCTCCGGGCTTCAGGCACTCCGCCTTCACCAGGGCACTAGTTTGGCACTTTGCTATATAAAGTGCAACATCCTTCTTCAACCCTGGCCACCAAAACAACTTCTTCATGTCCATATACATCTTCGTGCTCCCCGGGTTGATTGAGTACTTGGTATGATGAGCCTCATACATCAACTCCTCCCAAAGATTATCCATACTAGGAATACATAGGTGACTGTCCTTCCTTAGCATTCCATCTGCAACCGCAAATAGGTATTTTTACCCATCCAACGATTCATCCAAAATCTGCTTCATACTATTATCCTGAAATAAAGCCCTCCAAATTCTATAAGTTAGGTCATACTACACCTCCGTCCAACACAAGATTGCCTCGGCACTAACCTTCTTGTCAATACAAGAAGATCCATAATGCCTCCAAATCACAGACCAAACTCTCACCATGAACCGCCAACCAGTTGGCTTGTGAAAGTGGAAAGTTGTTGACCTAAATCACCTAGAGGGGGGTGAATAGGTGAATCGTGCGTTGTTTGCGGAATAAAAATTTAGAGATCTAGCACACGCAATCAAGCAATCACAGAAGGACACAAAAGATTTATAGTTGTTCCCCATCCTTGGGTACGTCCACTTTACATCACCGTTCTAGCAAATCACTAGATCCGGCTACTCAACTATCTCGGATTGCAAACCAATCCTACGCCTCAGAACAACGTTCCTAAAAACTCGATCCAAATGGATCTACACTCGGAAGATGAATTCTTACTACAACTCGGAGAACTATGCTCCTACACTCGGAGATTAATCTCCTACAAGTATTACAAAAGATATGAAATATGTAAATACAAAATATCTCAGATCTATAATATATCTCTTTAGGTCTTCCTCTTGACGGTTCAGCCCTTTCAGATTCTGAGAAGAAACCTTGAATATTAACCTGAGAGATTGTTGAATCTACCGAAACAAGAAGTATAGAACCTTTCTTGAGTCAGTAGATCTTCTTAGGTCGAAGTTGCAAATCTCTTCTAATAGTCGAAGTGATGAAGATCGATCAGAACGAGAGCTTCGGCGGCGGCGGCTTTAGGTCGTCGAGCTTTTGCGAAATATGGCCGAACCAGCAATTTAGGAAAGTATAGAATCGCTCTCAATCTCTTAATCCCTTGTTGTTAGGGTTATGTCTGATAAGACATTATATAGGATGTCTTAACGGTCGAAATTATCATAAGTAACGACACGTGGACCAATCCGGTGGGGTGGAATTAAATTCAGGCCGATTCTTGACTTAGAGAAATTTTCTGGAAAAGGAAGTACTTAGTTCTCGAGAGGTCGAAATTGTTCTCGAGAACTATGTACTGACCTTTCGAAAACTATGGCAGGATCTCGATCACTGAACTTCTGGAAATGGCCTTGGAATTCTCGAGAACTTAACAGAACTTTTCGAGAGCTTAAAGGAAACTTCTCGAAAACTTGGTTAGCACTTCTCGAGAACTTAGTCAGAACTTTTCAAGAACTTTACTTAGAGTCAATTGCTAAAGAAAAATTCTGAACTGAAAACTTCTCGAGAACTTTGTTAAGCAGTTCTCGAGAACTCTATCGACTTCCCGAGAACTTCTAGTCTTGTTCTAGAGAACTTAGCTAGAGTCCAATTTTTGAAAAGAAGGGCAGAACTTTTCGAGAGCTAAGAAGTACTTCTCGAGAACTTCTATAGTAGTTCTCGAGAACTTTGTTAACTTCTCAAAAACTTCTACTTAGAGGAATTCTAGCTGTCCTGACATCTCGAGAAGTAAAGTCTGAACCTCTCGAGAACTATGTACTACTTCTCGAGAACTTTGAAGGAACTTCCTGAGAGATGGACTCAGAAAAATTATTTTAAGAATTCCATGTAAGATCTCCTTCTGGTCTTGTCTCCATCTTGTGCTTCCAAAGTTTGAATATGAAGTGTATCCCAATTGAGAGGCTACACATGAGTCAATACTTTGGATCACCCAGTGAGGGATTACACTGAGTGGTCCTATGTTCCTGACCCACTGTAGACTTACATTGGTCTACACTTAGAACTGAGAATCTGCAAACACACAACTAGAATACACATGTCAAATACACCTTAATTCATCTTTGTGCAAAGGGTGACTTCATGCAAATCTGGGTTATTGTGGAGACAATTCCCAATAATCTCCCCCTATTTGTAGAAGTCAGAACCCTTTATACTAAGGTGAATTATTATAACAAAAATAGAGCAAGAATAATGGAAAGTAAAAGCAGTAAAACACAGAAAGAAAATTAGAACTTATAATTATGCAAAACTAGGAAATTGTATATATATCAAAAATCTTTTAGAGTTTTAATCAACATTCATTTCATAGTTCTTAACACCATAATCATCAAGAATCATTTCTGGTCTCGTGTTGCTTGTCCAGCTTAGCATGTTGTCTTCTATGGTAGCTGAATGGTTTGGGATAGTACCTTGGAGGCTTTGGAGGAGCTTTGGGATTGTTTTTACCATATTCTCTATCATACAGTCTCCTCTTAGTCATTGACTTCTTATATAATTCCCATTCTGTATAGCTGTAGTGCAGGCTTCTTTTCTCATTTAGATCTAGAACAAGCTTCAAAGTATCAAGAATTAAAGATTTTTATGTAGGGTTCCATACTTCTGCAAACTCTAGGGCTTTTCTCTTCTCTGCTCTAGGTTGAGGAACTGATCTACTGGCAGAAGGTCCCTCCCCATACTTCCTTTTCTTTGGGATATGAATTTCTAGAAGATCTTCAGGTATTATATCATCCCAGACATGAGAGTATGAAGCTGGAGGAGGTTCCTAATCTTCAAGCATAGGAGAGAAGGTTGGATACTTAGGTTGAGGCATTTGGGGTTGAGCCACTTTGCAATAAGTGCCTTCAGCAAGAGGATTGAGGTGGTGAGGAATCAAATTTGGATCTGCTTGAAAGTCCGGGAATATCTTATTATGCATCCATGCTGCTGTATAATAAGTATGGAATTTTACAGACTGAATCTGTTCTAGAACACCTTTATTGATCTCAGTAATTTTGGCAGTCCACAGAGTTTTTACTTCATCATTAAGCTTTACAACTTGTTGTTTGACAATATCCTCCTCCTTTCTTACTTCTACAGTTAGTTTGTCTATGACATCCTCCTTGAAGGTGCCAACCTCATTGCATACCTTCATAACATTTTCCTCTGCTCTTTTATCCAGTTGAATCTGATTGTTTGCAAGAGTAACTGACTGGTCCATAACTTGTGATAGTATGATCTAGAGCCTTTCCTCCTATTCTGAATAGTTCTTTAAGTTGATCAGTGTTTACCTGAATTTCTGCGAAGCCTCTGCTCATCTCTTGTGCTATGGCAGTGACTTTCTTCTGAATGCCCTTAAGAGATTCATCAAAATGTTTCCTTTGTTCAGAGAGCATTTCTTCGATCTTGGAAAGAAAATCTGTATTCACCATCACAGCAGCAGTAACAATAGTATGAGGGATGGAAACAGTCTGAGCTGGAGGGGCAACTGTTAAGGCAGTAGAGGCAGGAGCACTGGTAGGAGAAGCTGGAGGTGGAGGGGCTTGCCATGGAGGCAGTTCTTCTAGAACAATAGAGCTCTTAGCTCTTACAGTGTGAGAGACTGGATCACCCTCCTCATCAATGAATGTTGGAAGGTGGAAGTCTAGTTTCCTGAGAGGAGGTTCTACCTCCTCAGGAGTTTGCTCATCCTCTTCAGATAGCAGAATGGTTTGTGGAGGAGTGGATACTTGTACAGGGGATTGTGGAGGAGAAGGAGTACCTTTACGAGAAGAGTGGGGGGATGGAGTATCTTTTGGTAGATCAATAGTGACATCCTTTGGATGAGGAGGAAGTGGGTCTTCAGCTGAGAGTTCCTCGATCATTCTGTCTATTGCTTCATCTGTATCATTAAGTACTTCTTGGGCTGGTAGTTCTGAGTGGGTAGATATTGGAGAAGCCTCCCTGGGGCTTTCTGGTGGAGTAGGTATCCTTAGGACTGAGGTAGAAGGTGCAGGCTCCCCCTCTGTTGCTGCACCAAATGGTTCAACAACATGATGTTGAGGTGGAGATGGATTCCTGACCTCTAATGACAGTAGCATCAACTTCCTTGGCTAGCTGTCTAGGGTTATTTCAACTTGAGTTCCCATCTTTGGATTGAGGTGATAGAGATTTTCTTCAGATGATGGACTGGTGTACCTTTGGAGATTTTGAAAGTTACTGGATCAATCACACTCAACAGCAATGAGATTATCCTTTCAAACTTTGGTTCATGAATGCTATCCCTTATCATTTCAAAGATCATCATTCCAAACTGAAAACTCTTCCTGCAGATTACAGCTGTCATAACTCCAAACAAATCGTGTGAGATGAAACTTACAGAACCTGTGATGCACCATAGTATTTTCCCAAGGATATCAGCGAGTAGTTCGCCCACATCATTTAGCAAATTTCTCCTTAGAGAGTTGTATTCCTCTGGAATTCCACAGAAGGAATAGGCCCTGTCATAATCCTCTGGAGTGAGGTCATCTTCTCATCCACAATAGGTAATTTCAGAAGTTGAGAAACTTTATGCTTGACAAGCTTTATCTTAATTCCCTTGACCTTAGTCTTCAAAAACTTCCCATTTCTCCTTATCTTGGCATTTTTGAAGAACTCCTCTACCTCTCGAAATACTATCTTCACTGGCTCTGTTAGAACGAACATGAGACCTGCTGTCTCGAGAAGTATAAGCAAATTCTTGAAGTCGTCGGAGATGTCGGCCATGCCTGCAACCACGAGTTCACTCCCAATCCCTATCTTAGAACTGTAAGCCATTTGTGATGAAGAAGGCAACGAACTGTGCGGAGAGACAGTGGCAGAGACGGAGGTTTCGGTCTGCGGTAGATGAAGAGGTGCGGGAGAAATTTTTAAATGACGGTTGATTTCCGATTCTAAAGGGATTTAGATATATATAGTATCCTAATTAAGTTAATTATAAGTCTAATTAGCCGTAAATTAGGGAAGAAATCATGAAGTTTAAGAAATTACAGAGTTGAGAAATTTCGGCGGAAGGTCGGTCCACCTCTCGAGAAGTAGGGTTAACTTTTCGAGAAGTGGCCGAGAGGTTTTCGAGAAGTTTAGAAAGTTTTCGAGAACTGGGGTCCAGCGTTTTCGAGACAGAAAGTGACTTTTCGAAGACTGGCCTCAAGAGTTCTCGAAGGACTGATGGACTTCTCGAGAACTAGTTCTCGAGAACTTTCAGTGAACTTTTCGAGAAGTTAAAGGAATTTTTGAGAACTTAAGACACTTTTCGAGAGCAATTTTCTGCCTCTCAAGAAGTTGACTTAGTTTTTCGAGAAGTGACTTAAACTTTTCGAGAAATTTAAGTGAGTTTTTGAGAAGTCCCATCTACTTATTAAAATCTTACCTTTAAGGTGAATCCTTGATTCTTGAGCCTTTGAGCTGACTACTTTGGCTTAATCCTCCTTGTTCAGCAACCCAAGTTCAGTTTTGAAGAAATTGAACTTGGTCTCGTCCAGCGGCTTGGTGAAGATATCTGCAACCTGCCGGTCTATAGGCACATACCTCAGATCTACATCCCCTTGCTCCACATGCTCCCGGATGAAGTGGTATCGCAGCTCGATGTGTTCCGGCTGTGTGAGACTGGGTTGTTTGCGATTGCGATGGAGCTGGAGGAGTCACAGAACAAGGGAATATCCTTGATCTTCATGTTGTAATCCTCCAGTTGGTGCTTCAGCCAAAGCAACTGTGCACAACAACTACCGGCAGAAATGTATTCTGACTCGGCCGTTGAGATTGCGACACAGTTTTGCTTCTTGCTGCTCCATGAAATGAGTCTTCTTCCTAGGAACTGAAACGTCCCTAATGTGCTTTTCCTGTCATCTTTGCTTCCTGCAAAGTCAGCATCTGAAAAACCAATTAGTTCACTATCATTACTTCTTGGGTACCATTAGCCAAGATTTGGTGTACCTTTAAGGTATCTCAAGATCCGCTTTGCAGCAGCATAATGAGATTCCTAACAGTTCACTTGGAATCTAGCACAGACACATGTGGAGAACATTATATTTGGTCTACTAGCAGTAAGGTAGAGCAAGGATCCAACTATACTTCTATATTTGGTTTCATCGAAAGCTTTCCCTTTCTCATCCTTGTCCAAAGACATAGCTGAGGCCATTGGAGTCCTCATAGAGGTTGCACTCTCCATTCCAAATTTCTTAAGTAACTCCTTGGTGAACTTTGTCTGAGAGATGAAGATCCCATCTTCATATTATTTCACCTGAAGTCCTAAGAAATACTTCAGCTCTCCCATACTGCTCATTTCGAACTTCCTTTGCATATGTTTGGAAAACTTTTTGCAAGGGTTGTCGTCAGTATAGCCAAATATGATGTCATCGACATAGATTTGCACTAGTAAAATCTTGCCTTTAATTTTCCCGAGAAACAATGTCTTGTCTATCTTTCCATTCATGAATTTATTCTCGAGGAGAAAGCTAGGCAACATTTCGTACCAAGCCCGAGGGGCTTGTTTCAAACCGTACAGTGCCTTTGATAATAAATAAACATAATCAGGATGGTTATGATCAACGAAACCTGGGGGCTGTTCCACATACACTTCTTCCTTTATGTTACCATTCAGGAAGGCAGACTTCACGTCCATTTGGTAGACGGTGAAGCCCTTCAGTGCAGCATATGCTAGAAACAGTCTGATGGCCTCCAGCCTTGCCACTGGAGCGTAGGTCTGGTCAAAATCGATCCCTTCTTCTTGACGATATCCTTTAGCAACGAGTCTGCCCTTGTTCTTTATGATCGTCTCATCCTCGTCCATCTTGTTCCTATAGACCCATTTTATTCCGATGACATTTTTATCTTTGGGTCTGGGGACCAGTATCCACACCTTGCAGCACTTGAACTGATTCAGTTCTTCTTCCATGGCCAAGATCCATGAGGCGTCTACGTTTGCTTCTTCAAACTTCTATGGTTCAACCTGCGAGAGGAAGCTTAGATAAAGATTCTCGTTAGCTGTACCTCGACGAGTTCTGACACCGACTCGGGGGTCTCCTATGATTTGGTCCATAGGATGATCCTTTAGGTGTCTGAGCTCAGGATCTCTGGTATCTAGAAGTTCTTCAGCCATTGGTGTTACTTCATCATCTTGGACAATCTCCTCATCTTGATCAGCTGCCTCTTCAATGGGGTTTGGAGAGGTGATTTCGATGAACTGTTCATTTCTATCTTTGGTGGGTTCATCCAAGTTGTTTTCCTTAATTCTTGTACCTGCAGCTTAACCACGCACACTAGACGATTCGCTTTGCAGCAAGCTCGTCTCATTAAATACAACATGTATCGATTCTTCAACGACTAGGGTTTTTCTATTAAAAATCCTATATGCCTTACTATGGCTGCTATATCCTACAAAAATACCTTCAAAACTCTTCTCACTGAACTTGGTAGTATGATTCTTGTCGTTGTTAAGCACGAAGCATTTACAGCCAAAAATTCTAAAATATGAAACTGTTGGTTTCCTGCCTTTTAGAAGTTCATAAGGTGTCTTATCATGGTTCTTGTTTATGAGGGCTCGGTTTTCCACGTGGCATGCAGTCTTGACCGCTTCAGCCCAGAAGTACTCTGGTAGTGAAGCATCACTTAGCATGGTCCTGCAGGCCTCTATGAGTGTTCTATTCCTTCTCTCGGCTACTCCATTTTGCTGTGGAGTACGGGGAGAGGAAAACTCATGAAAGATACCTAGGCTTTCACAGAATTCTATCATGGCTCCAGATTTGAACTCCGTTCCATTGTGACTTCTGATTTTGACTTCGGAATAGTTGTATTCATTCTGGATTTGCCTGATAAAATTAGTAAAGACATCGAAGGTATCTGACTTGTGTTTCAGAAAGAACACCCATGCAAAATGCGAGTAGTCATCAACAATAACCAACGTATAATCCTTAACTCCTAAGCTTCTAACTTGCGGTGGACCGAACAAGTCCATATGTAGCAGGTGTAAACAACTGTTAGAGTTTTTGCCTATAGTGCTTTTGAAGGTAGCCCTTGTTTGCTTGCCTTTTACGCATGCATGACAAGGTCTCTCTTTGACATGCTTGACATTCGGGGCATCACGCACTAAGTTCTGGGAGAATAATTTATTAATAGTTTTAAAATTAATATGTGTTAGTCTCTTATGCCATTGGTCAACAAGAGACGCACTATCTTTAGCCAAAAGACACACTGGTGTGGAAGAATCTATACAAATAAAATTTAAGCAAAACACATTCCTGCTTCGAGTGCCTGATAGAATTGTTTCCATATTGTCAACAGATTTTATCAAGCACTTGTCAGCGTGGAATTCAACTACGTATCCTTTGTCGCATAGTTAGCTTATGCTGATGAGATTGTGTTCCAATCCTTCAATATAGGCTACATCGGAAAAGGATACGCTACCGTTAGTAATCATACAGTAGCCTCTGGTAATTCCTCAGTCTGAACCTCCAAAGATGACCTTTGGACCATTCAACACCGGTGAAAAATTCTAGAGTAGGCTTCTCGTCCCGGTCATATGCCGAGAGCATCCATTGTCCAAGTACCAGATTGGCATTTTGGTGGCCTTTGGACATACCTGCAATTACAATCACTTAGCCTTAGGAACCCAAACATGTTTGGGTCCTTGGTCTCGAGTTAGAATACTCCCCCTACGAGTATTAGCCTTATGAGTGGTCATTCTCATGTTGCCAACTTGAGGAGTTGTAGCATTTCTAGGATTAAACCAACAATCTGTGGCATAGTGACCAATTCTACCACAACACCAACAGTCGAATCTGTTGTATCTTTGCCTTCCAAACTCCTACTTGACATTCTTGGGTGGAGGTCCAGCCGGGGTAGCATTGTTGGAGGAAGAAGCTTCATGATGATGGCAGCTACATGAAGTCTTCTCCTTCATAGGCTTTTCCACAACGGGTTTTACCTTTGGTGGTTTCTGGAAGTTGTGACCATGAACATAGGGACCATAGCCCTGAAGAATCACTTTTTCATAAGGTGCCTTAAAGGCACTCTCACCAAAGTTCTGAGGGCGAGTCCATCCTTGGTACCGAGACTTAGGCTCTACATGGGTAGGCCTAGAGAAGTGTCCATAGGTGGACTCATAGTCGAATTCATTCGTAGGAAAGATAAATTTCTTGAACGATACTGGCTCCAAAGGAGCTTTCCCTTTTTCCTCGGCTAAGGCCTTCTTGGCATTCTTATTCTTTCTCTTGGCCTTGTTTCTCCTAAAAGATTTACTAGGAGTAGCAACATGGCCTAGTCCAGCTCCTTTGGCCTTAGCTGAGAATTCAGCAACGAGTGGAAAAACTGTTTTAGGCTTAGAGAAACTTTCAACTAGTTTCTTCTCAGCCTCGAGTTGTTTTTCCAACTCCTTGATGATTTCATCTTTAAGGTCGAGGTGCTTGAGATCATGATTATATTCCTCAATAGTAAGATTGAAGTTCTCCTAAAGAGTGTTAGTCTTAGCGACTTCTTCTCTCAGGCTGCTCTCAGAAGCCTTTAGAGACTTAATCTCTTTGTCCTGAGTTTTCACAACTCGACGACACTTGTCGTAAGTTATGATTAACTCCTTATACTGGGCCATAAGTTCAGACTCATCGTCAGAAGAGCTGTCCTCATGTTCATGTTTAGAACTTTCAGATTCAGAGAGAGGAGTATGATAATTTACCTCCCCAGTAAATTGGGGCTCTTGTTCATCATCTGATTGGGCCATGAGGCCAAAGTAGGCTTCCTCTTTTTCACCAGACCCAGATGAGTCAGAGTCACTGAGAGTTTTGCCCTTCTTGGCCACCAGGATCTTCTCAGTTCTCTTCTTATGGTATGAGGGTTTCTTTTCCTCTCTTCTGCCACCTTCCTTCTTTTTGTAGGGGCAGTCAGCTATGACGTGACCTGGCTTGTTGCAACAGTAGCAAACGATGTCAGTAGAAATCTATATGTTCTGTTTAGAATTATACCTGTCATGGCTCCCCGAGCCTTTCTTTCTTTGATCATTGTCGTGTCGTGATCTTCGGTATGAGGCATCCTTTCCTCTCCATTGCTTTTTCTTGTTCAAGAATCTCTTGAACTGTCGTGAAAGTAGTGAGAACTCACCATCAGATAGTTCTGATCTTGAGGAGCTTGGCTCAGAGCTTTATTCTTCACTGACTTCTTGAGCTGGTGCTGGTTGGGTAGCTTTGCCCTTCCTTGAAATGTCAGCCTTTAATGCAGTAGGCTTCTCTTTCTACGAGAAGCGACTTTTTTCTTCTTCAGCTTTCCTGGAGTTTATTTGCAGTTCATAGGACATCAGCTTCCCAAACAGATTTTGTGGATCTGTCTCTGCTAGTCTCCCAAACTCTCGAATGGCACAGACTTTGTTGTCCCATTCCTTGGTGAGAGATCTCAGAAATTTATCGTTCAGCTCTCCATTTGTGAAGACTCTTCCATACACTCTTAGGAAATTCACTATCTTGAAGAAATTTTCAAAGGTGTCAGTAATGGTCTCCTTTGGTCCTTGTTTGAAGGCTTCATATTTCTTGTTCAGAAGGGACCTTCTATCATCCCTCACTTCTTCAGTGCCTTCCATAAGTGTAACTAGAGATTGCCACATCTCTTTAGCCTACTGGCAGTGAATTAGGTTTTGCAACATTGAGTCATCGACTGCACTTGCTATAATGTTTTTAGCCTTTTTGTCCAAAGAGACAAGTGCAATCTCGTCCTTGTCCAGATCCATCAATTTATTGGGAATCTTTTTGGTTGGATCTATGGTGGAGACGGTCATAGGAACATAGGGACCTTCTTCGACAATCATGAAGATCCGGGGGTCCACAGCTTCGATGAAGAATTTAATTATTTCTTTCCATATGGGAAAATTGTTCTTTGTGCACAGGGGAAGCTTGGCGAAATCTTTGACTTTGTCCATTGCTAGATTGAGTAACAACTTTCAGAAACAGGAACTTGATCAAGGTGTTAACCTTTTTAATGATCAACCTCTCTCTGATACCAATTGAATGTGGAAAGTTGTTGACCTAAATCACCTAGAGGGGGGTGAATAGGTGAATCGTGCGTTGTTTGCGTAATAAAAATTTAGAGATCTAGCCCACGCAATCAAGCAATCACAAAAGGACACAAAAGATTTATAGTGGTTCCCCGTCCTTGGGTACGTCCACTTTACCTCACCGTTCTAGCAAATCACTAGATCCGGCTACTCCACTATCTTGGATTGCAAACCAATCCTATGCCTCGGAACAACGTTCCTACAAACTCGATCCAAATGGATCTACACTCGAAAGATGAATTCTTCCTACAACTCGGAGAACTAGGCTCCTACACTAAGAGATGAATCTCCTACAAGTATTACAAAAGATATGAAAGATGTAAATACAAAATATCTCAGATCTACAATATATCTCTTTAGGTCTTCCTCTTGACGTTGCAGCCCTTTCAGATTTGGAGAAGAAACCTTGAATATTAACCTGAGAGATTCTTGAATCTACCGGAACAAGAAGTATAGAACCTTTCTTGAGTCATTAGATCTTCTTAGATCGAAGTTGCAAATCTCTTCTAACAGTCGAAGCGATGAAGATCGATCAGAACGAGAGCGGCGGCGGCGGCGGCTTTAGGTCGTCGTGCTTTTGCAAAATACGGTCGAACCAGCAATTTAGGAAAGTATAGAATCGCTCTCAATCTCTTAATCCCTTGTTGTTAGGGTTATGTCTGATAAGACATTATATAGGATGTCTTAACGGTCGAAATTATCATAAGTAACGACACGTGGACAAATCCCGTGGGGTGGAATTAAATTCAGGCCGATTCTTGACTTAGAGAAATTTTCTGGAAAAGGAAGTACTTATTTCTCGAGAGGTCGAAATTGTTCTTGAGAACTATGTACTGACCTTTCGAAAACTATGGCAGGATCTCGATCACTGAACTTCTGGAAATGGCCTTGGACTTCTCTAGAACTTAACAGAACTTTTCGAGAGCTTAAAGGAAACTTCTCGAAAACTTGGTTAGCACTTCTCGAGAACTTAGTCAGAACTTTTCAAGAACTTTACTTAGAGTCAATTGCTAAAGAAAAATTCTGAACTGAAAACTTCTCGAGAACTTTGTTAAGCAGTTCTCGAGAACTCTATCGACTTCTCGAGAAATTCTAGTCTAGTTCTCGAGAACTTAGCTAGAGTCCAATTTCTGAAGAGAAGGGAAGAAATTTTCGAGAGCTAAGAAGTACTTCTCGAGAACTTCTATAGTAGTTCTCGAGAACTTTGTTAACTTCTCGAAAACTTCTACTTAGAGGAATTCTAGCTGTCCTGACTTCTCGAGAAGTAAAGTCTGAGCCTCTCGAGAACTATGTACTACTTCTCGAGAACTTTGAAGGAACTTCTCGAGAGATGGACTTAGAAAAATTATATTAAGAATTCCATGTAAGATCTCCTTATGGTCTTGTCTCAATCTTTTGCTTCCAAAGTTTTAATATAAAGTGTATCCCAATTGAGAGGCTACACATGAGTCAACACTTTGGATCACCTAGTAAGGGATTACACTGAGTGGTCCTGTATTCCTGACCCACTGTAGACTGACATTGGTCAACACTTAGAACTGAGAATCTGCAAACACACAACTAGAATACACATGTCAAATACACCTTAATTCATCTTAATGCAAAGGGTGACTTCATGCAAATCTGGGTTATTGTGGAGACAATACCCAACAGCTTGCGTCGGTGCCCTACGACTCAACGCATCTGCCACTACATTTCCTTTCCCGGGCACATAATGAATTTCGAAAGTGTAGACCCCCAGGAACTCCATCAACCTCTGATGCCTCATGTTCAGGTCCTTCTGATCTAGCAAATGCTTCAGGCTCTTATGATCGGTGTAGATATTGACCTTCACACCGTACAAATAGTGCCTCAACAGCTTTAGAGCAAATATCACGGCCGATACCTCCAAGTCATGGACCGGATAATTTCTCTCATGAACCTTCAACTGTCATGATCCATAGGCTATCACGCTCCCATGCTGTAGAAGAACACAGACCAAACCACTGCCTAAAGCATCACTAAAAGTTTCAAACCCTTCGGACCCACTCGGCGAACGTAAAATAGGCGTCCTGACCAACCGCCTCTTCAATTCTTTGAAAGCCTGTACGCACTCCATCATCCACACAAACTTTTGATCCTTCCTTGTCAGCATCGTGAGTGGTAGCTCTATCCGCGAGAAGTTCTCTACGAAGCGACTATAGTAGCCGGCAAGCCCCAAAAAGCTCCGAACTTCCGCCACCGTAGTCAACATTGGAAACTCCTGAATCGCCGCTATCTTCGCCAGATCAGGCATTATGCCTTCACCACTAACAATATGACCAAGGAACGTGATTGAGGATAACCAGAACTCACACTTGGAGAACTTTGCATACAACTGATTCTTCCTCAACGTCTCCAATAACATATGCAAATGTTTGTAGTGATCATCCTCACACTGCGAGTACACCAAGATGTCGTCGATCAATACTATCACGAAATGGTCCAAGTACTCTCTGAATGTCCTGTTCATCAAATCCATAAACACGGATGGTGCATTGGTCAACCCAAACGGCATGACTGTAAATTCGTAATGCCCAAACCGCGTGCTGAACGCTGTCTTTGGGATGTCACTTTCCCTTATCCTTAGCTGGTAGTATCCAGATTTCAGATCTAGCTTCGAATATACCGTTGACCCAACCAACTGATAAAATAGATCGTCAATCCTTGGGATCGGATACTTATTCTTTTCCGTAAGCTTGTTCAACTCCCGATAGTCGATATAGAGTCGCAAGCTCCCATCTTTCTTCTTAACGAAGAGGACCGGTGCGCTCCAAGGCGACAAACTTGGACGCACATACCCTTGCTCTAATAATTCTTGCAGTTGCACCTTTAGCTCCACCATCTCCTTAGGGTCTATCTGATACGGAGGGTGTGACACCAGTTTGGCACCCGGCACCAGCTCAATTATAAAATCAATCTCCCGCTGGGGAGGGGCTCCCGGGAGATCATCTTGGAAGACGTCAGGATATTCTGACACAACTGCAATACTATCAAAATTAGGTTTAGGCGTTGAAGCCTGCACTAATGCGACAAACAGTTCTGCCCTACACCGAACTGCCTTAATCACCTAAAGAGCTGACATCAAAATCTTGCTCGACCCTTTCATGCCTGCAAACATAGTCTCCTGATCAGTATTCAGTCCCAACTTAACCTCCTTTCAGTGCAATCAATGCATGTTCGCTGCTCCGAGAGCCAGTCCATACCAAAGATTACGTCGAACTCAATTAACGACAGTAGTGACGCTTGCAAAATGTACTCCTGATCCCCGATCTGTATCTTTACCACACAGACTCTATCAGCGCGCATTGAGCACCCATTGGGCAGCAACACATCCAACTTGTCCTTTGCCATTGAGGAAGTAAATCTGATGCGCGATACGAATCTTTCGGACAAGAAGGAATGCGAAGCTCCCGTATCAAATAGGGCTCTCGCCGGACAGTTAAAAATTAACACAAAGCCTAGCACCAACATTCATAAGCTAACAAGCAAAAAGGTAACAACTTAAAAAAACTAAACTGTTAAAATTTAACTCATACCTATCACCACGTCAGCTTGCTTAATGGCCTCTTGTAGGCCAAGATTATAAACTCTAAGCTGGGCTAGAGCATGGTGGGATGCGATTGACTCCGCCGCCTTCCCTTTTTCTTCAAATGTTGCTCCATGCCTCTTATCGGACTTTGCACGTCCGCTCCAACACTCACGTGCAAAATGCGCCACCTTTACACAGTTGTAGCACGCTCCTGGGACTCTACTTGAGTTTGCCCCTTTTGCACCAGACAAAGGGGCTGAACTTGAAGTCTTCTGCTTCTTGTTCCATCTGCAGAAACCCGACTTTGAACTCAGCACTTTGAACTCTGACCTCTTATCCCCTGGGTCCTTCTTCTCTTGAACTTTCTTCGCTACCCTTTCCAATGACCGAGCCGCATTTACCAAGGCTAGGAAGCCCTGCGCCTTAGGACCAGCGAGGAGTAGCTGTAGGTCGCCCCGTAGGCCCTCATAAAATCGGTTGGTCTTCCGCTCCTCTTCAGTAAACAAAGAACAAGCATAACGGCCAAATCGGGTAAATTCGTGGAGATACTCATCCACGCTTCTCTCCCCTTGAGTCAAACCGAGGTACCTATTCTCCATCTCAAGCTTTTGGGCAAAAGGTAGGTATCTGGCAAAGAACAACCTTGAGAATTCCTTCATCGGTACTTCGGCATGTTGCCTTCCCACTAAGAGATGAACCTCCAACTCATCCCACCACATCCTTACCTCACCAGCCAATAGGAAGGTCGTTATTGTGGTCTTCTGCCACTCCGCAATTTCTGTGGCAGTCAAGACCCTCTTCATCGTAGAGAGCCAATCCTCAGCTTGAGTTGGCGCTCCCATCTCGTCGAACACTGGAGGATTAAAGCTCATCACATGCTTGAGCTGTTTCTCCATGGCTCTCCTTGGTGCTACCGGATCAAATTCCCCATGATCTACCACTCCCGGCTCTGCCACTCTAATCAGTTCTTGCTCATTAGCAGGTGGTGCGTGCTGCACTTATTGGGCATTTATCATGGCAAAGATTGCTTCAGCCACTAATCTGATGGTTTCTACTGAAGGAGGTGTTGTAGACACGTCACTTGGTGCACTACTTTCCGCCGATTGCGGACGTTTCGACTGCCCAACATCGCTCTTAGTTACCTATAATAGCATAAACACTTGATTAGGAGACACACAAATTGCTAAAAGCAATCATTTGAACACTCAGGTTCCTCAAAAATAGTGTATTTTTTTCATTCCTTAGTGGAAATTCATGGGTTCTTTTATGTTATAACGATGACGCACATACATGTGCTCACCACCCATTAAAAGAATTCGCCCACGAATTAAAATACAGACGACCGACACCCTATTCTGATACCAAATTGTAACACCCCCATCCGTCATATGACATATAACAGAAGGTTCAGCTGGAACCCGATGCCATATACCACGGACAGTCGGAAGGGTTACATAAGAATATCAAAAACTCAACTACTCGCCCTAACATAGAGCATTCTAGCGAAATCTTTTAAACAGTTTAAGAGAACCCAAAATTGCACAACATTAGCATGAATGTCCACTATACACCGCAGGAATTAAATACAACAAATAAACAAAAGAGTACTTGGCCTTATGGCCTTATAAATGTTCACTTGACAATATAATGTTTTACATACATCGACTCACTGGCCGGCCACACATGACAAAAGTAAAACAACAGTTCGCTTTGGCCTTCGAGGGCCAGCTCAGCAACTAGGGCTTCATCCCGATATTTGGCACTTTGTTCTGCAGCACCTGCAAGCAACATTCCATCGTACGGTGGCAAACAAAGCAACGGTCATCTAAGGCTGACCAAATTATAATGACCCCACCCCTTACTCGGGACGGCGGTGCTTCTTCCCTGCATTTCATTAGCCGAGCTAAACAATTAAGTACAAAAGTATAATTCGCCACAGGTGTAGGCTCGCTCAGCCAAACACCCTGTGCACTCATGGCACATTCTCGGTGAATCCGGTCAATTCCGTGGCTTCACCACCATCCTCGGGATGACAAACATTGTGAGCATTTTTGAGTCTTTCTGACCGCAGTCCAAGAATCCGGACTATTCCAACGGCCAGTTCCACTTTAGGGCCTCTAGCATCGAATCGCAAAGCCCAGGTCTGTTTCCACCCGCTCATTCCTCACTCCGCCCAGTCACTTTAATACGTAGGTGCGGGCCAAGCTTCACCCGGATCCTAATTCATTCCTAAACAACACAAAAACCAGTTATGTTCAAGGCTGGCTACCCGGCCGCCAAGTTAGCAGAATTACGTTTCCGCCCAATTTTGCAGGTGCACTTTAGAGTTAATCCCCAAGGATCCCTGCTGCAATCTACCACGTAGAAACCCGAAAACAATCAAAGGCACGGAGTCTTCTCCGACTACTCATGCAATGCAACATCACCGATCCATACAAACACGTCCGGGTAGGCTTCACACACAATGCCTATGTCCGTACTACGATTCCGGACTCTAAACAAGGGGGACTTTACATATCTACCCCAAGGAACACCGCAAACTCACCGCACACTCGCGTGAGAGGGTTTTCCTATGCAATGGAAGAAGAGCTTCACTTGCTCAAGTTGAGAATCGTTTCCCTTGAAGTCTGCTTTGGCGCCATGAAGAACTAGCCAAATGAAAGGCTTCATAATGGAATTCTCTCCACAGATCTGGTCTCGGTTCTCAATTTTGTGCTCCGATGTTCTGCCGGCGACCGGATTCCTCCCCTTCCTTCTTCCTTGCTCTCTCCTCTCCTTAACTCCTTAGAAAGAGAGAACTTAAGAGGAAATGAGGAATTAATCCCTTATTCCCAAACTTACGAAAGCAGGAACTCATCTGGGCCATCAGATCTTGTTTAAAGAAAATGAATGACTCTGATTTGCCTAAAATCTCTTAATCCTGGTCCGAACACGGCTTTTCACACGGCCGTGTCCCAGGACGTGTGCCTCGATCCAGACACGATTGTCGAGTACAGAAAAACACACGGGTTAGGACATGCCTGTGTCCCAACCTGACACGTTCGTGTCAGGTCATCGAAATGCCCGTGAACAGTAGCGTGTCACGAATAAATGGCACGCCAACCGTCACGAGCCTTAGTGAACATGGGTGGCCACATGCTCGTGCCGAATCTTACATGCTCGTGTCATATAATACACGCCCGTATTTCGGGCCATGTCCCAAGTCGACACAGGACCAAACTTCTAGAGGAGTACACAGCCATGTGACACGCCCGTGTCACATACCGTGTGCCTAATATTCCCTAGGACACGCCCGTGTCCCAGGCCGTGTTCGAGAACTCAACACTCGTCAACCTCAACCCGATGAATTGAGCATGATACGGCCATGTGACACGCCCATGTCATAGGCCGTGTTCACCCTACAAAGACCCAAACTTGGTTTGAACACCACCCGTTTCACTTTTAAGTTTCGGGGCGTTACAACTTCCTTGGTTGAGCAGTTTATCAATGCTTTCTGTCTTCCTAACCTTTCCATCCCATGAATGAGATCGAAGTCCGAGAGTTCCAGTATTGTAGTGGTAGCCTCAAATAATCTATTATGATGGAAGACAAGGAATGTGCATTGGTCGGAAGAAAGCATCTCCGACCTATTAGGGAGTCGCACTCTTACACGTAAACCAGAGGAGCATTCAACGTTAGGCACATCCTGAATGAAACTTTTTGATATGAAGGAATGTGAGTCTCCAGTGTCGAATAGGGTGTGTGTGGATTTCCCATTTATTGTGCATATACCTATTGAGTTATGAAGAGGTTGTGAACATAACTAATTTTACTTATTATGTGAAGATGAAATACTAAAAGCAGGAAATTACCTTTCACAATATCCTGAGGTTGGTGGTTTTGTGTGAGATACAAGGCATAGGCTTGTTGTGGCGGGGAAAGGGATTTCTTTAATTACTCCCAGTCCCACCTTGGTATCATCCTCCACGACCTCTTCCTCTTCCTTGGCCAGATGTTGTACTTCCCTGGTATGGTGCTGCAACCTCCATCCTTTGGAAAGGATTCCTTTGAGCATAGTTGCATTTCAAGTGGCCGGGTTGGTTGCAGTTGAAGCAGTTTCCTAAGAATGGTCCCGAGTTATTGTGTACCGATTGTTGCGTCGGGGTTGAGGTTGGTTGTTGCATTTTTGGATCCGTCTTTGGGGTGGGGTAAAAAGGTTATGTCTCCCTTCGTCCCTCCCTGTTTCGGTCTCCCGGGGAGGATCCTTTCTCCTATTGCTGTATTCTATTTCTGCTGATCTCTTCTGATAGTTTTGAACCATCTGGTGGTCTGCTTCGAGAGTTCTTGCTGATGCGAGGATTTGGGGAAATGAGGAATGTGTTCGCAAAGATGAGTGGTTGTCAGATGGGGTTCCGCACACTGTGGTAGAAGCATTTTGCGTAATCGTGATCGCTGAGTTCAAATCCTCCCGCAAAACGGGACAAGTGAGAGTACTCCCTCTCGTAGTCTAGGATGGAATGGTTGTCTTGCTTAAGGTGTAGGAACATTTCTTGGATCTCATCACGGACTATCGTCGGGATGAAGTGATCGCTGAAGGTGTCGGTGAATTTGCTCCACGCTATTTCCCCGTATGTTTTCCCAAGAATGTGCTATCCATGGATGACTTCCACCATCGTCGGGCATAGCCGACGAAATAAGATATTGTGAGGGTGATGGCCATGCTCCTAGGGCACCTAATTCCTACTAATATTTCTTGGGTGAAGTTTAACCCTTCCTCGGTTTGTACTGTCGATTCGGTGTCGTTGAAGTTTGGTGGAGATAAGCCTCAAAAGTTGCATAACCAATTTATTGGTGGTTCGGTGGGACAACTCCTGTCTGTGTGGGACATAACATCTCAGAAGGTGGCCAAGATATCTGATAATGTATGGTTCATTTATGATTGAATGGAGGTGTTGGTCGGTGGAAGAGTAGAAGTGTGAGTATTTGCTCCGGGGTTCATTGGTATCTATATGTAAAAAACGAATAATGTATAAGCTGTTTGGATAAAAAGGAAGGAGTTTGTAGGAAGCATAGGTGTTCTAAACTATACTTGGACTCATCCGCTTCCGCTGCGCTAGTTCGTCCTTGAACAAACTGACAAAGCAAGGTGGAGACAGAGTTCAGTCAATAGAATGATCGCATAAGCCTCTGATACCATTCGTAAGAACCTCCCGTCCCGGTAATTGTTAACGGTCGAGGGGAAGTTCTTATACCAGGGGTAAATGCCATATAATGGTATTAGCATTAAAGTTAAACACGATTATATTCCCTTCATCCCTTAAGGCGAGTAATCATTACAGCACAGTTTTCCAACCATAAAGAGAAGACAAAAGAAATGAAAGTCAAACTATATATATATATATCTCCAAAATATGACCAGAATAGGAGTAAGAGTACCACCAAGGGTACTGGGACAAAAAATGCCCAGCTTAGACTGTACAAAATGCCTCAGAAGATAGGGACCACCACAAAAAGTGGACTAAAGCCGCATACTGCTTTAGACAAAAAGGAGCTAAGCAAAAACCTACTAAGGCGACAGAGTGCCTCAGGCAAAAATGGGCTACTAGGAACCCAACCGACTATACTATTAAAACTTAAAACCAGGAGAGGGCTATGTTGCACAAGAAACTACTTACTTCTCTTACAATCTCCTCCGCTACGGGCACTGGATCAGGGATAGGGTCCATGACTGCAGGTATCTCCATGTAAACTTTCGGTATTCCTTGCAAGGGTTGGAACTGGGGCTGGATGGGGTATTGCGGGGTTTGCTGCTTCTAGGGAACCTGGATGGTTTTACAAAAAACCATTAGTCATAAAGACTAAGTCGGATTACCTCTATTTCCTCAGTACACCCACGATAAAATATAGTATTAGTATAAGCATTTTAGATACAAAAGGTTTTTAGAAGTTAAAAGACAATAAGAAAGAAGAGAGGGAAGACAAAAACAACTCAGCTTATAAGAATGCCCATACATCCTTATAAGTTGAGGATATTTGTTTCAATTTATTTACAAGGTATAAGTACAAGGAAAATATAGTTTCAAAGCTATAACTTAACTTATATGAATGCCCATACAAATATATATGATAAGGGTCTCACAAATTTCTTATTTTACAAGAATGCTCATACAAACTTCTATTATAAGTAATTTAAAGTTGCAATGTATGCTAAGTAAGGTTGATATGATGAATTAGAATTTAAATATCTAAGTCCTTACCCAGTCCACTTGTTAAGTGGGTAGCTAACCACACAGGCCTTATCATCGTGGCGGATGAAAACAGCGGATCAGACTTCTCGCTCCTAGTTAGGTGCATACCACCACCCTAGGCCTTACGTACAACACTGGACCGTGTTTTGTACTCCACCTGGTGTTCCTAAAAAACCATAGGGCCAATGACACAGACTAAGTGGATTTGTCCACTGGGATTTTAACTACAAAAATGATTTCCCCTTCACAATTCAAAGAATCTAACATGCTAGTCTATCCGACAGTGTACTGTACGGTAGAGTGGTTAGACCCGCCAAAGAGTTAAGTAATATAGTCTAAACAGATTCCTCGGACCGGGCTTATAAACCATCATCATATCCTGTCACCGTGATAAAATAAGCTTAAATGAAGACATCCCTTAACTGGAAGCGATCTAGAGTTTACCTCAATGATACTTACAGGGTGCTTGATTTAAATTACGTATTGGCCTGGTAAGAATAATGTTAATGGTCACACTAAGTACCATTATACACTACCTTCCTTTCGGTGGATACTAGCTCACCCCTAACTCTTTTCCTAGACACCAATTAGGTAATTTAAAGATAGATCCCCTTTAAAGTACATTAGGGCATACACATAGCCCTACCAGTTAAGATTTACTATCTCTAAATAAGGAGTACGGTAATCTACTTGCGACGACTGTATAAGAAGCATTTTATGCATTAACTATTGAATTTCTCATTAACGAGGAGTAATGACTACTGAATATAACACATATTACATAAAGGAAAATACAGGATATTTGGCAAGTCATAAATGACTTCCTTCCCATTTTCTCAACTCACTTGGTAACAAGATAAACATGATGAACACAGCGATACTAGTCAGGGTGTAAGTAAATAATTTGGTAATAAAGAAGAGTGTTTCTAATAAGCGATGTGGTAGTGACTTCACTTTCTACAAGGCATAATACTAAGTATTCAAGATATGTATTATTTAGGCTTTTTGAAATGGTTTAGATACATATAGGAAAATGATTTGGGTATTTTCATAACGATCACAAATTGAAATAGGAGGGTTAGGGTAAAAAGGTCAAAATAGAGTAAGATGGTGGGGGTGAGTTTAAAAAAATAGTAATAGGGAAAGCCCTAGTTAATTTAGGGGTTTTGGGGTCAAGGAGGTGGTCTTAGCAAATTTCCATTTATTAGAATTTAATTAATAGTAAGAAAACTTTAAATAAAGATTCCCAGAGTTCTACACCACCCCTAAAAATGTGCCACACCTTTTTGAAAACCGTAGACCAATCCCTACAAATTTCATTTTGGTCACTTGGCCTGGGTCAACCTCTAGGGTGCTTAATTTTTAGCTTGAAGGATTCTTGTAATGAGCTGAAAATAGCCAGTAATTAAATCCATTTTAAAAAGGTTATAAAGGCGGGGCGCGAATCTTGGCATAGATCCAATGCTATAGAACCATGGCAAACAGGAAAATGACCTTCCCCCACAGCGGATCCGCTGTTCGATCCGCTGTGTGGATCAGCCAATCATTGTTAAGGTTAATCAACGACGCTGATTTCGTCTTCTTCGTTGAGCAACGAACGAGATCGATCCCGCTAGAGAAAAACTTACAGGGCTTCGCCACCATCGCCCGGTGATCGGTGGACACTTCTGGTCCATTGGAAAGTTTCTACGGGGCCAGGTCAATAGTTTGGCGGTGGTGGGGTTGCCGGAAACCGCAAGCGGTGGCGGAATGCAAGTTTAGTTTTTACTTGAAATCCGCCGCTGCAACAGGCCAAAACGATGCCCAATTGGGCTAGATTTTGATTCGAAAACATTCGCGAGGGTGAGGAGAAGAAGAAGGAAGAGGAATCTCACCTCATAGGGCTGAGCTCGCCGGGATCGTGGTCAGTTGTCCATGGCTTTCACGGGTTTAGCAGGGGGTTTGCGAAGGGCTTCCACTCGATTTCTCTACATAGTGGAATTGCTGGGGATTGGTGTGAACATTTCAATGGCCTTGGGGTATCTTTTAGAGGCCGTGGGTTAGTTTTGGTGTTGATCTCTTAAGCTCACCTTGGCCGGTCATGGCAATGGTGTAGGGGTACTTCTAGCCACCTTGCTGCATACAGGAGTTCAAGATAAGGTTGCTTAGGTGCTGGGTCAGCAACCTAAAAGGGGAAAGGGGGCTTAGGTTAGGAGAATTTTTGGTTTGCCTCTTTTGGTTAATTTTTCTTAAGTTAAGGTTTAGTCTAGGTTTAGGCCTACGCTCTTGTCGACTTTTTGGGTTGACCAAAAATAACATTTTTGTGGTAGGGTTGCCATGGTTTTGGATTGATGTGGGTCTAATATGTTGGGTCCGGCGTTCCTTCACTTGACCCGTGACACTTTGATACTTATTTAAGAAATTTAGTAGCATCCTCTCCAACAGTCCGGGCTTTTGGTGCAGTTGGGTATGCGCTTGATCCTTCAATTAGTATCAGAGGAGGTAAGGGGTTCAATACCGGGGGGGGGCTATTAAATCCCGATTTTCCCTTCTACCTGTGTGAGTCCGGCGGGTTAGGCAAATCGTGGACATGTGGTAACCCCACCTCTGAGCCATGTGGGCCATGTGGTAACCCCACCTCTGAGCTGATGGGTTGTGCTGGACGTCGGGGGGTGGGGAATTGTTGGGTCCGGCGTCCCTTCACTTGACCCGTGGCGCTTTGCTACTTATTTAAGAAATTAAGTACCGCTCTCTCCAACAGTCCGGGCTTTTGGTGCAGTTGGGTATGCGCTTGATCCTTCATAATCCTTGGGTAAAAAGAGCAAGGGGAGGGTGTTTTGTGTAAAAAATACTAAGTGCACGCCTCTTAGCCATAAGGGCTTTCCAAGGAGTGTGGTGCATGGTTTGGAGTGCCATCATGATGGTTATGGTCTTGGAGTTATGTGGGATGGTTTGGATTGAGTTAAGGGCTCAAGGGTGGCTATGTGCACATATTATCTCTTAAGAGTATGGTGGTGCATCAACTTGTCCCTTAGGTGTACTAATGGGTCCACTCAAGTCAAGGGGAGGGGTGGGGCCAGGGTATTTGTTGGATATTAAAACTACTAGGTCCCCTAAGTAACATGGGGATGTTATAAGAGGCATATCCATATCCTCCCCCTCACTATAGTCTCTTAGGGAGTCGATGTCCTCTTGGGTAAAAAGAATCATTACAGTTTCCCTTCCACTGTTAGACATCACACAAACCTTTTCTCTTTGAATCTCATCAGAAAGAGTAGTCTCAACAACAAGAACTTCTTAAGGGAGTATCTCTACTTTCTCCCCCTCAGCAGGAACTCTAGCCGCTCCTAGGTCCTCATGGGAAGAGTGTGTTGACAACTCCCCCTCAGCCTCTACATCAAGTTCCTCCTCAATAAGAATCTCAACAACATCATCATCAACAACATCATCACCAAACTCAGCATCAACAATAGCATCAACATCAACATAAGTACAAACATCTACTTCAATAATTTCACTAGCCTTAACAGTTTTATCATCAAGAACAACTATTTATGTTATCACTCTCTCTGTGGTCTCTATAATCTCTATAGTTACTTGAACTGGATCAAAAGAGAAACGAAAATCTTCAACAATCACGAAAGGAAGTGGCTCCCCCTCAGCAATTACACCAGAGGACTCAGGTGCCTCATTAGGGGTTGGTGATGGAATTCTCACCTCCTCAAGGAATTCCTCCTCTTCTGCAACCTCTCTCATTCCACCTTCCCTGGGATTTTTCCTCTCCCATTTGCAGAAGATGGATGAGTCAATCTTCTTCAAGTGATGAATTGGCACTCCAGATGACATATCAAAATGGTTTATTTCCATTTGGTTCAGGTAAAGAGTGAGAATGATTCCAAATGTTGGTGCATTAAGACATTCCTTGATCTTCTCAAACATAACCACTCCCCAGTAGATTCTCTTTCTACAAATCACAGCTGCAAGGATTTTGAACATCTCACCAGAAACAAAATCATGGGACCCAACTTTGCACAAAAGGACCTTTCCCATGATATCTATCAACAACTTTCCTTCCCCGTTCATCCCTTTCCTTCAAATTGTGGTAGTTCTTCTTGACATACCACATAAAAGTAGGCTCTATTAAAATTGGTCTCTTTCAGTAAATCTTCCTTCTCAATAGGCGGTAGATGCAGGTATCTATTCAAAAAACTAGCCTTCACTTTAATAGATGAATTTCTCACTTTGCTCTTGATCACGGTGCCTTCACGTTGAAGCTTTGCATTTGATAGAACTCTTGGATATCTCTGTTCAGAACCCGGCAAGGATGTTTTAGAAGAAAAGTTAATCCTGCTATCTAGAGCATCAAAATGACATTCTTGAATTAATCAAATGTTGTAGCAAATCCTGTGCGTACAAGTTCACCACCGACCTGAAGATTTCCACTACCTCTTTATGCCATTTTTGAGAATTGAACAAGGACTGATGGAGAGAAGGCAAGAAATTCCATAAACAACCGATGAAGACTTACCAGAGATGAAGTCATTGAGAAATGTTGGAGACGATTTGTCAAGAAGTGCAAGAGACGGAGTCGAGAACTGCCAGAGACAGAGTCGACGATTAGGTTCTTCTACTCTGATGGAAGATGCATCGACCGTTCAGGGGCCTCCAACTCGGAATCCAGGAAGGCATCCAGGGTGTGCGGGGAGGGAAGAGGCGAGTACCGAGTCTGGCCCACAGACTCCTTGGCCTCGGAGTCCACGGTGAGATCTGCGCGAACAGTGTCGGGGTTCAGTAAAAGGGGGCAAGTACCGCCAGAGCAGAACAAAATTCGAGAAAGCTAAAGGCATACCATGCACATCCCTCTCCTCTAGGCCGACATCAGGAGGGGGATTTCCTAGAACCTTGCCACTGCCATGACGAGGAACCTCTGGAGAAAGACGAGTAAATCCGGGGGTGGGGATGATCTCGGTCCCTTCCCCCCTAGACGCAGGGGCGAGATGCTGCTGAAAGGGATGGCGAGTAAGTGACCTTTGCTTTTGGAATTCTATCCCTGTGGTGCCGAAGCTGGGGAGCGAGGCCCGCAAATTTTCGGTGGACGCCTTATTTCGCGGGCTGCTGAGAGGGCTCTTAGCCCACGGTGCGGATTTTTCCCCGCTATGCCCCCGACTAGTCTTGTCGGCGGGAGGAATGATGGCCTCTTCCCCGGAGGATGCGGAGTCGGTTGAGCAGAGGAGCCAGCCCCATTCTTTAGGGTTGTCTAGAGCTCGGTGTAGATTAGCTAAACATCTTTTGGAAGAGGCTTCGCCTTTTTGGCTGAGCTAAACTCGGTAATGTCACGAGGAGGGGAACTGAGGTCGATTAGGCCAATGACGCGAGCTGCAGTCTCCGCCCGGGATCGCGCCACTCACTCTAAGACCTCTTTGGGGAGCAGCATCTTGACAAGGATACAGTAGAGGGAATGGCAAAGGTCAGCCAGGTATGCAGGCGTATGTATCTATAGCTGCCGGTGGACCCCACCGAAAGATTACCTCAGGCCCTGTCACACTCGCCGAATCTTGTGGGGTTGGATGTTTATTTTCGAGTTTGTGTCAACCTCGCAATTAGGGGGATTGTGTACAACCCTGTATCCGGCGAGTGGAGCAGCAGGGGCCAGATCTGTCGAGCCCCGCCTAAGTCCTGGGCCAGAGGTGCCTTGGCAACGAGTTCATTTGGCGCCCCAGCCCTGAAGGTGAGTTCATTCAGTGCCCCAGCCCTGGCGGAGAATTCAGTCGGCGCCCTAGCCTTGGAGGTGAGTTTAGTCAGCACCCCAGCCATGGCAGCGAGTTCAGTCTGTGCCCCAGCCTTGGCGCCGAGTCCACCCGGCACCCCTACCCCGGTCAATTCACCTCGGCACACGGATAGCTCGCAGGGGTTCGCCGATCCCAGTTTGACGAACCTTCAGCCGATCATCGAGCCCACGACGAGCAAGTGGGTCGGGCAGAGTCCATACTCGCTGAGCGCCAAGCTGAGGCGGCGAGTGCCAGCTCCATCTGGCACTCGCCGCCCTTGCCAAGTAGGGACCATTAAGGGTGACTCGCCCAATCTGTTGTGAGGTGTTGTTTACCATTTTCCCCCTGATGTCCTGCCCATAGCAAGTTAGAACCGCGGAGTCTCGCTGTTTGCAGACCTAGGTGGGCAGTATATAGCCATTCAGAATAGCGGAGGTTGGCTATTTGGAGGCCGTTTTCAGAAATCTATAAATAGGACCAAAGGGGTACCTTAGAGGGCACGCTTACTTATCTTCTTGCATGTTAGTGCTTCCTGAGGTACCTTAGCCTGGCATTTTGTTAAGGAGGGGAAGAGCTCAGTGATCTTTCAGGTGTGTGGTGGGTCCTCCTCGTCGAGCCCTTGGGTCCTTTCCCATCCCAATTCCTTCCTCCCAGCTTTCTAGCTTGTAGAGGAGAAGTAGGTGTGCGATCACCCCTTCCCCAAGGGTGAACTCCACAAGAGACTGATTTTTTGTTTCAACACTAAGTCCTATTTATATGTTATTAAGGTTTTGAAGAGAGCGTGTACCTTTTCCATAAATGACTCTTCGGATCTAATAATTAAGACTTGGAGAAAGAAAAATTTGGCCTTCGCAGATTCATCAAAATTACTCGAGAAATCCTGATAAATTTGTCGAAATGGCTCGTGAAGACTAGGGTAATTTGTCGAAATGACTCGTGAAGAAGTTTTAATTGCACGAGAAGTCTCAATGAATTTGTCGAAAGTACATGAGTATACTCGATGAATTTTCCTTGTGATTTCTTGAGATGATGAATTTCTATACTTCGGCTGATTTCTCGAATGTCAAGACTCCTTGTTGATTAAACCAAATTCCATTTAGAAGAAAGAGAACTTGGCCTCGTCCAGTGGCTTCGTGAATATGTCTGCAACTTGCTTTTCGGTCAGGACATAACTGAGATTGATGTCCCTATTCTCCACATACCCCCGGATGAAATGATGTCTTATCACGATGTTCTTTGTCTGGGTGTAAGAGACTAGATTGTGAGAAATTTCGATGGCACTAAATGAGTCACAAAACAATGGAATCTCCTTCAACTTCAGGTTGTAATCTTCAAGTTGATTTTGTATCCATAGAAGCTATATACAATAACTGTCGGTAGAGATATATTCTGACTTAGCAGTTGAGATTGCGACACAATTTTGCTTCATATTTCTCCATGAAATAAGCCTTCTTCCCAGGAACTGACACATCCCAGAAGTGTTTTTCCTATCATCCCTACTTTCTGCAAAGTCAGCATCCGAAAAACCAATTAGTTCGCAGTCATTACTAATTGGGTACCATAAGCCAAGATTTAGTGTACCTTTAAGGTATCTAAAAATCATCTTTGCATCGTCATAATGAGATTCCTTAAAGTTCAACTGAAATCTAGCATATATATATATTGAGAACATTATGTCTGGTCTTCTGGCAGTAAGGTTGAGCAAGGATCCAATTATGATTATGTACTTGGTTTTATCAAAAGGTTCTCTTTCATATCCTTGTCTAGAGTCAAGTTGAACCCATTAGAGTCCTCATAGAGGTTAAATTCTCCATTCTGAATTTATTAATTAACTCCTTAGTGAACTTCGTATGAGAGATGAAAATTCTATCTTCAGATTGCTTCCTCTGAAGTCCAAAGAAGTACTTCATTTCTCCCATACTGCTCATTTCAAACTTCCCTTTGCATTAAGTTAGAGAACTTTTTGCAGAGGTTGTCATCCATAGATCCAAAAATAATGTCGTCGGCATAGATTTTCACTAGCAAAATCTTGCTTTTAACTTCCCTAAAAAATAATGTCTTATCTATCTTTCCACTTGTGAACTTGTTCTCAAGAATAAAGCAAGATAACATTTCATACCAAGCTCGAGAAACTTGTTTAAGACAATATAAAGCTATATTAAGGAAATAAACATGATCAGGGAATGATGAATCAGCAAAACCCGGGGGTTTTTCTACGTATACTTCTTACTTTAAATTACCATTAATTAAGGAAGGCTGACTTCACGTTCATTTGATAAACCTTGAACCGTTTGTGAGCAGCGTATGCGAGGAACAACCTAATCGCTTAGAGTCTGGCCACTGGAGCAAATGTTTGATCAAAGTTGATCCCTTCTTCTTGTCTATACCCTTGGGCTACAAGTCTGGCTCTATTCTTTATAATTATACCATCTTCATCCAGCTTGTTTTTGAAGACCCTTTTCATCCTGATCACATTGTGTCCTTTGGGTCTTGGTACTAGCTCCCAAACTTTTCACCTTATGAATTGGTTGAGCTTTTCTTCCTTCACAACGATCCATAAAGTGTCTCTATTTGCTTCTTTAAATTTCTTTGGCTCAATCTGCGAGAGAAAGCTTAAGTGCAAAATTTCATTAGTTATACCTCTTCTTGTTACTACTCCATCACGAGGGTCTCGAATGATTTGATCAGTTGGATGATCTCTTGAGTGTCTGATCAATAGATAACTCGCATCCTCTATGCCACCAGGTGGTTCTGCTACTTCTGGTTCATCTTCTTCAATTTGATGGAGCTCTTCATCTTGAAGTTATTCTTCCACTAGGTTTGGAGTATTGACTTTGATTGTGCTTGGAGCATCTTCCTTTCCATTTTCTTCCAAGCTGAGATCTTTTAACTTTATGTATGTAACTTCAACAAATACACTAGAGGATCTACTATGAAGCATGCTCGTCTCTTCAAATACAACATTAAAAGTTTCTTCTATCATCAGGATTTTCTTATTGAAAATTCTATAAGCTTTACTATGGCTACTATAGCCTACGAAAATACCTTCAAAATGATTTTTGCTAAACTTAGTTTGTAATATTTCTCATTATTAAGTACAAATCATTAGCTGTCAAAAATTCTAAAATCAGATACAGTTGGTTTCTTGCCCTTCAATAGTTCATAAGGTATCTTACAGTGGTTCTTGTTTATGAGTGCTTTATTTTTCACGTTATAAGTAGTGTTGACGGATTCGGCCCAGAAATACTCTAGTAATTAAGAGTCATTCAACATGGTTCTATATGCCTCTACGAGAGTTCTATTCTTTCTTTTAGCAACTCCATTTTGATGTGGAGTGCGAGGAGAGGAAAACTCATGAAAGATACCTAGACTTTCAAAAAAATTTGTCATGTCACAAGACTCAAATTTTGTTCCATGGTCTCTTCTAATTTTGACCACAGAGCAATTCAATTCATTCTGAATTTTCTTAACAAAGTTAGTGAAGGAATTATATTCATCTGACTTGTGTTTCAAAAGAACAACAATGCAAACCATGAGTAATGATTAACAATAACCAACGTGTAATCTTTACAACTTTAACTACGAATTTGCAAGGGACCAAATAAGTCCATATGAAGTAGATATGAGGATCTTGTAGAATCTTTACCAATGATGCTTTTAAAGGTATCCCTTGTCTGCTTGCACATTTGGCATGAGTGACAAAGTCTCTCATTAACATACTTAATAGTGGGGGCATCAAGCACAGAGTTGTAAGAAAATAATGTATTAATAGTTTTGAAATCAATATATGATAACCTCTTGTGTCATTGGTCATAGAGAGGCAAACAATCTTCTGCTAAAAAGCACACAGGTGTAGAAGAATTTAAGCAAAGAAAATTCAAACAAAAAATATTTCTACTCTGAGTGTCTGCTAAAATAGTTTTTGAGCTATCAGACAACTTTATCAGACACTTATCCTTGTAGAAATCTACCATTTAGCCTTTATCACATAATTGACTTATGCTAATAAGATTATGTTGTAATCTCATAGCATACGCCATGTTTGTGAAAAAGTCTATACCATTAGAAATCATACCGTAGCCTTTATTGATTCCCTTCTCTGAACTGCCAAAAATAACTTTTGGGCCATACTCAACTGGGGTATAGTCTTAAAGTAGGCTTCTTATCCCGGTCATGGTCGAGAGAATCCACTGTCCAAATACCAAATAGGAGTTTTGTTGGCCTTTGGACATACCTACATTTAAAAACTAATTTCCCTTAAGAACCCATCAAATTTGTGTCCTTGGTTTAGGGTTAGCTTGACACCACTAGGGGTGTTAATTTTACGAGTGATTGTTCTTGAAGTGTAAACTCGTGGAGTCTTAATATTCATAGGGTTACCTTTTGAACAGGTGGTCTTGCAGGAGTAGCTAACTTGGAGGTAGAAGCCTTGTGATTACAACACATACAAGACTTCTTCGTCTCAAGTGGCTTGACAGCAACAGGCTTTACATTTGGTGTCTTCTTAACACTCGGTCCATAAATGTATGGGCCATAATCCTTAAGGATGATTTCTTCATGTGATGTGCCACTCATTCCAAAATCTTTAGGGATGCTCAATCCTTGGTAGTTTTTCTTAGAGTCAACATATATTGGTTTAGCAAAGTGACTGTAGGATGTCTAAAAGTCATACTTGTTGGTCGGAAAGATTACTTTCTTGAAGATATTGTGACTATAAGGAGCCTTTCCTTTCCCCTTAACGGATTTGTGTACAACTCCACTACCCTTCTTTGGAGCAGAAAATCCATCTATGAGGGTAAGGACAGTATTTGGATTTAAGAAGCTTGCTAAAAGCTTCTTCTCGGCCAACAACTTTTCTTATAGTTCATCGATGACTTTCTCTTTCATTGTTACTAGTTCAGTAAAAGTCAAGAGTTACTCTTTATGGGATTTGACTTCATCTCTGAGAGGAGTCAATTTTGCAATTTCTTCTCTCAAATCAGATTCCACTGCCTTGTGAGTGTTAATCTCCTTGGCCTGAGCTTTGACTACCTTACGACACTTGCCAAAGCTCATCAGCAATACCGTATACTGAGCTAATAGATCTGATTCCTCCTCAAAAAAGTAGTCTTCATGAACATCTGAGGCAGTATCCGACTTAAGGGGTGGTGTGTGAGAATTTACTTTCCCATTGTACTAGGAGTTGTATTCTTCCTCATCAGTATGTTCCATAATCCCAAAGTAGGCTTCCTCATCCGAGCTTGACGTGTATGAGTCGTTATCACTTAGAGTCTTTGTATTCATTGTTATGAAGCTCCTTTCTTCCTTCTTCTTTCCTCGAAAGGATTTTTTCTCTTCTCTTCTAGTTCCTTCCTTCTTTTTGTGTGGGCAATTAACAATCCTGTGCCCTGGCTTATTACAATTGCATCACACAACGTCGGATGAAATATATTTGTTCGGTTTCGATTTATACCTATCGTTTCTATTGTAGCTTTTATTAAAGAGATCACCATCACGACGTGGCCTCCTATAATTAGATGAGGAGGGCTGATTTCTCATTTGCCTCCTCTTGTTATGCATTCTTTAGAATTTTTTAGAGAGTAAAGAGAGCTCTCCATCTAGCATTTCAGAGCATGAGGTGCTTGGCTCTGAGTCTTCCTGATCACCTAAGGGTTAAGTTCTGGTAGGATACACAGCTCTAGCCTTCCTTGACCCTTCAACCTTCAGGGCCATTAACTTTTTTCTTGTTAAGGATCTGCTTCCTTCTTATTCAGCTTTCGTCGTGTTGATCTGAAGCTTATAGGAAAGAAACTTCCCAAACAGATTCTGAAGGTCTGTGTCAGCGAGTTCACCAAACTCCCTTTTTCACACAAATCTTGTTATCCCATTCTTTCATCAGGGATCTATAGAATTGGTCGTTAAGTTCACCGTTTGTGAACACCCAACCATAATTCAACAGGCCGTTGATAATCTTAAAGAATCTCTCATAGCAGTTAGCAATGGAGTCTCAATTATCCTACTTCAATGCCTCGTATTCCTAGTTGAGGAGGGATTTTTGGTCATCCTTAACCTCCTTTGTACCTTCCATGAGGACAATCAAAAAGTCCACATGTCATTGGCATACTTGCAGTTGATTAAATTCTATAGCAAGGAGTCGTCAACTGCACTTTGATGATGCATAATTTGACCTAAGTTATTAATATAAAAATCTTAATAATCTAATATAAATATATTTATATTGTTAATTTTATCCGCCAAATCGTATTTTTTATAATTCTATCCTAACCATGCCTATTTTACTATGTTTTCTGCGCGCAGCAAACTTCAGTGCCACTTTCAGGCATGTTACAGCCATATTCATATCTTGGGATGAACATAAAAGTTGTAGCCCTTTGAAATACCTTTCAAATGGATGGTTACACGCCTTCATCGGATTCACGTTGATTCGAGAATCCCTGGTAGAAGTTGCTGTCCAGCAGATTTCATGCATCGAACTTCGGGGCGGCATTCGGGCATGTTACAGTCAGATTAAGATCTTGGGCTGAACACAAAAGTTTTATCCCCGAAAATACCTTTCCAATAGATGGTTACACACCTTCATAGGATTCACGTAGATTCGGGAATCCCCAGTCGAAGTTACTATCCAGTAGATTTCCTACATGTATGATTCTCGGGTTTGAGCAAGAACCGAGGATCCCGGGACAAATTGCATTATAAATTCTAAGAGAACATGCCATCAGTTATGTTGTGCCAAACTAAATATTGAGTGAAGTCATGCCAGCATGTTGTGAACTATATTCAAGAAGGAAATGAAGCCCCAATGGTCCTGTGAGATATTTTCTCCTAAGTATGAAAGAGGCTAGCAACCTTTGACAATGAATTAAACATGTGTTCTTAAAAGAAGCTTCTTGGAAAGAGAGAAAGCTAGCAAACTTTTATCATGCTTTTCATGACAAGTGTGAAAGAGTCTATCCACCTTTGAATTTTAAACCAACATGTGCTTTTTGACCAAGGGATGCTTCATGGAAACATCATCCTCGTGCCAAATTAAAACTCTACCCCCTTTGTTTTGGCCCTATAAATAGGCATGAAGGAAGGGGGGAAAGTATCATCCTTCCTACTTCATTTTGAGCATTGTAGAGAGCCTTTGGAGTTTGTTTGTAGAGTATTTTAGTTTAATATTTTCATGCTTTAATGTTCGTGCAATTTCTTTTATCGTATTTGTAATCTTCTTGCAAACTCTCCTTATAATGTCTTTTTTGAAATCTTTTTTAACTTCTTTTCAATAAGAAATAAATTAGTTTGTTGTTCCCTTCCCCTCTTTCTCTTTCTTTTTATGCATATTCTAAACATGATTTTCATTTCCTATATTATGAGTAACTAAACTTTGTTTAGTACTTGATCGACATGATCCGAGAAATAAAATGATCTCTTTTTCTTAATCCATATCTTCTCATTATCTTTTAACAAATATTTAGGATTTACCCTTGATTAATCTCTAGAGGGGTCATATCATCGATATATGATTATCTCTTCTGTTTCCATACTCTAGTAGCCGAAAGGATCATGTGTATGTATTGATCACTAATGGGTAAAGGGATTTGAATGAAATACTTGAAAGAGGATGACGTAAATTTCACTGATTGGAGTCAAATGCAATAGAGGGGTTCACCACATAAAGCGAGTTTTAGGGGTTTCAATTATAGAACGAAAGTTCGGTTGATCAACCTAAACTCAGTTGGGTGTAGCCGTGAAAGAGGTGCGTTCATATTCTGGGAACCTCCACGGTCCAAGCACCTTCGTTAAAGAGAATTAGGGATTTATCTATTTTTGGTCATTCTCATTCCAAGGTGATTCAAGATCATGTACTAACCTTTTAAATTATTGCTTAATCATCCTCTTTTATTGTATAATCGTTCTCTTATTTGCAAACCAAATCAAAGTATCTAATTGATAAAATAACAGAAATCTCTTTGAAGTAGAAGTAATCGATGCGCCTTGGTTCTAATACGACCTTGATATTATATCATATGCTATAAGCGATAAGGTACACTTGCCTTTATCGAATATAGATTCGGAGAACATCATCTTAATCTTCATCTTCTCTCTTTCATAAAACACCTCCGGGATTTTCTCCATGAAGTTTTAGGCGCCATTGCCGGGGACTTGCGTCGATATTTCAAAAAAAAAGATAAATGTTAATTTTATCATATTTTTCTTTTTTTTCTAAATATATATATATATATATCTTAATAATATACCTAAAACCGCCTAAAAATAACAAAAAGAAAAAAAATTCCATTATTAATTTTTAAACTAATCTTTAATCATTTGTCTTTTTTTCTTCTAGTATATGACCCGAGCAAGTTCTTCAAATAATCCTGAATCCCATTTTGATCCAGAAATTTAGCACACCTTCAGGCGACACCTTCAATCTCGTGGATAGGATTTACCAATTATTCTCGAAGAATCTATCGGAGATACTAATATAGCAACTATGGGTGACCCCAATCCTAATGAATCCCAGCAACGGACCATATCCTATTATGCACGGCTGAACTTGGAAGGGACGCAATCTAATATTGTTCACCCTACTATAGCTAATAATAATTTTGAGATCAAGTCTAGCATCGTCCAAATGGTGCAACAATCAGTTACTTTTGATGGTTTACCAGACAAGATCCAAATCAACATCTTTCAAATTTTCTTGAAATCTGTGATACTTTCAAAATCAATGGCTTTACTGATGACGTCATTCGATTACGACTAATTCCCTTTTCTTTGCGTTCAAAGGCCAAGCAGTGGTTAAGCTCTCTTCCTAGAGGATCTATTACGACATTGGCCGAAATAGCGGAAAAATACATGACTAAATATTTTCCTCCTGCAAAGACCGCCAAATTACGTACCGATATCTCTTCATTTATGCAAATTGACTCGGAGACTCTCTACGATACATGGGAACGCTTAGGAGCTTTTGTGTAGATGTCCTCACCATGCACTTCCTACTTGGCAACAAGTAAAAATTTTTTATAATGACATAAATTTCAAAACAAGGCAGATGATTGATGCAGCCGCTGGGGGTACTCTCAATAATAAAACCCCATCGGCCACTCAAGAGCTTTTTGAGGAAATGGCCATGAATGCCTATCAGTGGAATGTGCCCCGAGCACGCCCTAGCAAGCTGGCAGGACTTTATGAAGTTGATATGATAGCTAATTTAGCTTTACAACTTGAACCTTTAAGCAAACAAGTGGCAGAGATGTCTGTTTCCTCTGCCACTCCTTCTTGGGCTAATAATAACAGTAATACTTTTATTGAAGAACATGTTGATTTCATGGGGAATCTTACTCGGCCTTCCTTTAACTCGAACAACACTCCGTATAACAATGCTTACAATCCGGGTTATAGGAACCACCCGAATTTCTCATGGAGCAACCAAGGTAATGCCCAGCGCCCACCTAATATGAACCCACCTGGTTTTCTTCCACCACCACCAAAGCCCTCTTCGCTTGAAGAGGTATTTTCTAAATATGTTGCCTCGAACGAATCCAATATCCTGAATCTCACCGGATCTGTAAAGAACTTATAGAATCAAATTGGCCAGCTTGCCAAAATGATTGCCGAGCGCCTGCATGGAGCTTTGTCGGGCAACACTGAGATGAATCCAAGGGAGAATGTAAATGCCATCAACCTTCGCAGTGGAAAAGAGGTAACCTCTCCAAGTAGTATTGAACCCGAGGTAACTGTTTCTATTTTACCCCCTCCAGTTTTATTTTCTAATTCTCCGAATGCTTCAAAATCTCCTCTTATTTCTACATCTGCACCCCCTTATCCATCTAAAATTAAAAATGAGCCAGTAGAGGAGCAATACAAAAAAGTTTTAGAAATTTTAAAACAAATTCATATAAATGTTCCCTTTTGCGAGGCAATCTCTCAAATGCCTAAATACGCGAAATCTCTCAAGGAGTTACTCTACAATAAAAAGAAACTTGATGATATCTCACGTGTTTCCCTCAATGCAGAATGCTCAGCAGCTTTATTAAATAAATTGCCTCAAAAATTGAATGATCTAGGACGGTTTTCTATCCCGTGCCTCTTTGGTAATTTATTAGTAAAACATGCCCTCACCAACCTAGGTGCTAGCATAAATCTAATGCCATACTCTTTATTTAAGAAATTGGGATTAGGAGATCCAATCCCAACAAAAATAAGTATACAACTAGCAGATCGTTTTGTTAAGTATCCAGTAGGGGTAGTGGAAGACGTGTTAGTCAAGGTTAACAAGTTCATTTTTCCGGTGGACTTTGTCATTCTTGACATCGAATAGGATGCTGAAGTACCACTCATACTCGGTCGTCCCTTCCTTGCCACCTCCCGCGCAATAATAGATGTGAGTAACGGAAAGCTCCTCCTTCGTGTTAGAGATGATGATGTTACTTTCAATATCAACCCCTCAATGCACAATTCACTTTCAAATGATGATTCTTGTTACCATCTAGATGCTTCATTTTAAGAAGATTTTTCTTCATTTTCTGATGATGCAAAACAATCTAAATTATTTTGTTTTAAGGAATTATCTCATTCTTCGCCTCTCCAATTGGCTTAGAGAGTATTAAAATTACGACCTCTTACAAAGTACCACCCACTCTTGAGCTTAAGCAACTTCCAGAGCACCTAAGATATGTCGTTTTAGAAAAAGACTCTAAATTGCCGGTCATCATTTCTTCTACTTTGTGTGATTCAGAAATTTTTGAATTAATTTCAATATTAAATAGGCATCGCCGAGCCATATCTTGGCAATTATCTGATATTAAAGGGATAAGCCCCTCCTTCTGCACACACAAAATCTTACTCGAAGATAATTCTCGCGATAGTGTACAGCCTCAGCGACGACTTAATCCCAACATGAAAGACGTCGTTAAGGCTGAAGTAATTAAACTTTTAGATGCGGGAATTATCTACCCGATTTCGGATAGCCCATGGGTTAGCCCCGTGCAAGTAGTACTAAAGAAAGGCGACATGATAGTAGTGGTTAATGAGAACAATGAACTAATTCCATCTCGTACTATTACGGGTTGGCGGATGTGCATCGATTATAGAAAATTAAATGATGCCACCCGAAAAGATCACTTTCCCTTACCATTCATTGATCAAATTTTAGAACGTCTTTCCGGTCACTCCTACTATTGCTTTCTTGATAGTTTATCGGGATATTTCCAAATCCCAATCTCACCCGAGGACCAAGAGAAAACAAACTTTACGTGTCCCTTCGGCACCTTCGCTTATAGAAGGATGCCTTTTGTCCTTTGCAATGCACCAGCTACATTCCAAAGATATATGTTGGCCATCTTTGATGAATTGGTTGAGGACGTGATGGAAGTCTTCATGGATGACTTTTCCGTATTCGGAAATTCTTTTAAATCATGCTTAACTAATCTGGATCGTGTTCTTCAACGTTGCGAAGATACGAATCTAGCCCTAAATTGGGAAAAATGTCATTTCATGGTCCGAGAGGGGTTGGTCCTCGGTCATAAAATATCGGGTAAAGGGATCGAGGTTTATAAGGCCAAGATTAGGGTAATTGAAAAACTTCCCCCTCCCACAAATGTAAAATCTATTAGAAGTTTCCTTGGTCACGTAGGTTTTTATCGACGGTTTATACAAAATTTTTCCAAAATTACAAAGCCCTTAACGCATTTGTTAGAAAAAGAGTCTTCTTTCATTTTTGATAATGAATGTTTAACAGCTTTTAATATTATCAAAGATAAGCTTATCAACTCGGCAATTCTAGTTGCACTAGATTGGTCCTTTCCAATTGAGATAATGTGCGATGCAAGTGACATTGTTGTAGGTGCAGTGTTAGGCCATCGGGTGAACAAGTATTTTAACCCAGTTTATAATGCAAGCAAGACACTCACATCCGCACAGGTCAATTACACTACTACAGAGAAAGAACTTCTCACAATTGTTTTTGCGTTTGATAAGTTTAGGTCTTTTATTACTCTCTCTAAAGTCATTGTGTTTACTGATCATTCTGCCCTTAGGTATCTACTAAACAAGGCAGACGCCAATCCCCGATTATTAAGATGGATCCTCCTACTGCAAGAATTTGACTTGGAGATCCGGGACAAGAAAGGAGCAGAGAAACGGCGGCCGATCATCTCTCTCGTATAGAAAACCCTGCTGCGGATACGCTAGCGGAAGCCGACATTGATGATAAATTCCCTGAAGAGCGCCTCCTCGCCATCGAAAAATTAACAAATTCTTCTACCCCTTGGTTTGCGGATTTAGCCAACTATCTAGTGGCTCGGGTCCTGCCAAAAGGTTTTTCAAGTCAACAAAAGAAGAAATTCTTTTCCGACGCGAAGAAATACTTTTGGGAGGACCCCTTCTTATTTCGTATCTGCGCAGATCAAGTGGTAAAAAGATGTGTATCGAGCGAGGAAGGCTTGCAAATATTGCGGCACTGCCATGAAGGACCAACTGACGGACATTATCAAGCAAGCCGGACCGCAAGGAAAGTGCTCGAGGTCGGTTTCTACTTGCCCTCGATCTTTAAGGATGCTCACTCTTTTTTAAGTGGATGCGACAGCTGCCAAAGGTCAGGTAACATATCTCACCGAGATGAAATGCCCCAAAACTCCTTTTTCGAGTGTGAAATTTTCGATCTATGGGGTATCGATTTCGTAGGTCCTCTCCCTCCCTAATTTAGTAATAAATATATTCTTGTTGCGGTCAACTATGTGTCGAGGTGGGCAGAAGCACAAGCTCTCCCGACCAATGAGGAAAGAGTAATTGTCAAATTTTTAAAGAAATTATTCTCTCATTTTGGCACACCTCGCGCTATAGTTAGTGATAGGGGCACACACTTCTATAATAATCAGTTTGCTAAAATTTTAGCAAAATATGGCGTTACACACAAAATCTCCACCGCCTATCACCCACAAACTAGTGGCCAAGTGGAGGTGGTGAACCGCGAGCTCAAGCGAATTTTGGAGAAGATTATCTCTTTTAATAGGAAGGACTGGTCATTGAAGCTCGATGATGCTCTATGGGCTTATCGTATGACATATAAGACCTCCATCGGTTGTACACCGTATCGATTAGTCTACGGCAAAGCGTGCCACCTTCCAGTTGAGTTAGAGCACCGCGCTTATTGGGCGCTGAAATTTCTCAATCTTGATTATACTTTGGCCTTCGATCAAAGAAAATTCCAACTGAATGAACTAGATGAATGGCGTGCTAACGCCTATGAAAATAATAAGTTTTATAAGGAGCGCTCAAAGTTCTACCATGATAAAAATATTAAAATTCCTAAAAGTTTTTCACCGGGGGATCTAGTCCTTCTTTACAACTCACGCCTTCGCCTTTTTCCTGGTAAATTAAAATTGCGATGGTCCGGCCTCTTTGTCGTCAAAGTGGTTTGGCCATATGGGACCGTTCTTATTTCCCACCCGGAACTCGGCTCCTTTAAAGTAAATGGCCACCGGCTAAAATTTTATTTTTCTAATGATACTTTGGTCACCAATATTGAGACCCTCTCCATATAATCTTCCATGCTAATTAGTCAAGCTACGTGACGGTAAACAAAGCACTTTTGGGAGGCACCCCAAACTTTATCTTCTTATTACTTTTTTTTAACATGTTTTTGCAGATTTCCATCTAGCCTCCACAATTTCACCATCAGGGATGTCCTCTTTCCTCACTTCTTCTATTACATTTTTATTGCTTCATACTTGGTTTTAAACATTTCGAGCAATGTTTAACTTTAAGTATGGGGGTATAATTCCTTAATTAATAAAAATTTAAAAATATATATAGATTCCAAAAATTCAAAAAATATATATATTTCTTTCCTTTGTCTTATATAAAATAATTTTAGTGTAATTAATAATTTGAGTTAATCTTTGCTAAATAATTTAGTACCCCATGACTTTGCATTTTCTTGTTTTTAATAATTTATGTACTTGTTTAGTTGAAATAAAGTAAATTTAATTTCATTTTGTCTATGTTTCATGAGTAATATGTTGACTCATGTAGTGTTCCTAATTAAGGTAACATGTTATTTTTGAAAAAACATTCTTAAATATTTGCACTTTTTCATAGCCATTTTTTTATGTTTTTCACTTTTATAAAATCTACCATCCCTTGTTTTCTCTTTTAAAAATCTTTGAAATGATTGACTAGTGTTAAGTATAGTAGATGCGAACTAATCTAAGACGCTTATTATCTTCATTTTTCATGAAAAGTAAATTATCTTTATTTTCTATCTAGAATTTGCGTCTCTTGAATTTTTTAATACCTTGCTTTAAGTGGACTTAAGAGCCTGAAGATGATCTAGGCAAATTTTTGATTAGTTTTAGCTTTTGCATCCCGAACCTTAAATTCCTAACCATTGTTAGCCACGTTGTGCCATTTTCCATTTCCTTTTTACAAGCCCCACTTATTTTTCGCCAGAGCCATATAGCTTACCCATGTTACAAACTTAAAAGTTTTTTAACTTTATGTCACTTGTGTGTACTATATTTTGTGAAAATGGTGGAGATTTGTATTATATTTCAATTGCTGCAAAAGAAAAAAAAAGGGAAAAACTCACTTGATTTAAAAGAAGAAATAAGATATGATATATATATTTATATATATGAAAAAAAAAAGATTATGAATGACACTTAAACCCCAACTTTTTATTGCAAAATTACTTGGGGTGTAAAAATTTTATTTTCTAGTAACAAGTTGTTTGCAAAGCTCTTCTTTTTGTTTTAAGTGTGCTTTACCCTTCACGTTTATCTTTTGAACTCCACACCCATAAAACCTAAGCCAAAAAGTTACACCTAACAAAAGTCCTTTTGATTCATACTTCCAAGGTTTACCTTTAGTACGGTAGAGAGAAAGTAAATTGAGTTAGTTCTTGGTAGTAGTATTGATCTTTGAATTAGATTGATATGACTATAAAATGTCTCTTAAGATTTTTGTAGCAACTCAATATCCTTTTCATTTATCACATTACTTAATTTTTAGTTTTGCTTAAAAACATGGGATGATTTATTTTTTATGCTAGTGAAAATTGTAAAATTTTGTGCCAAGACTAAGTAAAAATGTTTTGTTTTCTTTTTATAATTCATCTACCTTAATTTCGCATCATACTCATGTTTGGCAGAGCCAATTTGTTTTGTTGGTTTATTTTATTTCTTTTAACTCGTATGTCTTTGCTTGAGGACAAGCAAAAAAATATGTTTGGGGGAATTTGATGATGCATAATTTGACCTAAGTTATTAATATAAAAATCTAAATAATCTAATATAAATATATTTATATTGTTAATTTTATCCGCTAAATCGTATTTTTTATAATTCTATCCTAACCATGCCTATTTTACTATGTTTTCTGCGCGCGGCGAACTTCAGGGCCACATTCAGGCATGTTACAGCCATAATCATATCTTGGGATGAACACAAAAGTTGTAGCCCTCTGAAATACCTTTCCAACGGATGGTTACACGGCCTAATTGAATTCACGTAGATTCGGGTATCCCCGGTCAAAGTTGTTGTCCACCAGATTTCCTGCATCGAACTTCGGGGCCACATTCGGGAATGTTACAGTAAGATTCGGACCTTGGGCTGAACACGAAAGTTGTAGCCCTCGAAAATATTTTTCCAACGGATGGTTACATGTCTTTATAGGATTCACATAGATTCGGGAATCCCCAATCGAAGTTTCTGTCCAGCAGATTTCCGGCATGTATGATTCTCGGGTTTGAGCAAGAACCGAGGATCCCGGGACAAATTGCATTATAAATTCTAAGAGAACATGCCATCATTTATGTTGTGCCAAACTAAATATCGAGTGCAGTCATGCCACCATGTTATGAACTATATTCAATAAGGGAATGAAGCCCCAATGGTCCGGTGAGATATTTTCTCCTAAGTATGAAAGAGGCTAGCAACCTTTGACAACGAATTAAACATGTGTTCTTAAAAGAAGCATCTAGGAAAGAAAGAAAGCTAGCCAACTTTTATCATGCTATTCATGACAAGTGTGAAAGAGGCTAGCCACCTTTGAATTTTAAACCAACATGTGCTTTTTGACCAAGGGATGCTTCATGGAAACTTCATCCTCATGCCAAATTCCAACTCTACCCCCTTGGTTTTGGCCCTATAAATAAGCATGAAGGAAGGGGGAAAAGTATCATCCTTCCTACTTCATTTTGGGCATTGTAGAGAGCCTTTAGAGATGTTTGTAGAGCATTTTAGTTTGATATTTTCGTGCTTTAATGTTCTTGCAATTTCTTTTATCGTACTTGTAATCTTCTTGCAAACTCTCCTTATAATGTCTTTTTTTAAATCTTTTGTAACTTCTTTTCAATAAGAAATAAATTATTTTGTTATTCCCTTTCCCTCTTTCTCTTTCTTTTTATGCATATTCTAAACATGATTTTCATTTCCTATATTATGAGTAACTAAACTTTGTTTAGTACTTGATCGACATGATCCGAGGAATGAAATGATCTTTTTTTCTTAATCCATATCTTCTCTTTCGCTTTTAACAAATGTTTAGGATTTACCCTTGATTAATCTCTAGAGAGGTCATATCATCGATATATGATTATCTCTTCTGTTTCCATACTCTAGTAGCCGAAAGGATTATGCGTATGGATTTATCACTCACGGGTAAAGGGAGTTGAATGAAATCCTTGAAAGAGGATGACATAAATTTCCCGAATTGGAGTCAAATCCAATTGAGGGGTTCACCACATAAAGCGAGTTTTAGGGGTTTCAATTATAAGAACGAAAGTTCGGTTGATCAACCTAAACTCAGTTAGGCGTAGCCTTGAAAGAGGTGCGTTTATATTCTGGGAACCTCCACGGTCCAAGCACTTTCGTTAAAGAGAATGAGGGATTTATCTATTTTTTGTTATTAGCATTCCAAGGCGATTCAAGATGAAGTACTAACCTTTTAAATTATTGCTTAATCATCCTCTTTTATTGTATAATCGTTCTCTTATTTGCAAACCAAATCAAAGTATCTAATTGATAAAATGACAAAAATCTCTTTTAAGTATAAGTATCGATGCGCCTTAGTTCTAATACGACCTTGATATTATATCTTATGCTATAAGCGATAAGTTACACTTGCCTTTATCGAATATAGATACGGAGAAGATCATCTTCATCTTCATCTTCTCTCTTTCATAAAACACCTCCGGGATTTTCTCCATCACACTTACAATTATGTTCTTTGCTTTCCTGTCCAGAGAGACAAGAGCAATTTCATCATTATGTAGGTCCAGCATCTTCTTAGGAACCATCAGACTTGGATTATTGGTTGAAGAAATCATGGGCACATGCAGATCGTCTTCAATAATTTGAAAAATTCATGGATCGGCTGCTTCCATGAAGAACCTAACTATTTCCTTCCACATGGGGATGTTTTCTTTAGATCACACAGGCAACTTCATGGGGGACATGTCCTTACTTCTGTCCACATCAGAAAATCTTGTGATTTGACAACTAGATGGTGTTCTTGTTCAAAGTGTTAATTTATAACGAGCAATCTTTTCTCTGATACAAATTGAAAGTATCTAGTTGTCTACCTAAATCACCTAGAGGGGGTGAATAGATTAGTTCTGCATCTTATAGTGTATTAAAAATTAGTAACAAACAAACACATAGAAGCACAACACATACACAAAGATTTATAGTGGTTCCCCAGAATTGGTTTGTCCATTGTCCTGCCTCGCCTATCTAGCACTTCGGGCTAGATTTGGCTACATAACCAAAATTCAGATTATAACAATCTTACACCTCGGATCTTCAACTCCTACAACTCGGAGTCAACGTTCCTATAACTCGGAGAATAACCTCTCCTACAACGCAATCTTATAAACACAAATCTACAAACTTGGAAGTAGAAACTTCCTACAATAATAAAATTGGTTTTGTACAACTTTAAAGATTGAAAACCATCTTCTTCTTCAAATTTGAGTGTATTCAATCTTCTTCCTTCTTAGAGTGTAGATCATGAAATGAAGGTTGAAGGAGAAGACTTGAAAACTTTAAAACTTTGATCTAAAAACTTTGGATCTGACTAGATCAAGTACACCCTTTGTAGAATCTAAAATTACTGATCTGTCAAATCTTGTATTGAGAGGAATCATCGATCGTGAACTTCGAAGATTTCGATTTGATTATTTTCGAACACAGAAAATCAGGAAAGAGGAAGTTCAACTGTTCACGATTTTGAAGAATTAGGTCAAGAGAGTTTTTGCGATTCCTTACTATAATTAATTGAAATGAAATCCTTGGTATATATATAGGAATCATCACCAACAGCTAGAAAATATCTTCCAAAACGAGCTACCACGTGTCTTATACATGACCGTCATTTTGAAACAGAATCCGTCAGAAAAATGAACCAGAAAAATCATTTAATCCATTCATCGAGATGACTCGTATCATACTTAGAAAACTCAACGAATAACCTAGTCACTCAACAAATTCCACGAGAGCAATTGATAAAGCAATAATCAATTTTTATTTTTTTTATATTAATATTTTATTGATTACTTTCTTTTCTAATTTCAGGTAAATCTGGGCTGCAATTAACATTTTGAAGCCAACTGGATTGATCAAGAGTAGATTCTAAGAAAATCTGGAAAAATCACAAGTACACGCCCCATAATCACGAGCGTGAGCATGGGCCGTAACCAATTTCACGGTTGTGTCTGCTTCCAACTTCTCCAGAGCTGATTTCCATGTCATTTAAAACTACACCCCACCCCCCCCCCCAATCACGGGCATGACATGGAGAGTGACTCCAGTCACGGGCGTGATGTATCCCTAGAACACTAGATTCAATACCACGTCAGATTAAAGTTACATGCCCTAGGTCATGGGCGAGACCTAGGGGTATGACCGCCAGCTCAGGGGCGTGACTCAGCATTAAGAAGCCAGTTTCTAATCCACCCCCGTCCAGCTCAGGGGCGTGACCTAGGGGTGTGACCTCTCCAACAACCGCCAGAATAACTCCCGCCATTTCATGATCTCGCCGTTTTTTGAAACAGTCAAGAAACGTCCTAGGTCACAAGCGTGATATAGGGGCGTCACCTGCCTTTTACTCAAATTTGGCAGTTTTTCCCCAACGTTCTTGGGCTTTCAAGATGACAGTTATGCACCTCACACACCCTTGGTCACGGGCGTGACCTAGGGGCATGACTCTCCAACAAATTTCACAATAAATTCCAAACAAGAATAGAAGCAAGGGGAAATTTTGGAGTTAAGTTTTTAGTATTTTTGCATTTCTTTTATGTATTTTCCATTTCATAGTGTAGTTTTTAGCTTTATTTATCTTTAATTCAAGTACACTTTACTTTTTCTATCATTTATTTCTCTATATTTTTGTGCAATTCCCTCATCATGTTTAGTAGCTAAACTTCATTTAGCACTTAATCATGATGAGCTTTGGAATGAAATAAACTTTTTTTTTATTTTTCTCAAAATTATAAAGCTATCTACTACTATTCACTTCGATTTATCTTTGAATTTAGTTGCGTCAAATTCATATGTCATGAATATGTTCTTCGATCCTAGATCTGTATCCTATATTTTACTGAGAGGTTGTGAATATGAGGAGATCACTTAAATATAAAAGGAGATGCATGCTCTCCTCGAGAGAGGACAACATAAATCTTGCGGATTGGAGTCAAATCCAATAGTGGGGTTCATCGCCTAAAGCAAGCTTAGGGGTTTTAACTGGTCGAGGGGTATTAATCGATCAACCTAAGTTTAGTAGAAAGCATATTCTCGAGAGAGACGTTATCTTATTTTGGGAACCTACACGGTCGAAGTAAGTAATTAGAAGCTTGTATATTAATATTTCATGAAAGTTTATTTTAATCCAAAGCCATTCTAAATCAAGTGCTAATCTTTATTTCATAAATTTTTCCTCAATAGTTTAGTCACTCTTTTTATATTAGATAAAATAATATTAATTTGCGTGAGTAGAAGTAATCAACAGGCTCGAAAAAATAAAAACCCTTGATATTTTATTTTAAAATATCCTATACTATGAACGATAGGTACTCTTATCTATAATTTGTAGAATTTTGGGATATTATTAATCCAAAATTTTACCCATCAGCAATCGATGAATTCCACAAAATAATTCTCCGAATTACACGAGATCATTCGATGAATTTTACATAGTCGGAAATGGGACCAGGATGTATTTTTCTGTTAATAGTCACTCGACCACTCAAGATTACTCAACATATTCAATGAGTCTTCACGTGACACCTCGACCATTTACACCATTGAATGTCTTTAGTTTCAAGGATAGATAAACACCTAGAGGGGGGGGGGTGAATAGGTTTTTGGGCATTTTTAATTTCTTTCTTATTTTAGGTGTGTTATTAGTTATTTATACATTGCTTTTAGGATAGTCAACAACATCACACACAAGATTTATTGTGGCTCCCCAGATTATGGGTACATCCACTATCCCTCCCACCTTTCTAATAGTATGTTAGACAAGGTACTTCTCCAAACTTGGCTCAATGAGCTTACAACACAGATCCCATAGGATCTCTCAAACTCCACCAAGTCCTACCTCAGGCACAAGGCCCTACAACTCAGAGCAAGCTTGCTCTTACAGCTCATTGATCCAAAGATCACTTACCTCAGACTAAATTAATAGTCCTACTGCTCAAGCTAGGAGGATAGCCCTACCACTCAGAGAGAATGACTCTCCTACAGCTTAGGCACAAAGGTCCTACCTCAGATCCATAAAAGGATCCTACAACTTAGGCACAAACGCCCTACCACTCTGAGATAATTACTCTCTTATCTCAGGAAAAGTGCCCTACCTCAGATCTACACAGGGATCCTACCTTAGATCTATGCAAGATCCTACACTCAGCAATTATAATTAGGCCTATAATTAAATCCAAAGGATCCTATAGAGAGAATGGTTTGTTGGTTATGATTTGACTCTAGAGAAATGTTCTCTGAGCCTTCTGCTTCCTGAGCTGAGAAAAACTCAGCCCTAACATCTTCACAATAACAAGATGAATGGTCTTCAAGAAAGTTCTGCTTTTGTTGGGAAGAAACTCAGAAACACAGGTTTCTAAACTTAATGATGAAGACAAATGAGATATGAGTTCTTTGTATTTTTCACTCAGCTAACCTTGTTTGCAGATATCTGACATGCTCTGCTTCTTCTTCTTTCTCAGAAAATTTCTCTGAACTTACTATTGCAGGTCAGAATCGCAATAGCTAACTTACATGAACTTTTAGATCAGCACCTTGATCATCTTTTCCAGGCACTACAGAAATGACGATAGGAAGAAGATGAAGTTCCTCCTTTTTATGAAAAGTTAAATCTCTAAAAGAGATATTGTCCTTGCTGATTAGAATACTTTTATCTTCCACTGTCCAATGATGCTTTGAGCATCAGGACCAACAATATTTATTGACTGCAAATTAGCTTTATCATAAAATGTCATATAATAGGCCTGCGGCACTGTTTGTCGTGTACTGTAGACTTCCTGCAACAATTTTAAATTTTGCTGACATCAACATCTGTTGACTTAGCCAAATTCAAACATTTAATCACTAGCGTTGAGTGCGCTGAGTAAACGACCTTCATTCAGCGCAAAACACTTAGCCAAATAATCTGCACTGCCAGACGTTGAGTGTTTCTTCATCAGTCAACACATTTAGACTTAACTGTTATTTCTGTACCATTAGGCGTTGAGTGCATTGAGTGAACGATCTTCACTCAATGCATTTGTCCATTAGATAAACTTTTTACTGATAGTCGTTGAGTGCATTGAGTGAGCCTTCATCACTCAACGCATTTGGACTTAGCCACTTCTCTGAAGCCTGCCATCTTACAGAGGCGTTGAGTGAACTGCCTTCACTCAATGCTTCTGTACTTAGCCGATTTACATCTTTATGAATGCGTTGAGTGAGCTGTCTTTACTCAATGCTTTCTACCTTTGCCTTTCTTCTCGATGAGGTATTGAGTGAATTGCCTTCACCAAATGCTTCTGTACTTAGTCGATTTCACTATTGAGTTGGCGGTGAGTGAACTGCCTTCACTCAACGCTTCTGCACTTAGACAGATTTTCTGTCTACATCTTCCAAGGCTTTGACTGCACGAGCTTTACTCGACGCTTCTTTCTCTGGCATTGAGTGAGCTGTCCCCACTCATTGCTTCTGAACTTAACCAGAAAACTTTCTTGTCAATGTTGAAGCTTTGACTATCTTATCTTTACTCAATGCTTCTTTTTGTATGGCGTTGAGTGAACTACCATCACTCAACTCCTGTGGAATTAGCCGTATATCTGGTTTGCAAACTATTGGGCTTTGACATTCCATGCTTTACTCAGCGCTTTTTGAGATCTGGCATTGAGTGAACGGTTTCATTCAATGCCTGTGGACTTAGACAAATTTCTGTCTTTCCAGCATTATTCCTTGACATCTGTAGTTGAGTGAACTGGCTTAACTCAATGCCTATGGACTTAGACAAATTTCTGTCTTTCCAGCATTCTTCCTTGACATTTGTCATTGTCACTTAGAACACATGTCCAATCAATGTGACAAAGAACAACCTTCATGCATGAACTTGAACATACATCAAATACAATTATGCTTTTAGTATTGATGGTGATGCTCTTCAAATCCAGGGAACATTGAGGGGCAATATTCCCAACAATCTCTCCTATTTGAAGAAGACAAAACACACTGCAATCCTAAGAAGAATTAACACATAAAACATATAAATTAAGCAAATATAAGCTAGCAGATGTAGCTTTTTCAAAGTTCTCCAATTTGCTGCAATGACTCAACATGTCGAGTCATTGCTTTCCTCATACCACATGAATGTTTCCAAGTAATATGCAATGACTCAACATGTAGTCATTGCTTCCCACTCCACTAACTCAACATGTAGTCATTGCTCCCCCACTCCTCTAATTATATGCACTTACTCAACATGTCAAGTTATGTCAAGTATTGCTCTCCCACTCCTCCCCCTTTCTGGCTTCTTCAATTCGCATTCATCTAATGAGGGAGGAGATAGGATCATGGGAGAACTTTTCTCTTTATCATAGCATAATTCCACTCTAATAGTGATCATACCACTTGACTAGAGATCAAATTACTTGAGTTGATATCACTTACTCAACACTCTGATTCAACCACTTGAAACTTGAGTTGTCCTTCCTTGATCATTGCCTTCTCAGCAGCAGGATACGATCTCAGACTTAGAGAAGTTTATAACAATATCTTAAATAATATCTGGAGCAGGGAGATCAATTAATCTCCCCCTCAGTCTGTGCATTGTCCTGAGGTCATACAGATCAGCATTTTTGATCCTCTCAATAGGAATTCCACTATTGCAACTGCTTGCTTCCTCTCAACATGAAGCTAAACCTGTTCCTACAAGTGATGGGCTTCCCCCTTTAATAAGAGCATTTTGACTTGCTCCCCCTCAATAGGAGCATCTTCTATCATCCTCTCTAATAGACACTTTAGTCCATTCAAGTCTTGATACTACTTGAGAGACTTAACAACCTGCAAGAAGAGTAATTCCTGTAATAAAAATAGAATAAGGAGTAATTGAAGCTATACCAAGTTCAACATAAAAAACTAAAACTTGAAGGTGTTGAACTTGACTTCATCTAGGGGCTTAGTTAAGATGGCAGACACTTGATTATCTGTAGGGACAAACACAAGATTGATGTCTTCCTTCTCCGCATGCTCCCTAATAAAATGATACCTAATCTCAATATGCTTAGTCCTGCTATGAGAGACAGGATTCCTAGAAATGGAGATTGCACTAGTTGAATCACAATACATGGGGGTGTTACTTATCTTTATGTTATATTCCTAGAGCTGATGCTAGATCCACAACAACTGTGCACAACAACTTTCTACTGATATATACACTGACTCAGATGTGGAAATAGCCACACTGGTTTGCTTCTTACTTCTCCAAGACACAAGTCTTCCTCCAAAGAACTGACAGGTGTCTAATGTGCTTTTCTTATCTTCTCTACAGCCTGCAAAATTTGCATCTGAATAGCCAGTTAGTTCAAAATCCATATTCATAGGGTACCACTGTAAAGATCTAGTGTGTCCTTAAGATATCTCAAAATTCTCTGAGCAACAGTGTAGTGAGACTCTTTAGGGCTAGCCCGATATCTAGCACAAACACATGTAGCATACATGATGTCTGGCCTACTTGTTGTAAGATATATAAGGGAGGCAATTATCCCCATATACAAAGTTTCATCAACAGGTTTCCCTGCCTCATCTTTGTCTATAGACATACTTGGCCCTATGGGAGTTTTCATTATGGAGGCACTCTCCATTCCAAACTTCTTAATTAACTCTCTAGTGAATTTAGAATAAGAGATAGACAATCCCTCTTCAGTCTGCCTTACTTGGAGTCCCAAAAAGAACTTAAGCTCACCCATAATGCACATCTCATACTTATCTTGCATAAGTTTGGCAAACTTCTTGCAAAAGTTGTCATCAGTAGACCCAAAAATTCTGTCATCTACATTAATTTGTACTAGGATGATCTTGCCCTTAGATTCCTTGAGGACAGAGTCTTGTCTCTCTTTCCCCTTGAGAATTTGTACTCAATTAGGAAGATAGACAGGGTCTCATACCAAGCCCTAAGAGCTTGCTTCAACCCATATAGATCTTTCCTAAGTCTATAAATATAATCAGGTGAGTTAGGAACAACAAAACCTGATGGCTACTCAACATAGACTTCTTCCTTTAAGTCACCATTCAGGAAGACTGACTTCACATCCATCTGGTAGACTTTAAATCCCTTGTGTGCAACATTTGCAAGGAATAGTCTGATGGTTTCCAATCTAACTACTAGTTTAAAGGTTTGATCGAAGTCAATACCTTCTTCTTGTCTGTATTCCTTAGCCACCAGCCTAGCTTTCTTCTTGATTATAAAGGCATTTTCATCAAGCTTATTCTTGTAGATCCACTTGGTACCTATAACATTATGTCCTTGTGTTCTGGGAACTAGCTTCCAGACCTTACACCTTATGAACTACTTTAGTTCTTCTTGCATTGCCACATTCCAGAACTGGTCTATGTTGGCCTCTTCAAATCTTTTGGGCTCAACTTATGACAGGAAGCTTGAATACCATGCTATGTTGACACTTCTGCTTATGGTCATGACTCCTTGGCTAGCATCACCAATGATCTGATGTCTGGGATTATCCCGTAAATGCCTGACAGCTTAAGGCAATCTTCCTTCCACATCTTGAGCTTCATTGGTTGCATCTTGCTTATCTTCATTAACATCATATATGCCTTTTACTCCTTCTGGATTTCACACACCTTCATCTTCATCTCTGACTATTGGAGCAGCATCCTTGATGGTTAGCTTGTCCATCAATAGCTCTATACCTACAGGTCTAGATAAAGAGCTAGGCATCTCATTATTAATTACAGTTGACTCATCAAATACTACATTAAAAGATTCTTTTATAACTTAATTTTTCAAGTTGTAGATCCTATAGGCCTTGATATGATTGTTATACCCAACAAATATCTCATCATAGGACTTGGTAACAAACTTAGTCATATATGACTTACCATTATTGTTGTAATACCCCTATCCGTCGCATAGCATATAGCAGTAGGTCCGGCCGGGGCCCGACGCCATATACTACAGACAGACCGGTTGGTTACACGTTGAGACCATTCTTACAGTTTTACTTTCAAGACAACCTAAACACCTAAAGGGGGGGTGAATAGGTTCTAATTTCTTGTTTATACTTCTAGGCAGAATTCAATTACAAATTAAAATATCTAGCACAGAATTCACAGACAACTAAGCATCACAGATTGCACAATGTTTTATAGTGGTTCCCCAAGGTCTGGGTACATCCACTTTCCCCTTCACCTATCTAGCAGTATGCTAGATTCGGCCAAACTTCCACTATTCTCAGATCCTCAGATCCTATAGCTCAGAACCTGGATAGGTTCCTACAACTCAGGCTCAACAGCCCTACCTCAGCCTTGCCTCAAGGCCTACCACTCAGAGAATAACCTTCTCCTACACTCAGGCAAATAGCCCTACCACTCAGAGATCACCTCTCCTACACTCAGCCTTTATAACACAGGCTTACAACTCAGATCTGTGTAAACAGATCCTACAGAAATTTAGAAAAGATATTTTAATGTCTTGCCTTTGTTGAGAGAGAAGAGGACAAGACACTTCTTGATCAGCTGATGAAATCAACTAAATCTGAGATTTCTTCAAAGCTTCTTGAATCTGAACTTAGCTGAGTTGATTTCCAAACAGCTTCTTGAGAAACCACTGATGGCTTCCTTCTTCTTCTTCAAGATGACTGGATCCCTCCCTATACAACACCTTTTCTGATACTTCAGACTTCTTCTTCTTCTTCTTAGATCTTCTGATGAAGATCTTCTTTAGAGCTTAGCACTTTCTTGAATTGAAACTACAACAGGATCGTAATCCTTCTGTTTCTTCTTCTTAGATCTTCTTCAGTTATTTTTCTTAGCTTATAATTTCCTTCTGAATGTGTCTATTTATAGACTTTCTTCATGGTAACCGGCTGATCCGGTTTCTAACTGTTTTCTGACAGGTCTGACAGCTTCAGTTAAACGGTGGCAACCCACAGCTGTCAAGTCTTCAAACAGTTCCTGTACCTTAGCCTTGGACAGCAAAATGTCGAGACAGTCTGTCAGAAAGTGTCGAGACCAATCTGTCTATCTGTGTCGACACAAGTGACTTTGGTGTTGACACAGTCTTTGATGATGTCGACTAAGTTGCCTTTAAGTCGACACAGCTTCTTCAGAAAATAACTTGGTCTAGACTCTGCAGTGTGTCGACACAAGTCCTGTGTGTCGACACAGTTGTTGTAGATTCAGAACTCAGTATGTGTCGACTCAGCCTTCAGGTGTCGACACAACATCTTCAATTCTGCCAAAATGTGTCGACTCAGTCTTCTGGTGTCGACATAAGCATAGTCGACTTCTGCCAATATGTGTCGACTCAATCTCAAGGTGTCGACACATCCACCCAGTGTCGACACAGTTGAGGTCGACTATCTTCTTCTGTGAGTCGACTATCTTTCTCTGGTCGACTACCTTTCACTAGTCGACTATCTTCCACTAGTCGACTATCTTTCTCTGGTCGACTATCTTTCACTAGTCGACTAACTTTCCAGTGCTGAGGTCGACGATTTTCTTTATGTGTCGACACTGCTTCCCAGTGTCGACATAAATGTGGTCGACTATCTTTCTCTGTGTCGACACTGATATTCTGAAGTGTCGACACAAATATTCTGAAGTGTCGACACAAATATTCTGAAGTGTCGACACAATTTCTTCAGGTGTCGACATGTGGACTTAGAATATTTTTCTGCATTCTTTAATACTTCTTCACCTGCACATGTCAACTCAAAACAACATCAAATACACCTTGATGTATATCATTGAGCTAAGTTGGGCTTCTTCAAATCAGGTACACATTTTCCAATGTACCCAACAATCTCCCCCTATTTGGAGAAGTCATAACCCTATAGCCAATGATATACACCATTTATAAAAGTATAAACTGATGATATATGACATAACGGGAATACTTAATATAAACAAAATAAAAACAATCCATCACAGAATGAACATTATATGATACCAAACAACATTTTGTTTATAACTTGATAATGTTTGAATACAGAGATTTACATTTAATGATTTAATCAAAACATTACAAAATACTTTGAAAGAACTAAAAATTAAGACTGATCAGGCTCTTTTATGACAATCCCTTTGCCAGATAGAATTTGAGCCTTCACAGGAGCTTCAGAATCTTCAGCTGGCTTCTTGCCTTTTAGATCAGCCTTCTTCTTTGCTTCTTCCTTGAGCCTTTGCCTTTCAAAATAATGAAAGGGCTTTGGAAAGTACTTGCTCGGCTCCTGAGCATCTGGAGGCAGCCTACCCAGCTTGGCTTTTCTTCTAAACTGTACTATGGCCTCTTGCCTGGCTTCATACTTCTGCCATTCCATCTCATTGAACCACTTGCCTCTTTCATGCACTTGGTCTTTGACAGCCTTCCATGCAGTGAGTATAATATTTCTGGAAGTAGGACTCCACTGCTCAAAGTCTGGCTTAAGTTCAGCCTGCTCTCTAAATCTTTTCTTAGATAGTAGAGCATCTTGCTGGTCTTTCAAAGTAGCCTCAGGCTTATCAACCTTCCCAATAACAACATTAGTAACCTCCTTTGGAGGACTATACATTCCTTGAACTTGCTGATCAATCATATCATAATCTGGAGGAGGGTAAATGACTTGGGCAACCTCAGGTTGATTGCCTTCAAGTAGACTTGTTTGTATTCCTGACTCAGCCACCATAGCATCATCACACAAAGGTGGATATCCCAATGTGGCTCGAATACTATTGGTCACCCATTTGGTGTGCTCTGAGCCTGCATGAACTAACATCCTCTCCCCTTTATGGCTTCTCTAGTAACATGATCTCTTAGATCTTCCTTCTGAAATCTGATTTGGCCATCTAGATAATTCACACCCTCTTTAAAAAATGGTTTTAACTTTAGAAGCTTGTCAGATATTTCCTTTTGAGAGGTAGTGATAGCAGTTTTAACAGAATCAATAGCAGCTTGAAAGTTCTTATCAAATTCTTCCATTTCCTTTGCTCTAGCTGCAGGCAGGCCTGGAACAATCTTTTTCAATTCATTAATGATCTCATGATGAGATTCAGTTAAATTCTCATTCATCCTTATCTGATTTTCCAAGACATAGCTTTGTTTTAAAGCAATATCATCCACCTTAGGGATGATAGACTGCTGTTGTTTTGCCAAATATACCACAGCATTACCTCCCTTATGGAAGCAATCTGTCATCTCCTTCTTATGCATATTGACCTCAAACCTAATAGATTTTATATCTTGAGCTAAGTCAAATTGCAGGGACTTGTTGTTCTCATCAACATATTTTTCAATAGCCACTCTGTGTTCATCCAATTTCACTTGTAAATCGACCAAAAACTTGTTATAATCAAAGTCAGAAGGAGTGTGATGTGCTGTAGACTGTAGAGCCTGCTTATAGCTCTTGCTCCTTCTCTGGAAGACCATAAATTTTCTCTTCTTAGCCATCCTGGCTTCTTCATTCTCAGAATCAGAAGTACTATCAATTTGAACTCTTTCTTTGGGAGGAGGAGGAACAGCTGCTTCAGTGCCATGTTGTACAGTCTCAACATGCACAGGCTCCCCCTCAATTTCTTGCTCCACTTCCATTCTATCAGTAATTATTTCATTATCTGGAAATAACTCTTCTAGAGTATATTCCTTCTGGGCTGGAACATCTGCAGTATTCAAATTTTGAGATATATCAATTTGAGCATCGTCTTGCACTTGCTCAGACAGCTTCTCCCCTGTACTTGTTCAGTATTGGTGATGTCCTGGGCAGGTGAGGACACTTGCTTTCCCTGGACCTGTGCAGAAATAGAAATATTAGAAATGTCTTTTGTAGGAAAATACACCAGCTCCCCCTGCACCTGTACCTGGTCATGAGTAGATACAGTCTGTGTAGGTGAATAAACTTGCTGAGCTGGTATTCTTACATCTTCTTCTTGAATTGCAGGTATTGTGGCATCCTGAACTTGTGTAGAAGCAGGCTGATCTTCAACCTCTTGTCTTACTTGTTCTTCTTGTGGGTGCTCAGTACTGGTAGCATGACCTGGGGATTTCTCAGGTGAATCCTGCCTTTCCACTTCAGGCATCTCTTTGGTCAGCACCCTATCCCATCTGGAGAACAATCTCATGTCCATCCTTCTCATGTGATTAATTTTTGTTCCAGGTTGTTGTTGCATAACATCAGGAATCTCCTTACTTAGGTATATACTCATTATTCTAGCCAGATTTGGCTTCTTGATTCCTTCCTTAATCTTTTCAAAGATTACAGTTGACCAATCCGTTGGAATTGTAAACACAATCCTGGTCATTAGGCTGAACATATAGGCGGAAATCCTATCATGTCCACCTGGCTTGCACAGAATAACTTTTCCAACCACCTCAGACAGAAACTTGCCCTGTTGATTCATTCCTTTCCTATTGAAAGCAGCTCCAATTTTCATGGTGGAATCCAATCCACACCATTGAAGAGCCTCCCTTGATTTAGAAGCAGGGACATCCTCTTCATTCTCAATTTTAGGTAATTGTAGAATTGTTCTTAACTTACTTGGTGTAATTTCCACTAGTGACCCATGAACTGTTGGATTTTATCTCATGACTTTCAGAGACTACAGATGCAGAAGTAAAGAACTCATGCACCTCCTTCTTCCATATCTTAGATGGTTCGGAGACCAGAAATTCTAATCCTGAGTCGGAGAGGAGAGAGATAACCCCGAGAACATCTGGAGGGGCAGCAGCAAAGGCCTGGCGCACCAACTCATATCCTTCATTCACATTATCTTCAATCTTTGGCGCCATTGATCAGTCGAGAAAGCTTGAAAGATGAGAGAAAGAGAGAGAGAGGGAAAATGTCGACACAGGGTTTCGAAAACCTTGTAAGCGTGTCGACAGAAAGAGTTTTTGACCTATTTATACCTTCTGTTTAAAGAAGATCAAAAGTCGCCAAAAACAGACTATAAGTGTCGACACAGATGGAATGTGTCGACACAAGCTTCTATTGTCTCGACATCAAGTCGTCTATTATGTGTCGACACCAATTTGCAGTTATGTCGACACCAGAGATATATAGTAGAGCATCAGAAATTCTGTGTCGACTCTTAGTATAAGTGTCGACACAAAATCTGTAAGTGTCGACACCACTATCCTGGTGAAGTCGACACTACATTCCTGGATAAGTCGACAATAAGATTCTTAAGTGTCGACACATATTTTCTGTGTCGACACAATATCTTTGACTTGTCGACATTACTACCCTGAGTCGACACAATATTACTGAATGTGTCGACACCATCTTACTTAGCCAATTTCTATTTGTTCATCACAACTTATAAGTACTACAGAGTACTTGATACTACTTCAATGTGTCTTTATATCACTTGAATGTCTTGTTACCACTTCAACTTCATTGTTGATGATATTGTGATTACACTAATCAATGGTTAACATACCTAATTCAATTTTGAATTTATTGAATTTGGTCTCATCTAGGGGTTTAGTAAACACATCTGCTATTTGAAAATCTATTTTCACAAATTCCAATGAAATGTCTTCTTTTTCTACATATTCTCTAAGAAAATGGTATTTTATTTCTATATGCTTAGTTCTACTATGAGAAACAGGATTATTAGCAATAGAAATTGCACTCTTAGAATCACACAAAAGAGGTGTTCTACTTACTTGAATACCATAATCCTTAAGCTGATGCTGCATCCATAATAGCTGTGCACAGCAGCTTCCAGCAGCAACATACTCAGACTCAGCTGTGGAAATTGTCACACTAGTCTGCTTCTTACTACTCCATGATATTAGTCTTCCTCCCAGGAATTGACAAGTACCTGTAGTACTCTTCCTATCCTCTCTACATCCTGCAAAATCTGCATCTGAATAGCCTGTTAGTTGAAAATCTCTATTCCTAGGGTACCAAAGACCTAGATTAGGTGTGCCCTTAAGATATCTCAGAATCCTTTTGACTGCAGTATAATGAGATTCTTTAGGGCAGGCTTGGTACCTAGCACAGACACATGTAGCATACATAATATCTGGTCTACTAGCAGTGAGATATAGTAGTGAGCCAACTATTCCTCTATACAAAGTCTCATCAACAGGTTTACCTGCATCATCTTTGCATATAGGCATACTTGTTCCCATAGGAGTTCTCATGGTGGAGGATGACTCCATACCATATTTCTTAATCAATTCTTTGGTGAACTTAGACTGGGATATGGACAAGCCATCATCAGTCTGTCTTACTTGGAGTCCCAAGAAGAACTTCAGTTCCCCCATACTGCTCATCTCAAACTTCCCTTGCATAAGTTTGGCAAACTTTTTACAAAGGTTGTTTTCAGTAGATCCAAAGATTATGTCATCAACATAGATCTGAACTAAGATGATCTTGCCTTTGGATTCCCTAAGGAATAGAGTTTTGTCAATTTTTCCTCTTGAGAATTTATTCTCAATAAGGAAAGTAGACAGGGTTTCATACCAAGCCCTTGGAGCTTGCTTTAACCCATACAGAGCTTTCCTAAGCTTATAAACAAAATCAGGTTTAAGAGGATCTACAAAACCTGATGGCTGCTCTACATATACTTCTTCTTTAAGATCACCATTCAGAAATGCTGACTTCACATCCATCTGGTATACTTTGAAGTCTTGATAGGCTGCATAGGCAAGGAATATTCTGATTGCCTCCAGCCTTGCTACTGGAGCAAAGGTTTGATCAAAGTCAATCCCTTCTTCCTGCCTGTATCCTTTTGCAACCAATCTTGCTTTATTCTTTACTATTATTCCACTTTCATCTAGCTTGTTCCTATAGATCCATTTTGTGCCAATTATGTTGTGGCCTCTTGGTTTAGGAACAAGCTCCCAGACATTGCACCTTCTGAATTGATTCAGCTCCTCTTGCATAGCATCAATCCAGTGCTGGTCTTGGATAGCTTCTTCAAACTTCTTAGGCTCCATTTGTGACAGGAAACTTGAATGTAGAACTGTGTTTTGATTTCTGCTTCTAGTTTGCACCCCTGTCTTGGATCACCTATTATCTGATCAGCTGGATGATCTCTTAAATGTCTTGTAGCTGGAGGAAGATTCCTTCTGGTTGAACATCTCCAGCTCCTTCATTTAGCTGAATCTCTTGGTTTTCATCAGCTTCTATAGTGTCTTGTTCTCCCCCTGGACAGAAGCCTTCATTTTCCAATGCCCCATCTTCCTTTGATACTTCAGTAATGGAGAGCTTGTCCATACTTTTGCTTATACCTGTTGAGTCATTTGATCTACAAGACAACTCACAGTTGATTAATCTTGTTTCATCAAACACAACATGCACAGATTCTTCAACAACTTGAGTAGTCAAGTTGAAGACTCTATAGGCCTTACTATTTGTGCTGTAACCAACAAATATCCCATCCTGGGATTTGGCAGCAAACTTAGTCAAATATGACTTGCCATTGTTAAGTATATAACACTTGCAACCAAAGATCCTAAAGTAAGATAGATTTGGTTTTCTGCCTTTCACAATCTCATAGGGAGTCATTTTGTGGCTTTTGGTGATAGTAGCCCTATTGATTACATGACAAGCAGTGTTAACTGCCTCAGCCCAAAAATATTCTGGGAGAGAGGTGTCACTCAACAGAGTTCTACCAGCTTCAATTAATGTTCTATTCTTTCTTTCAGCAATTCCATTTTGCTGAGGTGTTCTAGGTGAGGAGAACTCTTGGAAAATCCCAAAGTCTTTACACAATTTTGTTATGCTTTCAGATTGAAACTCAGTACCATGGTCACTTCTGATTTTGACCACTGTACTATTTAGTTCATTCTGAATTTGCTTTACAAAATTAAGTAATACACTTGGGGTTTCAGATTTTTGTCTCAGAAAGAACACCCATGTAAATCTAGAATAGTCATCTACAACCACAAAAGTGTAGACCTTCCTACCTAGACTGTGAACTGGCATAGGACCAAAAAGATCCATATGCAAGAGGTATAAGCACCTCACAGAATCCTTGTTTTCAAGGCTTTGAAAGGAGGATTTTGTCTGCTTGCCCTTTTGACAAGCTGAGCATATCCCTTCCTTTATACACTTAACTTGAGGTCCATTCCTCACTAACTCTTTGCTAAAGAGTTGGCCAATTGTCTTGTAGTTTAGATGAGCCAATCTCTTGTGCCACTTAACACAATGAGAAGCATTGTCATCAGCTACAAGACAGATGGGAGAAGCCTTATTCTCACATTCAAAATTAAGACAATATACATTTCTCTTCCTATATCCAGTCAATATGATCTTTTGATCACTTGACCTTTTGATATGACATCCATCTTTAACAAATGAAATGTCATATCCTAAATCACTTAGCTGGCTTATGCTTATTAGATTATGTTTCAAACCTTTTACATAAGCCACTTGAGTGATAGTAATTAGGTTAGAAGAAATGTTACCAAACCCTTTGATGACTCCTTTTTCAGATCCACCAAAGATCACTTTAGGTCCATCTTTGACAGATGAATACTCCTTCAGCAGCCCCTTTGTTCCAGTCATGTGCCTGGAACAACCACTATCCAAGTACCATATAGGGGCATGGTTACTTGGATTCACCTGCAACACAGAATTACTTACCCTTAGAACCCAAGTAAGTCTTGGGTCCTTGGTTCAGGTTAGCATTAATAAAGCTACCATAACCTCTTCTAACAGGTAGACTATTGTTCTTTATAACACTTGGGTTATACCAGCAGTCTAGTGCAAAATGGCCTCTCTTGCCACAGCACCAACATTCAAACTTATTGTATCTAGATCTAGATACATCCTTGTCAGAAGAATTTCTGTTCATTGCTGGTGCTGCAGCAACTTCACCTACTGATTTCTTAAAACCATTGGGTTTATGACCATAGGTAGGCCTGCTTGCATTTACACCCTTGTTCTTCAGAACATTAGTCTTAATATGACCTTGAATATCTTCATGATCATATTTGTTAGAAGGCACTTTCACCTTACTAAACTTTATGGGGACTGAAAGGTTTAGTGGCTGAACAGGAGCTTTGCCTTTCCTCTTGAATCTGCCAGCCTGGAGTTACCTTTAAATCCTAATCCAGCCTTACCCTTTTGAGTGACAAATTCATCTATCAAGGGTAAGACAGATTTTGGCTTAGAGTAACTAGCCACTAAATCCCTTTCAATTCTAAGTCTGGCCTCCAGACTCTTCACTTGATCATTAGTATAATTAATTGTGCCCATCTGAATAATAGTTATATTCTTCAGCTTGGCAATTTCATTTAATTTTTGATCAATAACTTTCTCTAACTCAGTTGTAGCAACCCTTAGTTCAGCAATTTCCTGAGCCTGAGATTTAACCAGGTTCTTGCTTTTCTTAAGGGCCTGCAACAAGTCCCCATACTTGTCTATCAATTGATAGACATCTCCTTCAGATTCAGATGCATCTACATCACTTGATGCAGATGTAGCTGATTCTTCACTTGTACAACAAACAGATGTAATAGAAGGACATTGTACCTTATTAGGACCAGACTGATTCTGGCATATGTCCTCTTCTGATCCTGCCATCAGCCCCATACACTGATGATCCTTTTGTTCATTGATGGAGTCTAGCAACTGCAGAAACTCCTCTTCTTCAGATGCAGCATATAGTCCAATATATGCTTCAGCTTCAGATTCTGACTCTGAAGTTGACTGGTCTGTTAGACTCTTATCTTTCTTTGCAACAAAGGATTTCTCCTTCTTGCCTTTCTGATGAGTCTTCTTCTTGTCTGAAGACTCCTTTCTCTTATCAGGACAGTCAGCCACTACATGTCCAGGCCTATTGCAACAATAGCAGACAATCTTTGAAGTAGTGGCTTTGCTGGGCTTTGATCTGCTCTTCTCTTTCCTTGATGACCTTTTCTTCTGATAATAGTCATCAACTTGCTGTGATGTGGAAGGCCTAGACTTCCATTGCTTCTTTTTCAAGAACCTCTGGAATTGCCTTGTGAATGCAGCAAAGTCTGCATCTGAATCACAGCTTTCTGAACCCTTATCTGAATTTTCAGAACTATCTTCTGCAACTTCCTTAGGAGGAGATGGTGATTTCCTCCTATTCTTTCTAGTGGCTTCTGCATTGAATGCCACAGTCTTTTCTCTATGCTCTCCTCTTGAATTCTTTTCCTCCTCCTTCCTCACCATAAGTTGCATTTCATAGGATAGCAACTTTCCAAACAAGGTGGGAGGAGATATCTCTGCCAATTTAGCCACTTCTCTTATGGCACAGATCTTTGTGTCCCAATCCTTTGTTAAGGATCTCAAGAATTTGTCATTCAGTTCATAAGTACTGAAGACTCTTCCATAGGACATAAGCTCATTCACAATTCTATAGAATTTCTTGTAGCACTCAGTTATGCTATCAGATTTTCCTTGTCTAAAACTTTCATACTCCTGATTGAGCATAGATTTCCTGTCCTGCCTTACTTCTTCAGATCCCTCCATGTAGACAATCAATGTGTCCCACATCTCTTTGGAGGTCTTGCAGTGAATCAGATTCTGAAATGTTGAATCATCTATGGCACTACAATAATGTTCTGAGCTCTTTTATCCATGGTTGCCAAGATGATTTCATCCTTGGTCATTTCTGAATAACTCTTTGGAGTTTGGATATTTGCATCAAGAACTGATACCTTCATTGGAATGAAGGGGCCTTCCTGTACTGTGATGTAAATCCTTGGGTCAGATGCCTCCATAAACAGTCTGACTCTTTCTTTCCAAATTCCAAAAATTTCTTTCTTGCATATGGGTAATTTCATAGACCCTAGCTCCTTATGATTCTCACCAGAACCCATCTTTTTGAATCTTGATTCTGCCTTTCAGATCTACCTCAGACTGTTAAGTCCTTTTTGAGGAACCTCCCTCTGATACCACTTGATAGTTTTACTTTCAAGACAACCTAAACACCTAGAGGGGGGGGGGTGAATAGGTTCTAATTTCTTGTTTATACTTCTAGGCAGAATTCAATTACAAATTAAAACATCTAGCACAGCATTCACAGACAACTAAGCATCACAGATTGCACAATGTTTTATAGTGGTTCCCCAAGGTCTGGGTACATCCACTTTTCCCCCTTCACCTATCTAGCAGTATGCTAGATTCGGCCAAACTTCCACTATTCTCAGATCCTCAGATCCTACAGCTCAGAACCTGGATAGGTTCCTACAACTCAGGCTCAACAGCCCTACCTCAGCCTTGCCTCAAGGCCTACCACTCAGAGAATAACCTTCTCCTACACTCAGGCAAATAGCCCTACCACTCAGAGATCACCTCTCCTACACTCAGCCTTTATAACACAGGCTTACAACTCAGATCTGTGTAAACAGATCCTACAGAAATTTAGAAAAGATATTTTAATGTCTTGCCTTTGTTGAGAGAGAAGAGGACAAGACACTTCTTGATCAGCTGATGAAATCAACTGAATCTGAGCTTTCTTCAAAGCTTCTTGAATCTGAACTTAGCTGAGTTGATTTCCAAACAGCTTCTTGAGAAACCACTGATGGCTTCCTTCTTCTTCTTCAAGATGACTGGATCCCTCTCTATCCAACACCTTTTCTGATACTTCAGACTTCTTCTTCTTCTTCTTAGATCTTCTGATGAAGATCTTCTTTAGAGCTTAGCACTTTCTTGAATTGAAACTACAACAGGATCGTAATCCTTCTGTTTCTTCTTCTTAGATCTTCTTCAGTTATTTTTCTTAGCTTTTTAATTTCCTTCTGAATGTGTCTATTTATAGACTTTCTTCATGGTAACCGGCTGATCCGGTTTCTAACTGTTTTCTGACAGGTCTGACAGCTTCAGTTAAACGGTGGCAACCCACAGCTGTCAAGTCTTCAAACAGTTCCTGTACCTTAGTCTTGGACAGCAAAATGTCGAGACAGTCTGTCAGAAAGTGTCGAGACCAATCTGTCTATCTGTGTCGACACAAGTGACTTTGGTGTCGACACAGTCTTTGATGATGTCGACTAAGTTGCCTTTAAGTCGACACAGCTTCTTCAGAAAATAACTTGGTCTAGACTCTGCAGTGTGTCGACACAAGTCCTGTGTGTCGACACAGTTGTTGTAGATTCAGAACTCAGTATGTGTCGACTCAGCCTTCAGGTGTCGACACAGCATCTTCAATTCTGCCAAAATGTGTCGACTCAGTCTTCTGGTGTCGACACAAGCATAGTCGACTTCTGCCAATATGTGTCGACTCAATCTCAAGGTGTCGACACATCCACCCAGTGTCGACACAGTTGAGGTCGACTATCTTCTTCTGTGAGTCGACTATCTTTCTCTGGTCGACTACCTTTCACTAGTCCACTATCTTCCACTAGTCGACTATCTTTCTCTGGTCGACTATCTTTCACTAGTCGACAAACTTTCCAGTGCTGAGGTCGACGATTTTCTTTATGTGTCGACACTGCTTCCCAGTGTCGACAAAAATGTGGTCGACTATCTTTCTCTGTGTCGACACTGATATCTGAAGTGTCGACACAAATATTCTGAAGTGTCGACACAATTTCTTCAGGTGTCGACATGTGGACTTAGAATATTTTCTGCATTCTTTAACACTTCTTCACCTGCACATGTCAACTCAAAACAACATCAAATACACCTTGATGTATATCATTGAGCTAAGTTGGGCTTCTTCAAATCAGGTACACATTTTCCAATGTACCCAACTGATGAGTATAAAAATATACAATTTTATTTCATATTAAAATATACATATAGAAAAAACCTTAGTTTTTATTATATAAAACTAACTATTTTTATTATATTATATTTTCTTGTTTTAAATTAAATTTTAAGTATTTCTGATTTTTTGTAAATTTTTCTTAGGTCACGCCCCTAGGTCACGCCCGTGACTAGGGCGTGACAGCTCTTTTTAATTCCGTTTTTTCTGCTATTTTGCTGGACAGATCAAACTCAGGAAATCGATGGTCACGCCTGCTGAACACGCCCGTGCCAAAGGCGACACGCCCGTGACCTAACCAATTTCTATCCGAAGTCCAGCAAGCTGCCGCGCTGTCGCCACGCCCCGTGCCGCCTGTTGAATTACATGCATGACACGCCCGTGACCATTGCGACACGCCCGTGACCAGTTCAAGTCTATCCAAATCTCCAGTTGGCTTGCCACCTGTCCCGACAGCCTGGATGTCACGCCCGTGACCCTGTCACGCCCTACCCGACACGCCCGTGTCAGGGGCGTGTCACCTGAAATTTTTTTCTATAAATAGGCCGGCAGGGATTTGTAAATTCAATTGAACTCCAGCAGATTCCTTAAGAACTGTTAGACTCCCCAGCTCTCTGACAAGGAACTGGTAGTAGCTTTCAAGTATTCTAAAGTTCTGTAAGTTGTAATTTTTCAGCTTTATTTTTCAGCTTTTTAGAAAGTTGTAATATTTTCGGACTTTATAAAATAGACTCTTTCAATTTCAATTCTGAGTACTTTACTGCTTTCTTTTACTTTATTTTCTTTATATACATCCCGAATGAAAGGCGAAGCTCTGCTTATGTCCTGGATTAAGATAGTGTAAAACTGCTTTCAAATCTATTTTCAAAACCTATTCTTTCATACATCCCGAATGAAGGCGAGGCGAAAGCCTATGACCTGATTAAGATAGTGCGGAAGCGCTGCAAAATTTTACTACCCTATCTCAACAACAAAGGTGAAGCGAAAGCTTAAATCCTGGATTGAGATAGATAGGTAGATATTATTTTCTGTACTTATACCACGCCCCCATCCTGAGAAGAGGCTAAGAACCCTTAGCACTTGGTCAAGATGAGCTCTGGCTGGATAACTATTTTCTATTTTCAACTATTTCAACTCTACTTTCTAGTTATTCTAACTAGGGTTTTCTGTTAATTGATCATATACCAGGTGACGAGACACTACGTTTACGTTAACCTTTAAAACGCAAGCCTTCCCCGGTCGTACTTTCGAGTCAGTGATGCTACCAAAGGAACCCTCTCGTTAAGTTTAGATAATTAAGAAATAAAGTTGTTCTTTAATAGGCGAATTAATATCCGCTCAAATTGATTCTGAAATCAAGGACTAAACTCTAAGTCCCTATCTTAATAAATCACGTATATAAATTTTTTTGTATCTTTTAAGTTTAAAAATAAACCCAACTCCGTTCTTTCGATAAAATAATAGTCAGTTCTAAAAAGTAGAATAATTAACACACGATCCCAGGAAAAATACGACCTTGATATTTTCTACAAAATACTATACTCCTTTGCGATAGGTACTCTTGCCTTAATCCACAGGATATAAGTAAGTAAAAAAAGAGATAGACTTATATACGTAAAAGATTATATAAAACCAAATCTATCTTCTTTAAAACAAACTTTACTTATCACCAACACATTCAACCAATCATGACGTCCTACACAACACCTAGCGGAAGCAATTTATTAGGTTGCAAAAGAAATAAGAACCCAGCCACAACAGCATGAATGTCCACTACAAACTCAGGAATGTAAACATACACCAAAAGGGAAATGGCCTTAAGCCTTACACTTTTCACTTAACAAAAAGAAGTGTTTTCATACTTCGGCTCGCAGGCCGGCATACATGAAAAACGGAAAGAAACATAAGCAATTAGGCCTTCGAGGGCCGGCACAGCAACAAGGGCTTTAGCCCGCTATTTCCCGCTCTGCTCCGCAGCATCTCAAACCACAAACCACCGCCCGGTGGCAAACAATAGAAACGGTCAGCAATGCTAACCAAATTATAACGAACCCGCCCCCACATTCGGGGCGGCAATGCTCTTTCCTCTGCACTGTATAGCATAGGCAATTATATAAAGTATTTGCACTTCACCACAGGCGTAGGCTCGCACGGCCACACACCCCGTGCACTCAGGGCACATTCTCGGCGAACCGGCCAACGTCACGTCAATTCAAGCCATAGACATTCCCAATCCACCACCGCCTCTTGGACGGTCATCCATATAAGAAATTTTGTCTTATTGGCCTTGGTCACGGCAATTTAAGCCATAGACCGCCGAAGACCCTCATCCATGCCAACGGTCCTACCGAACGACATACACGGGTACGGTTCCGCCTGACCCGTGCTCATACCGCAATGGACAATTTAAGCCATTTGCGCAGGCCAAGACTCACCGAGTCCTGTTCCACCACAATAATCACATAACCCGGTTATGTTCACGTTGGCTCCCCGGCCATCGCGTTGGCAAAACCCCCTTTGCCCAATTTTTCTGGGTGCACCTTGGAGTTAATCTCCAAGGCTCCCTGATGCAATCTACCACGTAGAAAACCCGAAAACACCAAAAACACCCGGATTCTTTGCCCGGTTCAAATGCCATGCAACAACACCGATCCGGCTCTACATGTCCGGAAAGGCTTCACACACAATGCCTACGTCCGTTTCGCATACGGACTCTACACAAGGGGGACTTCACATATCTACCCCAAGGAACGCTCCAACTCTTCGCTCACTCGCGAGAGAGGCTTCCTATGCAAAGGAAAAGAGGGCTTCACATGCCAAGGATGAGAAAATCGTTACCCTTGCGTTCTTCCGCGGCGCCATGAAAATCTATGCGGATGAAAAGCACCGCAATCTCCTTGCCTCCGCGGATCCAAAGACGGCTCGTGATTTGGAGCTCCTAATCTCCACCGACCGCCGGAGTTGACCTCCTTCTTCCTCCTCCAAGCACTCCCTTCTCTCTAGGTTTTAAAGAGAGAGTACCCAAGAGAAATTAGGGTTTCAAAACCCTATTCCCGGCTAAAACCACCCAGGAGTAGTCCCCCACCGTCGGATCCAAAGCCAAGGAAACGAACGGCCAGGATTAGATCTGAAATCCCAAAAAACTGGGCCGAACACGGGGTTCACACACGGCCGTGTGCCTGGCCGTGTAGCTCATTCGCCGTCTCGACCAAAATTGAAACCAGCAACACGGCATGTGACACGGCCTGCGACACGCCCGTGTCGCCTGCGACACGCCCGTGTCGGGACCCGTGTCACGCCCCCCGTGTGAATTTATCAACACTTCGCAGTCAGAGAGGTACACAGCTTGGTGACACGGCATCGACACGCCCGTGTCTAACTCGACACGCCCGTGTGTTCGTGCCCATGTCATTACCCATGTACCTAACCGCACAGCCCAGGTGTGACACGGCCTGGGACATGCCCGTGTCATAGGCTGTGTTCCACCACACGACCATCGTCGACCTGAACTGGTCGACTACCCGGCCAGCTCGACGGCCCGAGCTCGACACGCCCGACACGGCCTCCGACACGCCCGTGTTGGGGCCCGTGTCACTTGCACCAAAAACTTGTCTTGGCCAAAATCGATCCCCGTCGCTCCTACAACATTTTGGGGTGTTACAATTCTACCCCCTTAAAGAATTTCGTCCATGAAATTAATAAAGACAAACAGGACTTAACGTAAATCAGTACCTAAGCGGAACAATTCCGGGTACTCCTCCAGCATAGTCTGCTCCCGTTCCCAAGAGAGCTCCTCTCGCCCGCAATTATCCCACCGGACCTTAACCATCCGGATCTCCTTGTTACAAAGCCTCTTGACCTAACATCTTCAATACGAATGGGAATGACCCTAGTCGTCAACCCTTCGTCCACCGGCACTTGATCAGCCGCGATCACCTGCGAAGGCTCTTGCACCCCTTCCGCAACACCGAAATGTGGAACACATCATGTAAACCCACTCAACTCCACCGATAGCTTCAAACGGTAAGCAGCTTCGCCGACTCGCTCCAGAACCTCAAAAGGTCAAGGTATCTTGGGCTCAGCTTCTTCAAGCGTCTCACCCGCGAAACCCCCTTGAACGGCTTTCACATTCAAGTATACCCAATCGCCTACCGCGAACTCCACGTTCCGGTGCTTGGCATTGTAATACTTCGTCTGCCTGTCATGAGCGATCAACAAGCGCTCCCGAATGATCCGCACTAACGAGTAGCACTCTCCACCTCCTGCTTCTTGTATAACCTTGCCTCACCCGTTTTCAAGCCACGATAACGGCGTGCGACACTTCCTACCATACAGGGCTCGAAGGGTGCCATTTGTATACTTGCTTGGTAGTTGTTATTGTACGCGAACTCCACCAAATACAGGTGGTCTTCCCATAGCTTACCGAAATCCAAGACACACATGCGTAGCATGTCCTCCATCGTTCTATTGACCCTCTCGGTCTGCCCATCCGTCTGCGGATGGAAAGCTGTACTGAACTTTAACTTTGTCCCCAGCATCTGCTGCACCAACCTCCAATCATTTGACGTGAACCGCCCATCGTGATCACTCACAATGCTACGGGGCACACCATGCAGCCTAACAATATTATCAACATACAACTTTGCCAATTTCTCCACTGGATCATCCTTCCTATGCGGAATGAAGTGTGACACCTTTGTTAATCGATCTACGATCACCCAGATGGCATCGTTTCCTTTCTGCGACATTGGCAACCCATGCACAAAGTCCATAGATATGTCGTCAAACTTCCACTCCGGTATAGGCAAGGACTTCAGAAATCCTCCCGGCTTTTGGCATTCCGCCTTCACCAAGGCGCACGTTTGGCATTTAGTCACGTACAACGCCACATCTTTCTTGAGCCCGACCACCAAAACAACTTTTTGAGATCACGATACATCTTCGTGCTCCCTGGGTGGATTGAGTACTTGGTATGATGAGCCTCGTACATCAACTCCGCCCGGAGGTTACCCCTA